>OY882877.1:5924930-6352430 GCA_963693515.1 Pipistrellus nathusii
GCCTCTTGCACACCTCTTACTGGGGATTTGCCTGCAACCAAGGTACAAGCCCTTGGACAGAATCGAACCCGGGACCTTTCAGTCCGCAGGCTCACGCTCTATCCACTGAGCCAAACCAGTTTCGGCCCTTCTCTCTTTTCACCTGAGCTTCAACAATTAATTCTTTGTAAAAAGGATTTTTTTCTTTCTTAAATAAATGTGAGGGCTTCTCCCTTTCATGTCATTGAGCAGAAGTCAAAGTTTAGACACTTTATCCCTGGTCACACTTTCAAATCTATTTTTACGGCTCACCTTGTGGTCTACGTGTTAGGCATTGTGAGGTGACTTTTAAAATATATATATATTTTAATTGATTCTTTACAGAGAGGAAGGGAGAAAGATAGAGAGCTAAAAACATCAACGAGAGAGAAACATTGACCGGCTGCCTCCCGCACACCCCCTACTGGGGATGTGCCTGCAACCAATGTACATGCCCTTGAGCGGAATCGAACCTGGGACCTTTCAGTCTGCAGGCCGATGCTCCATCCACTGAGTCAAACCGGTCTTGGAAGTGAGGTAATTTTGAAAACCAGGTCTAATGTCCCTTTCGGTGGCAATGACCTGAGAGTATTCCATCTCACTTTGCCTGTGTTGACCACTTGTCGGCGTTGCTCCCACTCCGTGCTCACCACGCGTGCTGTTAATGTGTCAGAAGTGCTCCTTTCTCAAGAAGGGATGGGTTCCTCTCGAAGCGAATGAATGAAAGTGTTCCAGGCAATTTAGTGATGCGAGTAATTTGTCCTAGGGAGTTATCGGCCCTCCTTCTCTTTCCCAGAATTTCGGTGGGTGGCTTTTCTCCGCAGTCACGGGTCCTCAGTGGGAACAATGAGGTATCACCCTCTCCTGATGTTAAAGAGGAAAACACCTTCAGGAAGGTCAGAAGGTCAACACTGCCTTTAGGGCAGGGGAAACCACTGTTCTTACCGACACCTTCCCACCAGCTGCCTGGAAGGCAGAACCAAGGAGAAATGGGACAGTGCTGTGTTTTCCTCGGTAGTGGGTAGGATTTTGTGGATTTGGTAAGCTTATACCTCATGTTACGTCTCTATCCGGGAACTTTCAGGCCACTGAAGGCAGAAGCAAGCTGGGAGTTTTGGGGATATATAGAATTCTTTTTTAGTATATGGTTAAACAAACCAATAAACCAACCCAAAAGTCATTGCTGTGAGCACCAATCTTGTTAAAAACACCAACGCCAGCACACTGGCCATTTGGATTCAATCAGTTCAGTTGACATTAAAAAACAAAATTGATTTCAGAGAGGAAGGGAGAGGGAGAAGGAGAGAGAGAGAAACATCAATGATGAGAATCATTCATCGGCTGCCTCCTGCATGCTCTCCTCCCTCCTCACTGGGAATCGAGCTCAAAACCCAGGCATGTGCCCTGACCGGGAATTGAACCATGACCTCCTGGTTCATAGGTCCACCCACGCTCAACCACAGAGCCACTTGGTTGGGCTGTACTTTTATTTTTAAACAGTTACCTCTGGGGATTATAGTTATACTTTGAAAACACTAGAGTCAGAAGTAACAGCTCAAAAAACACCACTTATTGAGTGATTATTGGTGAATAAAACATTGAGTGATTATTGGTGCCCAGGGAATAAGTAGAGTAAAGAGCAAAGAAAATGAAGTACGGCTTAATTTTGTTTTCTGTAATATCCCAGGGCCGTCTTGGTTGGCATGCTGTGGAACTCTGCGTCCTTAGTAGTCAGGTTCAAAATGTTCCTAATGCAAAGTCACCCATATGCAAAGTCACCATTCATGCGTTTTTCTCTTCTATCCCCCCCCCCCCCCCCCCCCCGGCTTGGCTCACTCTTTCCTGTCTTTCATATGTTGGCTTACATCTCTTACATCTCACTTCCTCAGAAACCCGGCCTAACTTTTTCAGGCACTTCAAGTAGAACCCCCCCCTCCCCCCCTTCTCAGCCCAGTTCTGCTGTAGCACCAGTTTCAGACGAAATTCGTGTCAATGCGCATGCACACAAAACACCTACCTATGTATAAGGAATTGTGGGTGACCATGTATATTCACTTAGTGTATGGTCAGCACACTTGCAGTGTCTCATAGCATTCCTAGTTTCTCCTAAGATTTGGCAACATTTAATAAATAAATGAGTGAAATGTCCACTTAGAAGTCTATATGTTCATGTGGATAGAAGTTTTGTGTTTTTTTGGTTTTGTTTTTGTTTTTTAGATTGATTAAAAAAACACACAACTAAAGCTTTGAAAATGCATGCTGTTTTCTAGTTTATTTTGGTCTATGTTATTTAATCTGGTTTCTCTATTGGTGATACTGATCTCACTACGCTTAATGTGCAGATGAACATACTGGAATCGAGAAAACTATTTCACGATGTTCTAGGTGGCAAGTGGTAGTGTCTGCATAGCTTCCCACCCCAACTCTAGCTTGTGTTTTTCTGTAGTAGAATATATATATACACACACACACACACACACACACACACACACACACACACCCCACACACACACTAGTGGCCTGGCGCACGGATTCGTGCACATTAAAAGGGAATTAGAGGAAATAATTTAATACTGCTATTCACCCTTTCTCTATAATAGAAGTGTCAGAGATGAAAGAAAATTAGTAGAATGTATATGAAAATAATATATAAATTGATTAATAAATAAAAAAGTCAACATAACAACGAAGACATGACATAAAAACAACAAAAACATGATATAAAAGCATCCTTCTGTCTGTTGCTGACCCTGGTGGGGGTGGGGGTGTGTAGAAGGTTGGGAGAGCTGATTGGGCCTCGGTCGGTAGGGCCCTTGGTAGGGTCCTTAGGCCTGGTTGGTGATTAGGGCCTATTGCAGCTGGCCCCTCCCCCACCGCTGCCACTGTTTGCCATCTGTGCAGAGCCGCCAATCCCCGCTCCCCCCCTCCCAGTTGCCTCCCTCTGCAGGCGACAGGAATGGGGTGTAGGGTGCTATCGCTTGGCTGCCCTGGGCCTCCCTCTGCAGGGCGATCATGGGACGCTGGCAGCCCTCCTCCCCCCACGACCAATTGCATCGCACCCGCCTTGGCTAGTCTGGCGCCCTTGCGTGTCATAGTGTAGTCATCCAGAGGGTCGTTCTGCTATTCAGCCGTTCGGTTGGTTTGCATATTACATTTTAAAAAAATACATTTTATTGAGTTTTCACAGAGAGGAAGGGAGAGAGATAGAGAGTTAGAAACATCAATGAGAGAGAAACATTGATCAGCTGCCTTCCTGCATATCCCCTACTGGAGATGTGCCCACAACCAAGGTACATGCCCTTGACCGGAATCGAACCTGGGACCTTTCAGTCTGCAGACCGATGCTCTATCCATTGAGCCAAACCGGTTTTGGCTGCACATTAGGTTTTTATTATTAGACACACACACACACACACACACACACACATCAGCTCTGCTCCTGTAGGATTGTCTGTGTGCCTTTATGTAATTTTTTAAAAATTGATTTTTGAGAGAGGAGGGAGAGGGAGAAACATTGATGTGAGAGCAAAACACCAATCAGCTGCCTCCTACATGCTTCCTACTGGGGATGGAGCCCACATATTTGAGTCTAATATTGAGCCTATCTATTTAACAGGACTGGGGATTGAACCGTCAACCTTTTTTTTTTTAATATATAAATATAATTTTATTGATTTTGTACAGAGAGGAAGGGAGAGAGATAGAGAGTTAGAAACATCGATGAGAGAGAGTTTTCGATCAGCTGCCTCTTGCACACCCCCTACTGGGGATATGCCCGCAACCAAGGTACATGCCCTTGACCAGAATTGAACCCGGGACCCTTCAGTCCCCAAGCCGACGCTCTATCCATTGAGCCAAACCGGTCTCGGCTGAACCGTCAACCTTTTGGTACATGGGACAATGCCCAAACAATTGAGCCACACGGGCTTAATTTTTTTTAAATGGATTTTTAGAGAAAGAGGAAGTAAGAAGGAGAGAGAGAGAGAGATAGTTTGTATGTCTTTAGGATTAAGGAATAATCATACTCATGATTATTAGGCCACAAGCTCCACATTTCTGAAACTGTGTCTTGGGAAAACCCATTAGGTACGTCGTCTTCTTGTTCATTGATGACTGTTTGGTGCTGCTGACTGTGGCCTTCGGTGTGGTGCTCCTGTCCACCTCAGAGAGCGGATGGGGGGAAAAAGCAAGCTCTTTGGGGGAGAAACGGCTCCCTCCCTCCTGTACATTCAAGCTAGTGTGGACGGCGTTCTCTCTGTGAGGCTATGGTCAGCGGGAACCAATGATTCGATCAGCCTGCGCTGGAAGGAGTCTTCCCATGGACTCTCAGCTCAGACCGCAGTGCGGCCGGCACTCTCAGCGGCCGTGTGGGTTCCCACAGACACACCTTTGGTCTTTACGTGAGCGAAGTCACTGACTCATTCCTCACAGCTGGTACCCCACCAAGCAGACAGACCTCTCACGTCTGTCACCTCGTCTGTCACCATATCCTCCGAATTCATCGTGACCTGTGTTGGAACTTAGAGTGAGTTCAGAGATCATTTACCAGGATCTCCTAGAGCAGTGGTCGCCAAAAAGTTGTCCGAGGTCCGAGGATCACCGGCTGGCCACCACTGAGAACAACTCTTTATTAAATTTATAAATATATATTTTATTGATTTTTTTACAGAGAGGAAGAGAGAGGGATAGAGAGTTAGAAACATCGATGAGAGAGAATCATCGATCAGCTGCCTCTTGCACACCCCCCCCTGGGGATGTGCCTGCAACCATGGTACATGCCCTTGACCGGAATTGAACCTGGGACCTTTCAGTCCGCAGGCTGACACTCTATCCACGGAGCCAAACCGGTTTCGGCACAAAAGTCTTTATCTCTATAGCATCTGTAACGATACAATGCAAATAGAGATTATTATGATAACTTCTTCACGTCATTATGGCCTCAAATAAGAATTTCTGGTTAAAATATTTAATAGGACACAGTGTTAGTGAAGCCTGAATGGATCTTTGTGCTCAGAGTTTTCTCTTGTAAATTTTATTTGTTGTTTGTCGTGGGCATGAGGGAGTGGGTATGGGGTTCTTCCAGGCTTTTTGAGCTCCTAAAGTAGTTTATTTATTTATTTATTTATTTATTTATTTATTTAATTATTATTTTTTTTAAAGATTGCAAGTCAGTGCTACACATTATGGCGCCATATTACTTATGAATTTTATTTCTCTTCAGTTGGTTCAATGTGAAAAATAAATTTAGTCCAAAAGCTTATAGGACAAAGTCCTATGATTTCACAGTGAATCCAAGAAAGACCACCTACTTTTATTTAGCAGATAAAGAACCAGAGAGAGAACCTCAGAGCCAATGTTTTAGGTCCAGGACCTGGCCAAAGAAGGTGACATAACCCTGAAATGTAACCTTGCCCTTGGGGCACTTGGGGCCTGTGATCATGCAAATCTGAACCCCAATACGTGGCCCCATCTGGCGTCTGAGCGGATGTGTGGCTGCCCTCCTGGAGCCCGGAAACGGATGCTTCACCCTGAAGAGTTGAGAGGGCATGCTTGGCTGGTCCTCAGCGTTTTCAGGTGCAGAGGAGCTAGCCACTGAGCTCTCTGGGCTCCCTGACCACGTGATGCTGTGCCATCTCTGCAGCCCATCAAAGCCAGCTCCCCGGTCACATTCACTTCTCCCACGATGCCTTTTTCCTGATGGGCAAGATCAATCATGGGCTTACTCCTGCCAAAGGAGGCGGTGCCCAAGAGCCAAACCCAGCTCATGCTCCCGGATACTGACCGGGCCTGGTATAGGGTTTTTATGTCAGTGAAGATAATAAAAGTCGTATTATTATAAAGTGCCATATAAGCTACACTAGTAATAGCAAGTCTCTCCACACCTCCATCCATAAAGATCGGCTCAGATACTTAAAGAATAGATTTATTTTGAAGAAATGGCAGAGTATTAGCCTACAGGGGGTGCTCTCATCTCTCCCAACATCCCCAGCCCTAACTGGCGTGGCTGTTTGTCTAGCACACATCTCCAGGTTTGTCACATCGCTCTGCTGATGAGAACTATTCGGTGGCTCAGCATTGCCAGGGGAAGGAGGCCTGGACTCCGTGGCTTTGCTTTTGTGTTTTTTTTTTTTTTTTTTTTTTTTTTTTTTTTTTTTTTTTGCGAGACTGACTTCAACCTGTGCTCTGCACAGCAGGCTACCCCTGCGCAGCCGCACGCATCCAGTCCCTGCTTCCTCTGCTGCCCAGCGCTTTCCACATCCTGTGCCGTCACCTCAGTCTCCTGCTCCCCTAACTCAGGCCTACTCTTCTGTCTTAGCCAAGTGTTGCTCTTTTCTGAAGCTCACACCAAGTACAGTTCTTCTGGATTGCTCTATCAGTGGTCGGCAAACTCATCTGTCCACAGAGCCAAATGCAAACACTACAACGATTGAAATTTCTTTGGAGAGCCACATTTTTTAAACTGAAACTTCTTCTAACGCCACTTCTTCCACATAGACTCGCCCCGGCCATGGTATTTTGTAGAAGGAAGAGCCACGCCCAAGGGGCCAAAGAGCCGCATGTGGCTCTCAAGCCGCAGTTTGCTGACCATGGCTCCAACTCATAGTTACTGTGGGTATCTCTGATTATCAACACCAGTCACCAAGCCTAAAGGTTCCTTCCCCAATTGGACTACAAATTCATTGATGATAAGTGCATTTTTATCTACCTTTTTATCTCTATAGCCTCTGTCACGATACTAAGCAAATAGTCGGTATTCAGAATACAATTTAATTCAGAATTGTGTGGGGGAGTTTAACTTACATAAAAATTGGTGAGCCCTAGCCAGTATGGTTGAGTGGATAGAGCGTCGGCCTGCAGACTGAAAGGTCCCCGGTTTGATTCTGGTCAAGGACATATGCCTAGGTTTTGGGCTCCATCCCCAGTGCGGGGCATGCAGGAGGCAGCAGATCAATGATTATCCTCATTGATGTTTCTATCTCCCTCTCCCTCTCCCTTCCTCTTTGAGATCAATCCAAATACATATTTAAGAAAAAAAAAAAAGACAAAAATGTTAAAAAATAATTGATGAATCATTTCCCCTCAAAACGGATCTGAGGTTCTGAGAGTCTGTTTAAAACAAACCAGCCATCTTTTGATTTTGTGATGCATTTTAACGCTAAAATCCCCCTCCATGGTCCACAGAAACCTGTCCTACATTAATGTGGGTGACCTAGTCCTTAGGGGGTACCTTGTAGAAGTTTTATCTGCTGCAGCGAGAGAAGCAAAGTGGCCCCTAAACATGAGTAATTCGGAGCTTCCCTGGTGAGTGGGATGCCCGCCGTGCGGAAGCGGAGACTTCCACGCCAGGCCCGTTGACACCCGCAGCTGCAAGAGGAAGTGTCGGGCACGGGGCGTCTGCAGTCCCGTTCAGCATGCGTGTCCCACACGACCACACGCGCCCTCTAAAACCACCTACATCCGTTCCCAGGCGCCCCGTCTCGCCCGCGCGTTCATCATTACTGACAGCTGCAGTTTCTCTTCTCAGCCTCTGCGCTCTTTGTGGCAACGTGAGATGTCCTGAGTGGAAAGCCCAGTGGGCGCCACTCCAACGGGAGGTACCCCCATAGAGCTGGGACTTAGCACCCCAGGAGGGAGTGGGCTTCTCCCCATGGCCTGCCTCACACTTGGCACGCTTTGAAGGCAGGCACTGCCTTCCATCTGTTTCTTCAGCACAGGGCCGGGAGGGTTTTTTATTTTTTATTTAAAAAAAAATATTTTTATTGATTTTTTACAGAGAGGAAGGGAGAAGGATAGAGAGTTAGAAACATCGATGAGAGAGAAACATCCATCAGCTGCCTCCTGCACACTCCCCACTGGAGATGTGCCCGCAACCAATGTACATGCCCTTGACCGGAACCGAACCTGGGACCTATCAGTCCACAGGCAGACGCTCTATCCACTCTCGGCGGGCTGGGAGGGAATGGGTGCTGGTTGGGTGAATGAATGTTCGAAGGAAGAATAGAGTGATCAAGGAAGTGGAAAAGGGAAGTGGAGGGAACGAATTGTAGGCCAAGAAATCAACTGATAAACGTTTGCTGAGCCACCCCCGGGGAGCCACGAAATTTAAAGGTTGCAAAAGGAATAGGATAGAGCAGCCTCATTAAGGCCCACTTAAAAAAAAAAAAAACTTTATTGTTGAAAGTATTACATATGCCCCCCCGTCTCCCCCATTGACCTCTTCTAGCCTGCCCCATCCCCCACCCCAGGTCTTCACCACCCTATTGTCTATGTCCATGGGTTATGCCTGTATGCATACAAGTTCATTAGTTGATCTCTTTCCATCCACCTAACCTCCCCTGCCTTCCATTCCAAGGTTCCACAGTCTGTTTGATGCTTAAGGCTCACTTTTGACATTTGAAATCAAAGCACTTAGAAAGCAGGAGGGAAAGAATGATCTGTCTCTCCCCCCCATCCCCGGCCCCCAATCCCTTTCCTGGGTGCAGACCTTGCATGGCTGGCTTTAGGCTGAATGCTTATGTTGAATGCTTATGTTCTCACTAGATCCATTACTATATTATAGAAGGCACACACTGATGGTTTGTTTGGGCCCCTTAATGTTTAAAAAAATAGGAAATATTCACATTAATATTCAGATGTGTGTCTGTTCCTGAAAATTACCTCAAAACAAAGGGCTGGTATTTATTCCCGGGCAGGCGTTGTCTGAGGTTGAACAGCAGGCACATGGGTAATGTCTGTAGGCTGCTAGTATCTACATTTTTTTGAGGCACATAGAACTACACAGCCATAGTTTGTATTACACATGGGTGTCTAAGAATTCTTTTTAAAAATGTTTTTATTGATTTTTAGTGAGAGAGGAAGGGAGAAGGATTGAAAGATAGAAACATCAATAGGCTGCCTCCTGCACACCTCCTACTGGGGATAAGCCAGCAACCCCAGGCTTGTGCCCTGATCGGGAATTGAACCAGGGACCTCTCTTGGTTCATGGGTCAATGCTCAACCGTGGAGCCATACTGGCTGGGCTAAGAATTCTTAATTAAACTTAGAATGAGAGGGGTTTTCAGAGGATGAGTAACAAGTTAATTTTTCATTAGCTATGTACCTTGGATAGGTAAATAAAAAAAAGACACTGGACTTGGGATTTTTTTTTTTTTTTTTTTTTTTAATACTAACGTTGCTCGGCTCTGTTTCTCCTTTCAAACACTTTGGATCTTATTCTCTTACATGAGGCCGCTGAGGCTGCTCTTAGTTTTACCGTTTTCTGACTCTTTTAGTTAATTATCCAGCGCCAGTAGAGACTAAGGGAAGGACCCGCAGGGAGAGAGGAAGGATGACGGGAAGATGTCCTAGCTATTCTGAGCTACTTATTTTGCACTGTCTCTTTAAATCTTCACTAAGACACCGAGAGTAGTTTCACTATCCTCAGTTTATAAATGAAAAACGAGGACGTGCAGCCCAAGAACAAACATGTGGCAGCAGCGGAATGTTTCCTTGTGTCTTTGCTTTCAAACCTTGGGTGCTTCTGCTCTGCTCTGTTGATTTGGGGGCCTTTCCTCTCCCGTAGGAGAGAGGATTGGAGATACCATAGCTTTCCATCGACTCTGAACTCAAATAATAGAACCAATAATCAGCACCTAGCATGAAACCAAGTGCTTAGCCGAAACCGTTTGGCTTAGTGGATAGAGCGTCAGCCTGTGGACTGAAGGGTCCCAGGTTTGATTCCGGTCAAGGGCATGTACCTTAGTTGCGGGCACATCCCCTTTGGGGGGTGCACAGGAGGCCGCTGATCGATGTTTCTCTCTCATCGATGTTTCTAACTCTAACTCTCTCCCTTCCTCTCTGTAAAAAATTAATAAAATATATATTAAAAAAAGAAACCAAGTGCTTAATTCCTTTCTGATCACCTGAAAAATCATTGCCTTTGCATATTTGGGTGAATTCACCACTGTAGACATTTAATCATTAAAGGAATAAATAGCTATAGAATATGATTTATTCCTTCATGGAGGCAAATATCCATATGAAGGTATCTATACGTATCTCTATGTGTCTATCTGTCTGTGGACGGATACCCCTTTGAGATTCAAAATTTGAGCTGGGAGCGTAGCTTGTTTCAGTCACACATTAGAATCCGTATTTCACAGGCTGACGGGAATCCACCTAGCTCTGAAGTGTATCAGCAGGAATCACCATAACAAAGAGAATCTAATGTAAATCTTTGCGCGGCAGTTACTCAATGTATTTATAAAGGGCGCTACGACAAACCTCTGGTCTCCAAGGTGCTAACACAGACAGAAATAATAAACTCTTCGTTCCTGGAAACCAGGGCATCTTCGGGATTCCTGGAGAAGGAAACACACACACACACACACACACACACATACACACACACACACACACACATCTCTGACAGATCAAGCCCCAACTGTGTGTGTCCAAGTAGGATTAACTCAGATATTATTGGCTCCGACCCTGCCGTTTAGCCCATTTTTTTGGTAAGCAGGTAACCAGAGTCAATTAATTCTTAGTGAATAAGAAAAATATTACAAACTAGACACTAGTGTTTGCTCTTTCATGATAATGAATGAACTGGAACGGATGGCAGGTGCTGGGATGGAATGAGAAGGAAAGGGCCAGGTAGGGAAGAAAACATATTTTTATTGGTTTGAGGTTGAGGATGGCATCTTACTCCCTGTACTGAGAAGGGCCTGGACCAGCCGGGAGTCCAGCCACCTGCCTACCCGTGCACGTCAGAAAAACAGCTCTATCGTGCTTTGTGCTGGAATGCAAGGAAGAGTCTTAAGATGTAGAGGGATGCACATCAAGAGGATGGATTTTTTTTCTATAACTTAAAATAATTTAAAATTAGATAGCATCAAATTCGATACTTTCGCTGTCACCCTGTACATGAATGTCCAAGGAGAATTGCATATGGTTTTATTTCATTTAGCTGGACACTAAAATAAAGCTCACTATCCTGTTTTTAAAAAAAAAGTTTTAAAATTGATTTTTAGAGAGAGAGAGGAAGATAGAGAGAGGAAAGTAGACGGAAGAGAGTGAAACATCTATAGACTGCCTTCTGTACACTCTTTACTGGGGATCCAGCCCACAACCTGGGCCTGTGCTCTGACCACAATCAAACCAGCAACCTTCTGTGCATAGAATGATGCCAAACTAACTGAACCACACCAGCCAGGGCAAGCTAGCTGTTATTTTTAAATGCACTGATGCCCACCATCAGTACAAAACCACCACCACCAACTTTCCACCCGGCTTTCCATCACCCACCCATACAACACACACACAGACACCAACCTCTTTTCCCCTTTGGAAAAATGGTGTGCTGCCTGAACTAAAGATATAAAGTATTTCACTCTTCAAACTCTGGAGCATTTCCCACATGGCATGGTAGTCAAAAGGCTTTTGAACTAATTTATTTGCTCCTCTACTTTCCTATAACTCTCCCCTTTGTAAGCCCCATATAGCCAGGCCATGGAGAAGTTAAAAGTTGACTGGGAACAGTGTGGAGGGGATAGAGGATGACAGAGTTTTGGCTGTTCATTGTTAGATTCACACCCCCTCTCCCCCCCGCACCATACACACACACACCCATGCCCGCAGGTTGTCATCACTGCCATTCACATGGTTCTCACTGAGATGGAGAGAGAAAAGGGCAGATTTCTCAAGTTCAGATATGGAGGTGGTCCCGATCCAGATAGCTCCTTGGCGAATTCTGTTTAGAGCCGAACGATGTTCAAGTAGCTTGTTGTTGACTAACCATGGAGAATTAGGTTGTTCCCTCCATCTCCTCCATTCTTATCATTCAAAGAAAAATTCCTCTATATTGAGAAAGTAGAAAGGTAGGATAGAGAGGACTCACGTCCTTTGCTTTGTAGAAGGTAAGACTTTAGTTAAAGGACAGATGGGTAGTGAGGAGTGCTGCCCAAGAGGTACTGGAGTGGCCATTACTTGCTGTGTTGGTAGCAAAGGGCCGCCAAGGCTGGCCAGTGCCTCGGCTGGGAACTGAGATCCTCCCGCCATAGCTTCTGAAATGAGGAAACTCACTCACACTGTGGGAAGTGGTTTCTCTTCCTTTTCCCTATGGGTGGGTCTTGGGGAGGAGCCTCTGGAAACCAGCACCTACGACCCTTGACCCGCACACTTCCCCAAATCCCAGTTGGGAGAGAGGTTGTTGTCTGTGTCGGCTCTGGGGTTCAGGGAAGGGGTGTGGAAACAAATGTTACTGACAAATTAGGGACAGAAGGAGGGGATGGAAATGCCTTGAGAATGACCTTTGTATCCAGAAGAATGACCTTTGTATTATAACGTTTTATTGTAACTTTCAGATGTGGTCTAAGACACAGAGAGATGAGGCAATATATCTGAGATTTCCCAGCTAAAACAAGCGGAACCAGGTGTAAAAAAAAAAATTACTCTGAAAAGCAGGATGCAGAGAGAGCTGAGATGCAAAGCCATCATAACTCGCATTCTTTCCTCTGTAAAAGCCAGGCAAGCACACCAACTCATCTTGTCTGCATTGCTTCTCTCTATGGAATAGCTCCCTTAGATAGAAGGTGAGGAGCAAACACTTTTCAATCAGGGAACTGCATTCATGAGCAAAACCAAAAACAAAACAGCTGATGAATCATCCCTCAAATTACCAAACCGATATATCCAGGCTGTCTTAAATCTTTTGGGAGACCTAGAAAACTCTTAAAACACGTTTTTGGCCTGTAACAAATTTATATTCCACCGGGGAGCTGGATGTGTAAGTGAACTAATGAGCAATACATCCTATATAAGAAAGAGGTGATATGCAAATTGACCGTCACTCCAACACACAAGATGGCCACTCCCATGTGGTCAAAGATGCCCCCCCCCCCCCCCCCCCGCAATGTCGCAATGTGGACACAGGATGGCCAGCAGGGAAGGGCAATTGGGAGAACCCAGTTTGCAAGGGCGGGCACTTGGGGGTGGCCAGGTTGGCAGGGTTAGGATTAGGGTTAGGGTTAGGGCAACCAGGCTGGCAAGGGAGGGCAGTTAGGGATAACTAGGCCAGCAGGGGAGGGCAGTTGTGGGTGACCAGGCTGGCATGGGAGGGCAGTTAGGGTGACAGGCTCGCAGGGGAGGGCAGTTAGGGACAATTGGGCCAGCAGGGGAGCAGTTAGGTGTCAATCAGGCTGGCAGGGGAATGGTTAGGGGATGATCAGGCTGGCAGGCCAAACTGGTTAGGGGCAATAAGGCAGGCAGGAGAGGGAGCAGTTGGGTGTCATCAGTCCAGAAGGGATGTTCTACTGCACATTTAGGCTTGATCCCACCAGGATTCCAGATTGGAGAGAGTACAGGCTGGGCTGAGGGACAACAACCCCACCCTGGGGATTGAACCTGAAATCTGGGCATATGCCCTGACCGGGAATCAAACCATGACCCCCCTAGTTCATACGTTGATGCTCAACCACTGAGCCATGCCTGCTGAATCATTTGGTTGGTTTTTTTTTTTTTTTTAAGTAGTTCCCATATTTTTGCTATAATTGATCTTTTTTTCATATGTAGATTAGCCTTTCCACTAGAGTCTTAATAATATTTACAGTAGTATTTTGAAATTCCTGTGAATTCCAACCGTTCCACCATCTGTGGGTTTGCTTCTGTTGACTAGTCTCTTAAACATACATCACCTATCTCTCATTTTGGCTGTTTCATAATTCTTGATTTGATAACAGAGATTGTGAGTTAAAGAACAGTACGGACAGAGGTAAATATCATTGTACCCCCTAAACAAAGCATGGTCTTGCATGGGCAGATGACTCAGGTCAATCTGTGTGACTAGTTTCAGCTGTCTCTGCTTGGCTAGGATTTAGTAAGCCTGAGATCACCACCTGGCTTCCAGACTTTGAAGGTAGGCGACGCTTGGGCACCAGAATGCTTTGCCTAGACCTTGCCAAGTTCACGCAGCTAGTCACTGACAGAAGTAAGACAAGTTCAGGTCCTTTGCCTCCAAGTCTGCATCAGTTTACTTGCAAATACAAATGGGACTCGGGTGTTTTAAGGCATGCCTTCCATTGTTGTCCTAAGTTACTCTACATATGCTTTGAAAGTAGGAAATTCTCGATGCCTTTTTTGAAGATGCTCAGTACAAAATACCTTTCAGAGAAGTCTTAGAAAATATGTTTTTGAAATCTGTGTAATGTTATATTTTTTTAAGATTTCGTAAGACCACATACACCTCACCCCAGCTAAGTCTGCAAACGTGTGAAAGCAGTAGGCTTGTTCTTATTAAAAGTGTGATTAATTCACTTTCCATCAGTAGGTGTCTTTCTGGCGTAAACCATGCTGAGGAATTATGGTCCGTTTACATGGACATCTATGGCGTGTCAGAAGCCAACTGTTGCAGCTTCTTTGTGCTATAAATCGGTTGAGTCAGTCCCTTAGCCACTGAACATCAGGTTGCAGTTTGAAAAGATTTGTGGGTAATATTTTCCCAAAGAAAGTCTCACCCATATTTAGTTAACAGGCGAACGGGAGAATGTGCAGCAGCCGGCGCGCTCCTGTGCTCCTAGCAACGAGCCACCACCACAGAGCACGGCCTGGAACAGGAGCTTCTGCATCTTCTCAGCCGTGATGGGCGTGCAGATGACGAGATTTATGGGCTGAAGACGTAATGAGATGCTTACCGTTGGAAAATACACCCTCCACTCAAACAGAGGTCAGTACCAGCGCAAATGGTATATGTAGAGCCACGTAACCTTGAGTTTTCTGGACGTTTATGCACGAAGTCATTAAAAGTGACTACCATTACCATAGTTAACTGATGCTATTCTTTATTGTTTCGTTTTTTAAAAGTTTTTTTTTTTTATTGATTTCAGAGACAGGAAGGGAGAGGGAGAGATAGAAACATCAATGATGAGAGAGAATCATGGATTGGTTCATGGGATGACACTAAACCACTGAGCCACTCTTAGCAGGCTCATTTTTTTTTTGGCGGGGGGGGGAGTTATTTTTATTATGATCATTTCAAGACAACTGACCTACGATGTTTTTTGTTTTGTTTTTTTGTTTGTTTGTTTGTTTGTTTGTTTTTTATAGGAAATACCTTTTGGAAGAAGAGATGTTTTTAAAATTGAATTTTTCTCCATTCTTAATTGCCGAAAATTTTCTTTGAGAATGTAAGCTTCCTAAAACTTCCAGTTGCATTAGAGGTAGAGAAAATCTCTAGGGATTTGTCTATACACTCGGGGTTAAGTTGATAACACTTTCTTGGATGAATTCTTAAAAACAGTGGGGCAGTTGATTGCAGGATAGATAATTTCCTAAGGTAATTTTAATTCTCTTGCTCATCAAGGGCCACAGAATTACTGTTTAGGTGGTGCTCTGTGAGAAATGAAAGCTACATGAGGAGAAATCAAGGTCCATGCTTGTTGCTGTCCATGGAGTGGCAATTTAGTAGTATGATGGTTATATGCATGGGCTAAGATTATTATGCATTTTATAAATATGCTATACACACACACACACACACACACACACACACACACACACTGAGTGGCCAGATTATTATGATCTCTGAAGGCATAATAATCTGGCCACTCAGTGTGTGTGTGTGTGTGTGTGTGTGTGTGTGTGTGTGTGTGTGTGTGTATGGCCTGAAGAAGTATAGTATAGAACATTTTTGTGGTAAGTGATGGTATTGAGTCCATAGTGAATAAATGGAAACTTTCGGTAGTTGGAGAAGATCGAATACATCCCATAAAGGAAGGTGTAAGATAAGCCTGTCAAACTCAAAAGCAAACACGGGCCAAATAAACAAGGTTTAAGTTTCTGTGGGCCACAAAAAAACAAAAGCTTCAATTTTCATAGAAACATAGGTTTATTCTGATAGACATGCTGAATACAGAGGGCTGAAATAAATGAGTAATCAACATAAAATAATAGAACATTTTAATAAAAATTAATATTTTTTTCTTGAACATTAATTTACCAGACACTGAATAACTGCACAAATGAAGCATAGCACAAATAAGTCTATTTTTCTTGTTCTCCAAAAGCGAACTATTTCCTGTTGTGCACACCAAACAAGTCAGTACAAGACCAATGTCGTGGCCATCGGCTGCTAAAATATTTGCTGCTGGTATTAGTGGAGAGAAATGGTGTGCCTGTGCTTAAGGCACATAAGGGAAATGAATGCAGCATGATTATAGTCATCAGTCATTAGTGCATGTTGAAGTTCATTAATAATAATTATGGATATCAGGATATTGTAAAAATTAAGTTACAAAATTTTTTACTAAAACGTTTCTTACATACTGTTGAATTGGTTGGGCTGCAAAAATAGTGGTTGTATTCACCATGCATGCAGCCTGCGTTGCCATAAGAGTAAGTACCTCCCTACACCCACCAGCATGAGTCAGAAGATGAGCTTGATTGGGACATATGGAGGGACAGTATATGACAGGACGAACTGACATCGATTGTTGATGCACCGAGGACACAATTTCATCTGCGTAGTGTTTGTGTTCAGGATGTTTCAATCAATTTAATCATCTAAAAAATCATCTGAAAATTTAAGCAGATTTAATAATCTGAAAAATTATTAAAAAGAAATGGTAGGACATTCTGGAAAACAAGTGGTCTGGTCTTTTAAACATGCCAATGTCTGAATAACCAAAAAGGCTGGGAAGCTGTCCCAGATGAAAGGAAGCTAAAGAGGCATGACAGCTAACAGCAAGCAGTGTGTGATTTCTGACTGTAACCTAGAGAGGGAAAATAAGCAACACGGTTATAATTGGGAAAATTGGGAAATGTACTGAATATTAGATAATGGCATTGGATTAGTGTCACATTTCCCCTGACTGAGATAAGTGGGTGGCTATTTAGGTCGATGTCTTTGTTTTAGGAGACACACACTGAAGTATCAAGGGATGAAGTATTATGATAGTGGCAGGTAATTCTCAAAGGTTCCAGCGCACACATTACACATGACAAGACAAACAAATCATAGCAAAAGGTTAACATTCAGGAATCCAACTTTTCTGTAGATTTCATTTGTCAAAATAAGGAGAAAAATTATATTTTTTGTTAATATTTAGATGTTTACAGCTCTTTTTACAACTACTTTTATTTATCTACTGCTCATTAAACATCTATTAGGAAGTAAAGGACCTCATGGCTGTATTACTATGAGTTTGCAGCGATTATTTTTGTGGAATATTTGCTTAATGATGGTCATTGGCAAATTTATGAGTGTAGCATGATTGCATAAATCCTGAAAAAGGCTGCTGTGATAACCATGGAAGATCTATCTATCTATCTATCTATCTATCTATCTATCTAATAAAAAAGAGTAACACGCCAATTGACTGTATCTTCGCGATACCTACCAGCCAATCAGGAAGGAGTATGCAAATTAACCCACCATCTTTGTTGGGTTAATTTGCATATGCAGGTGCCATGTGGTCAGGGGAGGGGCAGGATGCAGGCTTTCCACACCAGAGTGAAGGCAGTGGAAGAAGCCAGGGGAAGGAAGGCCCATTCTTGCATGAATCTTCGTGCAATATATATATGTATATATATCATTTATCTATATTCATACATTTTTTTTTGAGTGATAGCCTTGTGTAACACAGTAGTCTTCTGAAATGGTCTTAATCCTTTCCATCATTATAAAACATTTTCTTGTGAACACTTCCTTTTTATTTTTTAAGTGTTTATAAAAACAGTTTAGATTAATCTGCCAGGAAGTAATTTAATATGTATGCATCACACCTGCATTCTATGCCGATCACTTGGCCAGGGGTGGCTTTGCCCGCAGGGAACTTACGCGGTTACCAACACATGACTGGCCAGTTTACTCCAGGAAACATCAGATCATAACGGGGTGAGAATTTCTATGTGTCTCGATGATGGCTTTAGAAGCTCCCCCAAACGGGTAATTCTCCTTATTTAGAGTCGAACTAAGAGCTTCCCCCCTTAGTCACTCTGTTAGGAGAGTTTGGGTCAGAGGAGTTCTTTGATGGCCTGCTTTCCGGGGGCATCTGGAAGGAGTCAGCCTTCTACAGTCTTTCCGTGCCCGGAGGTGACTAATACCAGCTCCGACAGCGAGTCAGTGCTTTTTCTAGCGGAGCTGGTGGGCACACACTGCTGACTCACTCACCCCTCACATCCTGTCCCCACTGGGGCTTGGACCTGCCATTGAGGAAGACTGGTCAGCTCAGTGCCAGCCTGTAATCCTGAAACAAAGCCAACCAAGTTAAACATTGCACAACCTCAAAACGTGGCTGTGAACATGCCACCCTCCAAACTACTCCGCCATTTTGTAAATAGGAGGACTATCAGTTTATTTCATCTGGTTTTGCCTTTTTTTTTTTTTTTGATGGGAAGGCAGTATGAATAGAAAATTCATCTCCACATTCAACAGAATCCCAATAATGCAGTCACAAAATGAAAGCAACATTGTCATTTAAAAATATATTTATATATATTTTATTGATTTTTCACAGAGAGGAAGGGAGATGGATGGAGAGCTAGAAACATCGACGAGAGAGAATCACTGAGCAGCTGCCTTCTGTACAACCCCTACCAGGATTGTGCCTGCAACCAATGTACATGCCCTTGACCGGAATCAAACCTGGGACCTTTCAGTCCGCAGACCAACCTTCTATCCACTGAGCCTTACCGGTTTCAGCAACATTGTCCTTTTTATTAACCAATATCATGGTTCAACTTACCATATAGACCTGATAACCAAAGAAGATTGCATCTTGATCTTCTCTAAAATAGAGCACAGAGAAATACACACCAAAATCCCCAAGACAGCAATTGGGAGGACAGATTTTATAGACAGGATGGGATTTCAGAAGCTGACTAGTAAGTGGGTCATGTGTTTTGTTGACTGTGCAGTATGGGTCGGGAGTGGGATGGAGGGGGCAGACATGGCCATGCTATGGAGTGTCCCAACACTAGACTTATAGCAAATGCACCAATGTGTTTTGCGATGGAATATCAAACAGCATAAAAGAGAATAGAAATGGAAGATTAGGAGAAGCACAGTCAAAGGACTTAAAATGTTTTAATCTACCAATATTATTAAAAAAATTATTTGAGGCTTTATTCCAAGAATGAAGACGCTGGAGACTTCAGGTTGAATAATTAAGATTGATTACTTCCAGTTCACTTTCTGTACTTAATGGAAAATGTATATTGAAAGTCCTGTATGCATATATTAAAAAAAAAAAAAAGCAAAGAAAGTCAACCAAGCCTTCCTTTCAATGCTAGATAGACATTAGAAAACGAACAGCAAATTGAATCCAAAGAATATAAAAGAAATAAATGATAGAAGAAAGAAAATTAATGAACTATAAGAAACACATAGCCCTAGCAGGTTTAGCTCAGTGGATAGAACGTCGGCCTACGGACTGAGTGGGTCCCAGGTTTGATTCCAGTCAGGGGCACATGCCCGGGTTGCAGGCTCAGTCTCCAGTGGGGGGCATGTAGGAGGCAGCCAATCAATGATTCTCTCTCACTTATTGATGTTTCTTATCTCTCTCTCCCTCTTTCTTCCTTTTTGAAATTAATAAAAAATATTGAAAAAAGAAACATATAATCAAAGGGATCAATAAAGTCAAAGTTGCTAAATTAAAAAAAATGGCTAACCTCTTAGCAAATATGATATGTAATGCGGAGAAATAGAAAATGTCTCCATTCACATCAAGAACAAGGGTAGGGTGCTTCCATCACTACTTTATGCCTTCGTATGCTGAAGGCCTCAAGCAACAGGGCAAGAGCATATGTAATGTTAGCCACATAGGAGATAAAACTGACATTATTTGCAGAAGATATACTCATATATATGGAAAATCAAAGAGAGTTTACACACAATTAGTATTGACCCATAAGAGAATTTAGCACATGCACAAAAAGTGGTTGCATTTATATATACCAGCAACACTGTTAGAAATAAAACTTTAAGAACAAGTATTCCTTAAATTAAAGCATTATAAAAATATCCAAGTTACTCTATATGCAAGAAGTCTGTGAAAAATGATAAAATATCACGTAGGGGAGTTAAATAAGAACTAGGTGATACTGAATTGATGGATTGTACAATTGAGTTTAAAAATTGATTGATTTTTAATTGATTAATGTTTAATCAAAATCCCAGCTAAATTTTGTTGTTTTGGGGGTTTGGTTTATTTATATTTCCTTTCCCCCCTTTTATGTTTTGTTTTATTTTATTTATTTATTTATTTATTTATTTATTTATTTATTTATTTATTTAGGGGTGAGTAGGGTTGGTTTATTAACTGCTCCCTGTGTGTGTGTGTGTGTTTATTGAAAATCACTTTTCATTTCCTACAAATCTAATATATTGTTTTTACTATCTTGAAAAATCCATAAAGCTAAGCACTGCTCTGCAGCACCAGGGGGGAAATGCCCCTTCTGGGGATTCCCAGGCCTCCACACTCCCAGTGTTCTAACTGTGTAGTGTGCCTCTGGCCTCTGTTCTAAGAGAAAAGAACTATTAATTCTCCCTTAGATGAAAAAAAAAATCCACACATGTCTGGTCCAGTGGGTTTGCTTGAAAGTCTATATGGGAATATGGAGGGAAAGTGTGCTTATTCATTTTATGGAACCATAAAGTTAAATGCACATTTTAATGGAAATGTGTGTCCTTGGAGATTAAGCATCTTGATTCTATTCTCTTCATTGGTTTCTGCAACAGGACAAACATTTTTGAAAAATGTGGCTTCTACTCATATTCAAAAAGTGGACCAAGAATTTACTGCTTTTCCTGGTATATGTTTTTCTGCTGATCTTGTCTGCTCCCTACTGGTTGTAGAGCAAAGTTCAAAGAAATTCCACAGGTAAGACTTCGACGATTAATTGTTGAGTAACCACCGTGTTTCCCTGAAAATAAGACATCCTCCGAAAATAAGACCTAGCGCATGGAAAAATAAGACATCCCCTGAAAATAAGACCTAGCGCATCTTTGGGAGAAAAAATTAATATAAGACACTGTCTTATTTTCGGGGAAACAGCATACTATTATTAAGTTTAAGCTGACACTCCGTGTAACATTACAAAATTTAGAAATATGCTCTTTGTTAACAACATAGACATTGGCATACACTGATACAAATATAAATAGTGTTGTAAGACGTGTGGATTTAATTAAAAGTCTCATATAGAAATAATTTATACATTGATGAAAATAATAACAGGGTAACAAATAAAAATAATTATAAAGTTTACTGAAAACTTACTGTGATAAGTACTCCCCACATATTATCTCATTTTATCTGCATGGAAAAACCATGTTACAGACAAGAAAACTCAAGCTCAGTGTAATCTAGCAACTTGATTAAGGTCAAGTCTAAATAACAATAGCTACCATTTCTGAAGCAATTTTTTATTTATTAAGATTTTTTTCAATTACAGTTTATAGTCACTATCATTTTGTATTAATTTCAGGTTGTACAGCCTATTGGCTAGACAATCATTTACTTCAGAAAGTGTTTCCCCTGATATTTCCAATACCCACCTGGCACCATGCAAAGTTATTACAATGTTATTGACTGTATTTCTGATGCTCTCCTTTACATCACTGTGAGCATGTTGTGATTAGGAATTTTTACTTAAATCATTCACCTTTTTAAAAAATATATTTTTATTGATTTCTTTTTATAGAGAGGAAGAGAGAGGGATAGAGAGCTAGAAACATCGATGAGAGAGAATCATCGATCAGCTGCCTCTTGCACACCCCCTACTGGGGATGTGCCCGCAACCAAGGTACATACCCTTGACTGGAATCGAACTTGGGCCAATGCTCTATCCACTGAGCCAAACCAGTTTCGGCAACCCTTCACCTTTTTACCCAGTCTCCACCCCCCCTCTCCTCTGGCAGACACCAGTTTGTTCTCTGTATCTATGAGTCTGTTTCTATATTGTTCATTTATATTATTCTTTAGATTCTGCATGTAAGTGAAGTCATACAGTATTTTTCTTTCTCTGACTGACTTATTTCACTGAGTGTAATACTCATTAGGTCCACCTGTGCTGTCACAAATGGTAAAATTTCATTCTTTTTTATGGCCGAGTAATATTCCATGGTGTAAATGGACCACAACTTTTCCATCCACTCGTCTACTGAGGGGCACTTGGGTTGCTTTTAAATCGTGGTTGTTGTAAATACCTCTCCAATGAGCATGGTGCATTATATTTCTTGGAATCAGCATTTTGGGCTTATCGCGATATATTTCCGAGGTTGGGATTGCTCGGTCCTAAAGCCCTGAAGCAATTTGTAAATGCTAGGAACTCTGTGAGGCATGTGTGTGTCAGTCAGGGTTCAGAGCAGGAATCAGCAGCTTCTCTGGACGTGCAGTGAGGTGGCTAAGGCAGAACAGGGTCTCAGTGACCAGCGGGAGGGCTGAGGAGTACACCGCCCACTTGGAATAACATGATGTAGATTGCCCAGGGGACCCAGCCTACTTCACAGTGCTGCCCAGCTGCCTCAGGCAGCATTCGGGACCATGTCCATCTCATGCCACCGCCGTGGAGTGCTTGCACCAACCTAGGAAGCAAGAGCAAGCAGAGCTGCTGATGGAAACGCGGAGGGGAAGTAAAAAAAGAAAACAGTCTGCTCATGTCCTTCACGCGGATTTGGAACAAAACATACGCAATGCAGAATCTATAAAGAACGAGAACCCGCAATGCCATGAACACTTTCCCACTCATTCCCAGGTCTTGTGGGTGCACTGAGGTAGTTACATGGATTAAAATTTTTTTGTTTTTGTTTTTTGCAAGGCTGGTTAAAAACATTGACCCTTGTCCTCATCCAAGAGTGTACCAGAAGCCCTGGGGGAGCTTTAAACAAACAAACAAACAAACAAACAAATGAGTGGGTGGAGTGGGGCCCAGCAGTGCATGACTCTCCCGCTCCTTCTGCTGGTGAACTACGGAACTACAACAGCTGTGGTGCTGTGATCTCTTAAGGAATGTTCTGGGGTGAGTCAGGTCAGTTTCCTGGATTTAGAACGAGTCCAGGTGAATTTTAGGAGTTGGAGGTTTAAAAGTGTCAGAATCAAGGACGTCATATTTTTAGGGCAATCCATTCTTGTCTCTTTGAAAGGCAATTTAGCGTGTGTGTGTGTGTGTGTGTGTGTGTGTGTGTGTGTGTGTGTTTTATGGAAATATGTATAGAAGAACAAAGGTGCCCTCAAGTGGCCAAGCTGTAAATTGCATTTTGGTGAAAAGAAGATTTATTTGAAAGATGAGAAGGAGGGAAAGTATGGTTAGGAGTCCAGAAAGTGAAATGAAATGAAAGAAAGCAGGAATTTTCTGTTGGGCTTGTTACTTTTGAGATGCACATGGTATAAACATGAAAGTGTCAGTGGCTGCCAATACAAGTTGAGAACCCAGGAGAGAATTCAGAACCGGGGCTGGGCATTTGGCAATCATAACCTAACCCGATGATATTTCAAGCCATGGGAACGAATGAGATTATCCAATAAGAAGTTGGTGGAATGAAAGTAACCTGAATCAAATCTGGGGAATTCTAACTCTTTGAGGTCATGTGGGTGCAGAGATGTGAGACACAGTGAAAAGCAGGAGGGCATCATGTCGGGAAATCGAGGACAGAGTTTCAAGGAACGAGTGGCCAGTGATGTGGAAGGCTCTTGAGTGTCAAGTAAGATAAGAATTAAAGCCCTGACTGGTTTGCTCAGTGGATAGAGCGTCGGCCTGCGGACTGAAAGGTCCCAGGTTTGATTCCAGTCTGGGCATGTACCTTGGTTGCGGGCACATCCCCAGTGGGTGCTGTGTAGAAGGCAGCGGATCAATGTTTCTCTCTCATCAATGTTTCTAATTCTCTATCCCTCTCCCTTCCTCTCTGTAAAAAATCAATTATATATATATATATATATATATATATATATATATATGATAAGAATTGAAGTGTGTCTGCAGAATTTGGCAACGTGGAAGTTTTTGAGACTCCGACCAACGGAATTTCCATGGAGGAAAGCCAGCTGGGGTTGGCTGAAGAACTATGATGTAATATCATTAGGAAGATATATCAAGTAGAAACTCTCAAGGATTGTGCTGACCAGGGAATTGGTTGAATATCACCCATTTTCTGCTCATTCACTTCCTCAGGGAATATAATTCATGAGGCAGCAGACAGGAGGTGACACTGGCTTTGAGTTGCATTTGGGTGAAAGATGATGAGATTGGGGCGGGAAGCTGTTAATTTCCTAGGTTACTTGAAATTATAGCTCAACATCGACCACATTTTCTTCAATTATATCTGACCTTGTATTCTTTGTAAAACTGTCTTTTAATTCGTCATTGACATTGTGATGCTTCATCATCCAGTTAGATGGATCAATTCCATGCAGTGAGTGTCTTATTTTACATTTGGTGGGGATTTTATTTATTTTTTTCCCCTTCAAGAGCCACTTGCATCTCTCTTTGATGAGCAGCAGGGCGCCATGCTCCTGGGGTGTCCATGGGGGTCTCTCTCAGCTCCCTTGGTTCATCTTCCCTTCGCTCATGGACACATCACTCGCCCTTCATTCCTCTTCTTTCCATCCTGCCGTAGCTTTTGCTCCTCAGGCATGTTTGCAGAGCACACTCCAATCTCTTGTTCTCTCTGCCTGTGGAAAATAAGCATATGGAAATGCTCTTCACTACCCACATTTGAAAGTCAACGTAGGAGCTATTAAACATTGAAAAGTTCATCTGGTGATCCCATGGTCCATTTCTCTTAATTGGGTTGAGTTACTCCAATGACATATTCTGTCCACCCCTTTCTTACCATAAATTCAACCGGGCTTCACTTCCTTTTCCATTTCTAGTATATTTTCATGGTCCAGATCTTGAACATTTTAAAGCATATATCTAATTATTTTCCTTTCTTTTTCATCTATCATATACTTTTCCCTGTGTTTTATAGATTGGCACACTAACCCCCAATTTGAGAGATGGGATCTTTGGGAGGTGATGAGGTTTAGATGAGGTCATAAGGATGGGGCCCCAAGGTGGGATTAGTGCCCTAAGGAGAGCTGGCTCTCGCTTGCTCTTAGCCCTGTGAGGGCACAGGGAGAGGGTGGCAGTCTGTAACCCAGGAAGGGTCTCCTCCATATTTCCAGCCTCCAGAACTGTGAGGAAATCAGTGTCAGTTGGGTAAACCACCCAGGTGTTGGCATTTTGTATGGCAGCCTAAGCTGACTCAGCCACTATCTCCGGAAAAATGTCTGCCCTAGATCGATTCCATCGCCTGCTTTTCCCAGGCCCACACTTGATTGAACTGTTGAGCGAGTCTTGGCATTTCCCGGTGACAGGGGACAGAATTTGTGTGTGCTCCTCTCAAGCACTCTCTAGCAGCACGGTTCTGTTCCCAGTGAACCCCCGATGCTCCTTTGCCCACCCGGGTGCAATTTCCAACGTAATGCAATTACCAACATGTGGATTTTTAAAATAGAAAGCTTCCGAGAAACTTCTCTCTGGGGAGTGATTGGCATCAACCGTACGTAAAATACAGTTGGAGATTGCAATGGGACTTACTGTAAAAGAGTGTTGGTTCCTGAACTATGAATCCTCTTGCTTATAAAAGCTGCCGAGCCCTGAGTGCACACAGGAAGGGGAGAGAGGCGGGCTCCGTGGGGCCAGGTGGGGCCCAGAGCCACTGAGGACATCGCTGAGAGTCTCCGGCAATATTCACTAATATTGTTTTATCCCCCTGTAAGGCCATGGCCACTCCATTCAGTTTAAGGCAGGTAATGAACGTGAACTCTTTCGGGGAGCAAAGGACATTTCCTAATGAAGATAAGGACCTGGGAGAGGGGAATGATGGGAATGGATGCACCAGTGTTCTGTGAGTCACCAGACCCAATAAACTGGACGTGAAGTAACAGCTTCTGATATGGCCGGAGACATACGCTGGCTCCTTAGAGAGGAATTCAGTCGTGTCTGTGCTGGCCAGCTCTATACCTGCTGTTTGGATTTAAAAAAAAAAAAAAAAAATATATATATATATATATATATATATATATATATATATATATATATATTGTTGATTTTTTACAGAGAGGAAGGGAGAGGGATAGGGAGCTAGAAACATTGATGAGAGAGAATCGCCCATCAGCTGCCTCTTGCACACCCCCTACTGGGGATGTTCCCACAACCAAGGTACATGCCCTTGACTGGAATCGAACCTGGGACCTTTCAGTCCTCAGGCCAACGCTCTATCCACTGAGCCAAATGGGTTTCGGCTGCTGTTTGGATTTTTGCCTGAATAATTCAGTGAGTGTCCTGGAGCCTGGACTTCTCCTGACTCGCTTAGGGTGCTTGTGTAGGTAGTAGTAGAATTTAGAATATTTTGGCTAAACATATTTTCCTTCCCAAAACGTGTATTCTAAGTTGAGTAGAATGAGGAGATGGGATTAATTCGTATCTTTTGAGAGTTGCTTTCATTTTCACTTTTATATTCCAGTAGATTAATACTGATGGAACTACATTGAGAGTGAAGCATAATACCAGTTTCCACCAAGATCAATCAACCTTGTCCAGCTGGTGTGGCTCAGTGGTTGACCTATGCACCAGGAGGTCATCAGTTCAATTCCAATTCAGAGTACATGCCCGGGTTGCAGGCTTGATCCCCAGTTTGGTGTGTGTGTGGGGGGATGTTGTGCAGGAGACAGCCAATTGATGTTGATGTTCTTTCTCATTCATGTTTCTACATCTCTCTCCTCTCCTGTGTCTCTGAAATCAATAAAAAACATAAAAAAGATAAAACCCTTTAGTAAGTAGATAATGCTGTTTTAAAACGCAAGTACCATCATCCACTGTTTAAATTATGTTCTCATTTAAACGATAACAGCAACGAAAACCAGTTCTTACCCAGTGCTTATCATCAGTTGAACCACAAACTGCCTTCCATTTGATAATTCATTTCATTTTCACAAGAACTTCATGAGACAGATACAATTAACATCTTTGTTTTTTTAAAAAATATATATTTTATTGATTTTTTACAGAAAGGAAGGGAGAGGGATAGAGAGTTAGAAACATTGATGAGAGAGAATCATCCATCAGCTGCCTCTTGCACATCCCCTACTGGGGATGTGCCTGCAACCAAGGTACATGCCCTTGACCGGAATCGAACCCGGGCCCCTTCAGTCCGCAGGCCGACGCTCTATCCACTGAGCCAAACTGATTTCGGCAACATCTCTGTTTCATAGAAGAAGAAACTGAGGTCCCAAGAATTTCAGACATACCTTCCCACAACCCCCAAAGATCTCAGAGCTATTCGGGGGTAGAGCTGAGATGTGGGCCAGTGCCCTTGAGTCCATACTCTTCACCATCTTAAAAAAAAATAAAAAACACCTCTCAAAATGTATCAGACAAGCTAGGATGATTTGTGTTTGCCCATCAGCTATGTGCTCATGTAGAGGCAGCTCTGGAAAAAATTCATGTCCTTTCTGAAAAGAGCTTTGCATGTTTCACATTCAGCCTCCCCATTCAATCCAGTGAGATTGAACCTTTCAATGCTCAATGAAAGGTGCCGATGGCCGTGTGGTTTTTGAGGCCGCAAAGCACAGAGATGCCTTAGCTCAGTGGTCTGCAAACTGCGGCTCACATGCCACATGCAGCTCTTTGGCCCCTTGAGTGTGGCTCTTCCACAAAAGACCACGTTTGTGCGTGCACATAGAGTGAGACCGAAACTTCATGGCCAGGCGAAGAAGTTGGTTTTTGGCTCTCAAAAGAAATTTCTAGCGTTGTGCTGTTGGTATTTGGCTCTGTTGACTAATGAGTGTGCCGACCACTGCCTTAGTTTATGATAGGCAATCGAGCTTCTTGATTAAGGAATAGGGACTCGCCTGAAAAGCTACATTTTCAGGCCGACATTCAGAATAAAACCGTACTTTTGTCATCCTGAGCCCGGGGGACGTAGGGCTTTGCTCAGCATTCAGCATTGCTCTGGCGGGAACCAGGCCCTCTCCCGTGGCCTCCAGAGAGATGACTTCATCCTCTCCCCGTACCGAGCGTTGCTAGTCTATGTCCCCGTCCATCTCGGTTTCAGCTGCTTTTATTTCTGCTGCTGTGGACGGACCCGTCTTTGCATGTTTCATATTCAGCCTCCCCAAGAGGGAGTATCTGTTTTGGTTGAATTGTCACCGTCCAGCATGAGGGCATTTCTTATGGACAGAATAATGTGAGGGTCACCTCTGGGTGGCTGCCTTAGGGTACAGCATCCACCCCTGCTCCAAACAGCCGGGCCCGAGATTGATGGGTATGGAATGCCTAGCTTGGTTTCTTCAGACCAGAGCTAACGACAGTTATGTCCAATACGTTATGTCCAAATCATACCTCCATATTCTCCCACCCCCCCTGAATCCTGTAAACACCAGTCAGCCTTCAACTCCAAATTAAGCTTGAGCCCATAAACGTTTTATTTGAAAGAAATGACAGTTGCATTTTCTAAACACGCAGTTAAGGCCAATGTAATAGTTAAGTATTAGATTTGAAGCCACAGGCTACCATTTGTATATATTGAAATATGTACAGCCCACTTCCTAGTCTTTAAACTTGTTTTTATACAAACACTTAAGCATTGACCACAGATCAAGAACTAGAGGTTTAATACAGAAGTGAATTCTTTCAAACAAGCCTACAGTTATTCAGTTCCATTGCTATTGGTTTCTTTTTATTTGCTTTCTAATATCAAAAAGCAATTACTCTGTAATTTCTAGAGAATAATGTGCCGTTCAAACTTTAAACATTATCGGTGCAAGTGATAAGATATTAAACATAAAGGATTCGGATGCTTTGGGTGACTATGTGTCCTCCTGTGCATGCTCTTACTGTGGCTGAGAGATGGCATGGTGCTGATGGATTATTCGTGTATGCTTTCCTTACTATTGGGGGTATTTTTGTTGTTGTTGTTAACCCTTACCTGAGGACATTTTCCACTGATTCTTAGAGAGAGTGGAAACGAGGGGCAGAGACACAGAGACACATCCACGTAATAGAGACACATTGATTGGTCCCCTCTCGTATTTGTCCCCAAGGCTGGGGATCGAGCCTGCAAGCATGCTCTTGACCAGAGTCGAACCTAGGACCCTTTAGTCCAAGGGCTGACGCTCTATCCACTGAGCCATATCTGCAAGGGCTGTTTGTCCCTCCCTCCCCTCCCTCCCTCCTTTTCCTCTTCTCCTTTCCTCCCTCCCTCCCTCTATCCCTCCCTCCCTCCCTCTCTCCTTCCTCTTTCCTTCCTCTCTCCTTCCTTCCCTCTCTCTCCTTCCTTCCTTCCTTCCTTCCTTCCTTCCTTCCTTCCTTCCTTCCTTCCTTCCTTCCTTCCTTCCTTCCTTCCTTCCTCCCCTCCTTCCTTCCTTCCTTCCTTCCTTCCTTCCTTCCTTCCTTCCTTCCTTCCTTCCTTCCTTCCTTCCTTCCTTCCTTCCTTCCTTCCTCCCCTCCTTCCTTCCTTTTTAGAAAGGAAAGAAGAAGAAGAGAGAGAAACATTGATTGGCTGCCTCCTGCATGCCTCTTACTGAGCCCACAATTCGGGCATGTGCCCTGACTGGAAATCGAACTCTGACCCCGTGGTTCATAGGTTGACGCTCAACCACTGAGTTACACCGGCCAGGCCATTTAGGGCTTTTTTTTTTTTTTTTAATCTCCTGTATCCTCAAGACGATTGAACATGGCAGACCTCTGTAAGGATCCGCATCTAGTAAGGGAAATGATCTTCAGGGAAAAGAGAGAAAACTAAAATGGGAATAAAAATGAACCGTGGTGAGCTGAGCTTTCTCAGAAAACGAAGACACCCATGTCAGACAATTTTCTTTCTTCCGTTACACTTTGATTTGTTTTCGAAATGACAGGTTTTCCTTAATGATTTACTTCTTTAATCTTTACTTGAGAGTTAAAATTCAAGCTCAGTAGGTTAGGTTTTTTTTTGGATGTTGTTACAAAGAATTTTATTTTATATTTGTCATTTAAAACATGTCTCCAGCACAAGGTACCTTATGTGAATGCAAACTTCAGTGTGTGGTTCTCCCTCTCCCTCCCCCCCAAATCTGGAAACGGGTTGTGAATTGTCTATTACACTAAATTCCGGCTGAACTCTTCTTCCAAATCGCTTAGAGACAGCTCCGTGCTACTCATTTGTGAGAATGTTTCCAAGCCCATGGTGACAGGTAACGGGAAGGCTCATATAATATTTATGAAAAATATTACAAACTGGACTAGGGCTGGGGAAAGTGTCACTAAACTGTACCACAACCCGGGGCGAGTCACTTCACCCCTGAACCCTCAGTGTCTTCACCAGCGAAGGTTTTCCTGGTATTTGTCCGCCAAACTGGTTATGCTTGAAATCTTTTTAAAAAAATATATATATTTTAATGATTTTTTACAGAGAGGAAAGGAGAGGGATAGAGAGTTAGAAACATCCATGAGAGAGAGACATCGATCAGCTGCCTCCTGCACACCTTCTCCTGGGGATGTGCTCACAATCAAAGTACATGCCCTTGACCGGAATCGAACCCGGGACCCTTGAGTCGCAGGCCGACGCTCTATCCACTGAGCCAAACCAGTTTCACTATACTTGAAATCTTAATACCAGCTGCTTGATAACACGATGCCATTGGAAAAAAGTAAAAAATATATTCAGATAAAAAAGAATCAACAGTAACTTCATATGTCAAATTATAGTAAACTCTGTTTTTTTCCTACATGTGACAATGTGGACAAGTTATTTAATCTCTAAATGTCCTTTTTCTTTTTCTTTTCTTTAAAAAAAAAATATCTTAGTGATTTTTTACAGAGAGGCAGAGAGACGGATAGAGAGTTAGAAACATCAATGAGAGAGAAACATCTATCAGCTGCCTCCTGCACACCTATTGGGATGTGCCCGCCACCAAGGTGCATGCCTTTGACCGGAATCAAACCTGGGACCTTTCAGTCCGCAGGCCGACGCTCTATCCACTGAGCCAAACCGATTAGGGCTAAATGTCTGTTTCTTTGTCTGCAAAATGAAAAAAAAAAAGGGGAGGGGGGCTCGCCGATGAGGTTTAGTAAAGGCTAAATGAGATTCATGTGAAACATTTCTGTCAATGCCAAGTGATAGAAAACATGCAATGCTTGATGACTGAGACCAGGGGATGTTACTGAAAGTCAAGAACTGTTCCTGAGTGGCATGAAGGAGTTAGTTAGGTTGGGCCCAGGCGGTAGAAGATCTTCAATGCCAGGATAAGCAGACCTTTCTCTCTTTCCCAGTTTTGACATGTGTGATGACAAGGCACAGGTCTGATGGGTGCGAGTGGGGACCAGTGTGGGGCGATGAGCAAGAGCCCAAGAATGAGGTTCCTGAACAGTAGCAGGGAGTTATGAGAACATTTTGTAAAAGGGGCATTGTTCAGGAACATTGGAGTAGAGAACAGAAACGGGTTTGGGTTTGATATCTGTGGCAGTGGGTGACTCTGAAAGGAAGAAAAAAGGGGAAGTGACTTTGAGAGGAGAATAGAGATAGAGGAGGCAATACCTAATCTGGAAGAACAGACGCGTTTATTACAGACTCTTTAAGTCTCAGGATAGGGCAGAACGGTAAAAACAAGGAGGGGAATGTGACGGGATGTCAGGAGAGGGCTCGGAAGCGATGACAGAATGAGAGAGTGGCTCGCATAGAAGGCCCGGTCACTGGTGTGAATGACCGCGTTTCACAGAGGAGGGGTGTGAAGTCAGAGGGGCAGAAAACCGTCCGGATTCACAGGTGACTCAAAATCTGCCTTTGCAACCCCTTCCTTCTCTCCCTGCCCTTTCTTGCGACATATTCTCCTGTCTCCAGCCTTCCTCTCTCACACATCCATTGTGTCAGGCACTGGGACCCACCCTAGGACTAACAGTATTTCTGAGCCCAACATAATATGTAACACCTTGTGGGCAGATCATGAGGATTCTCATGTGTTAATACCACCCAGAGTTTTACATAAATATTGAAGGCACACCTTAAAATTAAATACCCATTGCATTTTGAAGTTATTTATTACACGTTCGTACAAGCTAATATCTTTTAAAGTATGATACTTTGTAAAATGTTTTTTGTATTTATTCAATAGACACTTATCTGGCCACTGGGTAAAGCTAGCCATAAAACTACTGGTGTGCAATTTAATAGTTTTTTTTTTTTTTTTAGATGTTCCTGTCTTTTAAAAATATATTGCTAATTGATTTCAGAGAGGAAGGGAGAGGGAGAGAGAGAAAGATCAATGATGGGGAGAGAATCATGGATCAGCTGTCTCCTGCATGCCCCCTACTGGGCATCCAGTCCGAAACCCGGGCATGTGCCCTGACTAGGGATCCAACAGTGACCTCCTGGTTCAAGGGTCAACACTCAACCCCTGAACCACATGAGCCAGGCTTAATAGTTTTGAACACATGGGCGAGTATAGTCTTTTTAACATTTTCTGCAACAAAATAAATGACCAGTTTGCCAGTAGGCTGTCCTATGAAAATAAGCCACAAGGTGGTACTAGAGTATTTAAAGTAACTGCATGTTGCTCTACCTATGACAAAGCAATGGGGAGCTAATGTTCTTTTTAAAAGTATGTTTAGATTTTTACACAAGTGACAATAAAGACATGGTACAATGTTAAATTTGAAATGTTTTCTGGGTACTACTTGTGCTCAAAAGTGAGAGTAGACTGAGTACACATTTTAAAAAGAAGAAACTAGCAGAAATGAAGGGTCAGAGAAGCGACGGGTATTAAAATGTTCCATAAGATGGTGAAAATGGCTACCTCTCTTTAAAGCATGTAAAATACATACCTGTATCTCTCTATACATATGTGCATGTATGCTTACTACATATATTTATGTATTACATATAAATATTGATTTTACATGTTTTTATGTAATGTCTATATCTATTTTATCCCATCCATCCATCCATCCATCCATCCATCCATCCATCCATCCTCTGTCCATCATCCATCCATCCATCCATTCATCTATCCATCATCCATCCATCCATTCATCTATCCATCCATCCATCTGTCCATCATCCATCTGCCCATCCATCCATCTGTCCATCCATCCATCTGTCCATCATTCATCCATCCATCCTTCCATCCATCATCCATCTGCCCATCCATCATCTGCCCATCCATCTGTCCATCCATCATCCATCCATCCATCCATCCATCCGTCCAGCAGAACATTTTCTCCCGGGAAGTAGGCTGAGCCGTGCTGTCCTCCACGCTCTTTCTGAACTGCTCCCTGTCTCCTCTCTTTCCCAGACGCCACTCAGAAACCTTTTCCTTGGCGAAGCCCCTCCCAATACCTCTCCTGGGGAAGACCTATCACTTCTCCAGTGCTTTGACCCTGACCCGCTGAGTCCACACATAGGCGTGCTCTGTGCCTTCTTTCACTGTACTCCCCGGGTGTTGGCGTTTTTACCACTCACCACCAGCAACGAGACGAAGACTCTCTCTGACACACTCGCTCTATCTCTGTGGTCTGGAATAGAACCCGCCATACCTCTGAGGTAAGCCAGACCTCATTTCACGTCAGTGTCTGTGCCTTTAAAGCTCACTGATTTGCTTTCCTACAAGCCAGGCACATCTGATGTCCCTGTGAGTGTTGGGTCTCCAAAGGAGGAACGCACAGGCCGGAGTGGTGAGGGATTACGAATTTATTCCATCATCCACACGTCACATGGCGGATCCAGGATGGATCCAGAGTCAGCAGCTTTTAAAGGACCTTTGGCGGGCTTTTATTTTTATTTTTTTTCTGGGCAGAGATTTCTTTATGCAGACCCAGAAGGGAGCTAATGGAATATGGTCACCGCAAGTGAAATGTGGTTTTCACAAAGGGAATGTACATAGTAAAATGACCTGGAAAGCCAGTGCCCCAGGGAGGGATGTCAGTTCCAATTGCTCCAACACACATAACAGTGAGCCCCTTGAGATGGGAACTGGATCTGATTTGGTCTGGATTCCTAGGGCCGGGCACTTAACACAGACCTAAGCAACACGAAGGGAACAGAGGCAAGGTGTTTCATGCGAAGAACCGTCCTAAAAAACAAAACAAAACAAAAAAACCCATGCACAGAACAGACAAGATCCTTTGAATTGTGGTCCAACATATTAACATGTTCTGGCTAACATTGCTGTCAATCACACTTAACCAGCAACAGGGATCAGATGAATGCATGCATAGCCTCTTAACAGTGTTATTCATGAGGAAAGCATCAGGGATGTGGACCAGTCTTTCTATTTCTTGGGGTGTGGGCTGGAAGAAATGAATCTTACTGTAGTAGATAGGAAGATTGGGGAGGGAACTATTAGCGTAGCCACTGTGCACATTAATTTGTGCTGTAAATCTCCCCTCCCTCACTTCTCGGCAGCTGTAAACCAGACCAATTAAAACTGGCCTCGGTGCTGATCCCCCCCATATGCTGGTTGGCACTCTCTTCAGCGAGGAGTTGAGAGTCTAATTATTTTTAAGCCCCCTGTTTACAAACCTTCTGCTTCTTTTCAAATCAGGCAGCCGAACCCAAATCCCGAGCCAGTAAGAAGCAGAAGCTCAAGCTAAATAAAGATACAGTGTCCCGGAGGTGCATGGAGGAATGGATACTAACCTCCGGGAGTACGGGAATTCTTTGGAGAAAAGTGTTTAGAGCGGTTAGGTTTGCATCTCAGAAAATCGGAACGCTAACATCCAGTGGTAATAGCATAACCAAGTGTTGTAATTTCCATGGTAAAGGTGTCAGAGGGAGTTGACCAGATCTCTCATGTCTGCTGCTAACTACCCTGACCACACACAGACACACACACACACACACACACACACCCTCTTCTCTATCTCTACTACTTAGATCTTCAGTGACTTGGATTAATGATGAGATTAAAGATAGGTGACGATAATGTTTTCTGAGCCGACATAAAAGTAGCCCCTGATCTTTTTTTTTTTTTTTTAATATATTTTATTGATTTCTTACAGAGAGGAAGGGAGAGAGATAAGAGAGAAACATCCATGAGAGAGAAACATCAACCAGCTGTGTCCTGCACACCTCCCATCAGAGATGTTCTCGCAACCAAGGTACATGCCCTTGACCGGAATCGAACCTGGGACCTTTCAGTCTGCAGGCCGACGCTCTACCACTGAGCCAAACCGGTTCCGGCTAGCCCCTGATCTTTACGAGGGAAGCTGAGAGGCAGCATGGAATCCAAGTTCTAGGGCTCTAACCCTGTTTTTTAAAAAATATTTTTTTCTCACATTTTCTCAGATTTTCAAAAAGTCAACTACAAAGTCAGACCATCTATACGTGCAGTTAATTCATCCTATCAAAACACCAAAACAGGTCGATGAATAAACAAGGGGAAGTATTTCTCAGTCGTGTTTTTGTTTTTTTTTGTTTTTTATATATATAGATTCTGTGGTTCATTAGGTACATGGGTTGAACATAATTAGTCTCCATTTGAATTACATTTTTTTTTTGCATCACTTGGATGCCTGGAATTTTAATATCAGTCGTGCATGTAGAGACTTTATTAAAATTTTAATATAATTCTATCTTGAAGTTCCCAGGAACCTGATGTTTGACTCTTCCTGATGAAATTTGCCGAGAGCTTCCATCTTTCTCCACTTGAGAAATAACGGAAAGTTGCTGGTGGCGCCCGGCAGGAAGGCTCTCACACAATGACAATGTGTCCGCTCTTTGTCAAGGTTAAAAGCTCAGTCCTCTCTCACGGGGTAGAAGCAAGCTATTGGAATTGACTTTAAGTGGAAAGAAATAGAAAAGAGAATTTATGAAAGTCTTCAAATCCCACTTCTCACACATATTCTCGGTCAGATTCTTCTGCCTCTGAATCCTCCACCCCACCGCCTTCTTCGTCTTGTGCACCGTGAGAAGAGATGTATTCTTTGCAGGCATGCATTGCACAGCTTGAGAGAATTGAATGTTATCGATTTAAGTTCTGTGTAAGCGTTATTTCTTATTGGTGCGCCATGTTAGTGGACAGATGGTCTTGGCGCTGCTTTCAAAGGATATGCCCATCCTAAAGAGCTAACTTTGAGAGGATGTGCAGGCATCCGTGTGAATTTTTTGAGGTCAGGTTTATCACAATCATTGCCTCAGTCATACTAGCATTAGGACTCAATCAGAGAGGATAATTGGTAATGAGTGACTGAACCCACCCTCTTAATTGTCCATTGCTTTGGTCAGGACAACTTCCATCTTGTTTCTCTCCACAGTGTCTTACTGTGTAATGGGGAAGGAACTTACTTGTGCTTCTATTTCCATCCATAGTGACTGTGGTTTATATCTCTCCAGATGTGAGAGTGTGCGTAAGGCGTGCTCACCCTATTCCACTATTCTGTCACTTATTATAGCTTTCCTCATGGAGATCGCATACATGTTTTGTTTGATTTGTATGTAAGTATTTAAGCATTTTTGATGCTAATGTGTATTGCATTGTTTTGATTTTTCAAATTCGACTTTTTCATTGCTGTTATACTATAGGAAAGCAATTGAACTTTGGCATATTAACCTTGCATCCTACAACTTGCTATAATTGTTTCAGCATACATATTTTAAAAGTCACATCAATATATATATATATATATATAATTATTGATATTGTTGAAACATTTAGTAGGTCTTATATGGTCTTATATATAAACTGGTGTTTATTTAACATCTAACTATTTTGCATGTGTTAAATCATACCAAATTTGATTTCATTTATCTTGACTAATCAAGATTTGAAGGTTTTTTTCCTTTTTCCCCTATCTTCCTACATATATATATATATATATATATATATATATATATCTCCACACACACCTATATTTATGTACATAAATAATTACTTCTTCAAATTTAATACAATTCTAAACAAACTTCTCTCATGATATATTTCCCTTTTAGGTAAAGAATAGAGAGAAAGAACCACATGTTCTGCTATGCCTTAAGAGAAGTCAAGATGCCTCATAACTTAAGTAAACATTTCAAATTAATGGAGAAGAGAGTTTTTAGTTTCTTCACTTCATTTATGTCTTTGTAAATTTGCCTTTTCTCCAATATAGTTTTTCAAATTTGCTTAATTTGAAAAAAAAAAAAAAGAGGCCCTTAAGCTTTGTGTTGAAGGATGTCCTGCTTTCAGAGGAGGGAATAGGGTTGTCCACTGAGGGCAGCATTGCAGACTGACTCCTGCCCGGTTAAAGCCTAAATGGTCATTGTGATTTCCCTGGGAGAATTTAATTACTCTTGCTCCTCAGGTCAGACAATCCACTTAGAATGTGCCATTCTTGCCGAAACCGGTTTGGCTCAGTGGTAGAGCATTGGCCTGTGGACTGAAAGGTCCCGGGTTCGATTCTGGTCAAGGGCATGTACATTGGTTGCGGGCACATCCCCGGTAGGGTGTGTGCAGGAGGCAGCTGGTCGATGTTTCTCTCTCATTGACGTTTCTAGCTCTCTATCCCTCTCTCCTCCTCTCTGTAAAAAAATCAATGAAAATATATAATAATAATAATAATAATAATAATAATAAAAGAATGTGCCATTCTTCTCCAACTGTAGTTTGGCTTGCATTGTTGGGATTCATGAAGGTCCTGCCATTCCTCACAGCACAGCCCACCAGCCATCCTGGGTGCCTCAGCATGCATATTCAGGGTCAGTTTGTGGCTCATGTCCTTTTTTTTTTTTAATATATATTTTTATTTGTTGATTTTTTTTTTTACAGAGAGGAAGGAGAGTGATAGAGAGTTAGAAACATCAATGAGAGAGAAACATCGATCATCTGCCTCCTGCCCGCCTTCCACTGGGGATGTGCCTGCAACCAAGGTACATGCCCTTGACTAGAATCGAATCCTGGACCTTTCAGTCTGCAGGCCAACGCTCTATCCACTGAGCCAAACCGGTTTCAGCTCATGTTTTAGTTTTGGTTTTGATTTTCAACTTTCCTTTTCCAAAGCATTCAGCTTGGAACCCTACATAATAAAGATGTACTATGCAAATGGTCATTACGCCGTGAAGGTCATGACTGACTGACCATAGGAAAAACCAGATCACAGATCAGCAGGAGGGTGAGGCAGTGAGCTGCAAGTGGGTGGTGGAGAGCAACAGGAGGGGGCAGGGCAGTTGGCATAGAGCTACTAGAGGGTGGCAGACAGCTACTGGCGAGCTACTGGTGCATGGATTCTATCTATCATCTATCTATCTATCTATCTATCTATCTATCTATCTATCTATCTATCTATCTATCATCTATCTATCTATCTATCATCTATCATCTTTGTATCTATCATCTATCTATCTATCTATCTATCTATCTATCTATCTATCTCTCATCTATCTCTCATCTATCTATCATCTATCTATCTATCTATCTATCTATCTATCTATCTATCTATCTATCATCTATCTATCTATCATCATCTATCATCTATCTATCATCATCTATCTATCATCTATCTATCTATCTATCTATCTATCTATCTATCTATCTATCTGCATATATATGTATTTCTTGATTTCAGAGATTAGAAGGGAGATGGAAACATCAATGATGAGAGAGAACCATTGATTGGCTGCCGGATTCCAAATGCATAGGCTTTCTTTGAAGTGTCACAGGGACCTTTCCTGTCTCCCTCACATCCTTCAGAACAGGCTGCAAGTCTTGGCTTCCTGTGGGTTTTGGAGGTGTGAGAGGCAGCACCTCAAAAGACAAAGTGAGGATTGGCAGAGCCGAAACTTCCTTCCTTTCTCCACTGCCCCTCTATTGGCCTATTTAAAAAAAAAAAAAATATATATATATATATATATATATATTTTATTGATTTTTTACAGAGAGGAAGGGAGAGAGATAGAGAGCTAGAAACGTCGATGAGAGAGAAACATTGATCAGCTGCCTCTTGCACACCCCCTACCGGGGATGTGCCCGCAACCAAGGTACATGCCCTTGACCAGAATTGAACCCGAGACCTTTCAGTCCGCAGGCCGACGCTCTATCCACTGAGCCAAACCTGTTTCAGCAGCCAAACTGGTTTCGGCTATTGGCCTATTATTCAGTGCTCAGAACGTCTGTGTTAAAGCTGACAATTTGGTTGGATGGGACTTCATAAACGTGCTTTATAATTTAGATTTAGGTCTTCACGGCTTTTATCAATTTAGTCACATAGGAGCCAGGCTATTTGATCATGTTCTGTCTCCCAGCTCCCACGATTCAGGCCTCTCCCGGGGCAGAAATGAAAGATCATGCGTGCACCCCTTTTCTGCAGCTCTTTCATTTATACCCCAACCCTGGCCTGCTTTCATGTCTGCCATAAAAATCTCCATCCGGTTTTGCTTTATGTGTAGCCTCATTCTTTTTTTTTTCCAGCTTGACCTACCAGGGGACTGGATTTTTGTAATGAAACCTTAGCAGGTTTTTATTCCACGGGGCACCTTCCTACGAGGAGGAAGAGACAGAATACGTTACCAGAGGTTGTGCAGATGGGATAAAAAGTGGGTTTTTAACTTGCTTCATACGTTTTTGATCATAGGAGCCGCGTTAAAACTTTGCAAGTCTTGAAAGCGTCAGCTGCCGGTATTTTAAATGTGCCGAGGTCAGGAAGCGCGGAGAGAAATGGAAAGCATCGCTCGAAGGGAATTCTGAGATCCTGTAATCCTGGGGAAAGCAGGGGGAAGGTCAGGGGCATCTGGGGAAGAAACCAGGGAAATGAGGTGGTCAGGTTTTCACGTTCCCACCGACTGGCTGTGAGACACAATGAATGAGCCATGCCTTCCCTGTGTCCCAAGATGCCCACAGACGCCTGATCACAATGTATGTAGTCAGTGTGACCACCTGGATGTCACACAGTCTGGACCAAAGTCAAAAGGACAGTGTTTTATTGAGTTCATCCAAATTGCATAAGTGTGCGGTGTCTCTAAGACTGTGACTACTTACTCTATTGCTGTTGTTGATAATCCTTACCCCAGGATATATATATATTTTTTTTTGCATTGATTTTCAGAGAAAGTGGAAGGGAGGGGGAGAGACAGAGAGAAAGAGAGAAACATCGACGTGAGAGAGACACATCGATTGGTTGCCTCCCACACGTGCTGTGACCAGGGCCGGGGACTGGGCTGCCACCAACGGATGTACTCTTGGCCAGAATCCAACCCAGGGGTCTTCATTTGTGGGCCGACACTCTATCCACTGAGCCAAAACCCAGCTAGAGCCCCGTGACTATCTTAGTTTTTGGAAGAATGGCACATGGAGCGTAATCTACCATTCCCTATGACTTTAGTGTATTATTATCCATCACAATATGGTATTTATAAGACTGCGGCTTATTTATTTATTTATTTATTTACTTACTTAACTTTTGACTGTGACTCTTTTGTATATCATCTTATTTACCCAGAGTTTTTATATTCTATGCATGACTATAACTCAGGAAAATTTTTACTCACCAACACACTTGGGTACATAATACAAATGTAGCACCCTTAAGATGCAGCCCAGAAAACAAACTTTGTATGTCATATATACTGACAAGAACAAAAAAAAAATATAACCATAAAACACTGTTGAAAATTAAAAATAAAAGTGATTCCTGGATCAAATTCACATAAGTCCGAAAAGAACATAGTTTCAGTCTGTAAATACCTTTGGGTGGCAGAGTTTTCCATGTGTAAGGTTTATACCCTGACTAATTAAAAAAAAATTATTGATTTTTTACAGAGAGGAAGAGAGAGGGATAGAGAATTAGAAACATCGATGACAGAGAATCATCCATCAGCTGCCTTTTGCACACCCCCTACTGGGGATGTTCCTGCAACCAAGGTACATGCCCTTGACCGGAATCGAACCTGGGACCTTTCAGTCTGCAGGCCGACGCTCTATCCACTGAGCCAAACTGGTTTCGGCCAGGTAAATATTGAAAAGTTTGGGCAGAACAGCAACTTTTGATGACACAAAGATGCTAGAATTTAAAACAGTTTAGAGCTTAGGTAGGCACAGCAACTGTTTTGCTCACAGAAAGCACCAGGAAATGTCTTAATTCTTGAAAACCAAAGTGAATTTGTAATATAAAATCAATTATATAAACAACAGGGCAGCACAATTGGGGCCAGGGAAATCTAATGAATAACCTTCCGCTGATATTTGCTGTGTGTGTTTATTAACAAACCAAATATCCCCCCCCCATGTAAGTGAACAAATATATAGACAAACAGACACACAGATTGATACGTAAGTAAATACATGAAATGCATGAATGAGGTGTTGCTGTGCTTCCCAGTCTACCCCCACATGTGAACACAACAGCGATAGTCCTGGAATGAAACCGAACTCTCTTTTGATTGATTACATGTTCTGAGGCTAGGCTGGCTACTTTTCGTCCTCCGTAAGCATTTCGTTCCCTCGGATTTAGTAACCGTTATTCCAAAGGCTTTTTATTCTCTGCAGCTGAGCAAGAGAGGGCTGCAAACCCCATGACCGATCACCTCGCCGTGACAGCCCAGGAGGTGGCCAAGCCGGAGCCCCTGGCTGCTGCCCATGCCTCAGTTGGGCTCGCTCTGTGCTGCCTGCCCTTAGCTAAGGGAGCTGGAGGGCCCCTGAGCTCTCCTGAGGAGCCTGTTGCTCAGCAACCAGGCCTTCCCTCTTAGGAAATAGGTCAGGAAAGAGGAAGAGAGATGTGGGAGCGATCAAATGTTTGCCTGCCAGCTCTGATAAAGCAGGAATCCCGGGAAGATAAATAGTTCTGGATAGGTATCTTCCACCCACAGGGAAGCGAATTAATCTCGTTAGGTTAGCGCTGTTACCTGGAATGCTCTTTCCCCCCTCCCCTGGGGGAAGAGCGTTCCTGGCTTTATTTCATTTTATGTTTCTATTAATATTAGAGAGAGAGGAAGAGAGAGAGTGAGAGAGAGAGAAACATCAATGAGAGAGAAACACCATTGATTGGCTGTCTCCTGCATGCCCCCTACTGGGGATGGAGCCTGGGACCAGGGCATGTGCCCTGACAGGGAATTGAACCTGTGATCTCTTGGTTCCTGGGTTTATGCCGAACCACTGAGCCACACCTGCCAGGTGAGGTTCCTGGTGTTCAATAGCATCGAAGACCAATCGCTTTGCTTTGATAAAGTGAGACATTTTGGTGTGCTGTGGGCATTCTCTCAAGGTCAGAGAAGAACATTCCTCTGGAAGCTAAGAATGAATTTTATTTTATGTAGCTGACTTACTACTTAGTTATTCACAGACACTTATGTGTCATAATAAATGTTAGCTATTTTTTTTTTATTGACAAGAATTCATTGAATTGTCTTTCTTCTCCTGTGACTTAGGAATACTGATTGATAGTGTTTGTCAGGAAAAAATCCCCAATGAAAAACAGCACTGCAGAATCTTGAATAGCTGTAATTGAAAAATTGGAAACAGAAGATGTTCTTTAAAAAATTTTTTTTGTGTGTGTGTATTAAATGATGTGAACTGGTGATAACTATATGCCATCTGGCGCATCTGCAATTGAAAAGAACGGGAAATTAGATCTGTAAACATATGGTCAACACAGACGTTTTGGTTGGGAATAGTAAGTGGAAAAAGGGAGTCCATCTTTCAAAGTCCACTCTGACCACTTCTCTTAAATCAAGTTCCCTTTTTTTTTTTTTTTTTTAATAAGATCTTATCTCAGCTGGCATCTACTCTACGCTAAACCCTATCACCCATTTGCTTTCTCTATTGTGTGACTGGTATGCCATTTAAAGGGACAGTAGGCCACTTCAGTTACTGTTCAGGGAATACCTTTTCGGTGCTGTCAGAAGAAGAGCTACTCAGTTTTAAAGTGCGGGTCAGTTAAGAGAAGGCAGCGGACTGGGCCAGTGTGGCTCAGTGGTTGAGCATTGGCCTATGAATCTCCTGGGCCAAATAGGCCATATTTTATGGGACACACAGCATGCCTCACAACTCACAACATGTAAGAATACCTTCCCATAGGGTATTGCTATTTCAGCGTGGCCTTGTTGGGTTTAGCTGGGACAAACGTGGCTAATCTATGCTTACTAGTATATTACTTAGGCACATCGTGCTTTTAAAAGATAACAACACAGGCCCACATAAGCTGGGCAGCTGTCCCAAACTGCGGAATCCCTTGCTGTAGGAGGTCTCCTCCCTGCTGTCAGAGACTAGCAGGGATTGAGCAAATACTTATACTCTTCCTATCCCAATTCATAAACAATTTTTCCTTGAAAGATGGTAACTATTGACTTATGCTTTAGCAAATTTTGTGCCTGTTCTTGGTCTTTGTAGAGTGAAAGAAAAATGGAAGGAAGTAAAAGAAAAAAAAAATCAGTAATACTACCACAGGGAGAAAATTTAGCCTCCAGCTCCAGCCATTCCCTGTACATGGTCTCTGCTTGTTTTTATGACAAATGAAAGTAGTATGAAAATTACTCACAGTCCAGCAGCAGCCTGGATGCAAACCCAGGTGCAGAAGGCCTTGAATAGAATCTAACTCCGCATCCGTTCATTTTAAATGCAAATTGTGGAATCCGAGTAGGACCAGCATGTCAAGGTGGAAGGGTATGTTGGGGCATTGAAGAAGCAGTAGCGCTGGCTGGGAGGCTAAGTCACTTATTTTAGAAACAAGTCTGAGAAGGGAAGGACCCAGGCCCAGGCTTGTGAGTCTACTCCTGTCACAGTTAGATGGATGGAGACTGTATCCTGAGAAATCTTAGGTATCAGGGTTCTGACCAAAAGCATTTGAGAAAGAGTAACAACAGGAAACACACCTTTACGAAGGTGAAGCTATAAATTCCATCCCTCTTCAGGTTACTGGAGGTGCCTGTAGCTTAGGGATTCGGGGATATTTTCTAAATTAGAGGCACGGAGTCATTTTCTAGTGTGTGAAATTAAATGTATATAAATATACGTATTCTGATTTTTACTAAATTGCGCCTTGAATTTCTTAAGGATAATTTGGTACTCAGTCTTTCTCACAGGTGTGTTTCCCTCAAGGATATCTTTTGATTATCAGAAACTAAATCACTAACAAAGACTAGGGAAGATGATGACATTCAAAGAAAAATATGAATGAGCAATCAACCCTAACTAATATGGCAACACATTCAAAGTCCACATGCCCCTTCTCTGGGCATGGATGTGTTAGGGTCAGGTGTCACTGAGATGAGTTTGAGAAGGGGTGTGTGTGTGTGTGGTGTGGGGTGTGTGTATATGTGCTGTGTATGGTGGTGTGTGTGTGTGGTGGTGTGTGTGTGGAGGTGTGTCTGTGTGGTAGTGGTGGTGTGTGTGTATGTGTGTATGTGTGTGTATGTATGTGTGGCGTGTATGTGGTGGTGGTGTGTGTGTGGTAGTGTGCGTGTGGGGAAGTGTGTGTGGAGGTGTGTATGGTGTGTGTGTGTAGGTGTGTGGTGGTGTGTGTGTGTGGTGGTGTGTGTATGTGGTGGGGTGTGTGTGTGTGGTGGTGTGTGTGTGTGGTGGGGTGTGTGTGGTGTGAATGTGTGGTGTGTGTGTGGTGTGTGTGTGGTGGTGTGTGTGAAGGTATGTGGTGTGTGTGTGTGTGTGTGGTGTGGTGGTGAGTGTGTGGTGTGTGTGTGTGGTGGTGTGTGTGGTGGTGTGTGTGTGTGGTGGTGGTGTGTGTGGTGGTGTGTGTGAAGGTATGTGGTGTGTGTTAGTGTGTGTGTGGTGGTGTGGTGGTGTGTGTGTTTGTGTGTGTGGTGGTGTGTGTGAAGGTATGTGGTGTGTGTTTGTGTGTGTGTGGTGGTGTGGTGGTGTGTGTGTGAGGTGGTGTGTGTGGGGTGTGAGTGTGTGTGAACCCCGCGCTGGGTGGAGGGAAGTCCCTGCCGCTGCAGCTGTGAGTTCTGTGGGGGCCAGAGCCCCCGGCCGGGCGCTCAGCAATGAGGATTAATTGGCAGCCACCGTTCCTGGGGACGGTGGGAGCCCATTAGCAGGAGCCTGAGTGTTCTGCCGGGGCTCCCTCCCCTCTCCTCTCTGGTTAGGCTTTGAACCGGATGAAAGTGGAGAGAACTTTTCCTCTTTAATGGTGTGAGTTCCGACGCGAATGACCAGGCGGAAAGCACTCTCATTCTGGAAAACACATGTCTGCTCTCCCGTTAGCTTTGCAAACCTCTGTTTGGAATCCAGTGTTACTTCAGGCGCAGCCCCAAGGCCATGATGCCTTTTCCAAAGGTTTGGGGCGCAGGAGGAGCAGAGCAGCGCCTATGGGATGGCAGCACCAGCTCCGTTTTGAAGAGACAGTCGTTGCTTTTTCACTGCATGCAATAAATACACAGGACCCCGGCCTTGCTGGCTTTTTGGGTGCTGACTGGGAGAGGACTCCTACAATTCCCAGGGGCCCACATGTCCCCACTTTCAGATTCAGCACAGAAACCAGGAGACCAGTGAACACCACCAGAGACAGGACTGGGACCAGACTGGAAGCATCCACTCCCCACGGAAGTGGAGGGACCTGGGCTTTCCTGAGCTCATACTACTCTCAATTCCCAGTGACTGCCACATCCTTCACCTCGTGGGGGAGGGTTTGAGGATTGGTTTAAGCCTCACTTATTCCTCCGATTTCTTTTGAGGCCCTGTCTGTTCCAAACAGACAGACAGACACACCCTCACACACATCTCCTCTTTCTCTCTTCAACTCTCTGCTCCATCTCATCTGACTCCCATACAGGGCCTTCTATCATTGCCTCCTTGTCACAATTCCTGCCTAGTGGGATCAGAGACAGTAACCCACAGATGAACCCATGGAGGGAAGTCTCTACATATTCACTTTTCTGTCAACCCCAGTTATGAAGCATTTCAACAGCTAATTACTTGCTGGAGTAATTGATGGTTGAAAGGATTGCATTGATGACCAAATACATAAATGAATGGATGGATAGATGGATATGTTAGAGCAATAACTGCTTTTCTCATTACATCGTCAACTTGGAATATTCTTATGTTCCAATTATAGATTGTACAATTCAGACTAAAACTCTGCAGGAAGGAATTAATAACAAAATAATAGGCACAATAAAGTGCATACAGTCATTATTTATTGCAAGCAGTCTGGTGCGCTGCCTTAGACATTTATAACACACAGTAAGTCAAGTTACTTAAGACATTTCCCTGCTTGGTGGAGATTTCTGTTAGGGTTGGAGTACAGATAGTATAAATTTCAAAAATGAGACAAGAAAACACAAAACACAGTTTCTCAGAACTTCATCCCATAGTTTATTGAGTGCGTTATAAACTGTGTCTGTGCAGCTGATGAATTAATGAATTGATAAAGAGCTGTCTTGTGCCTCTCAGAGAACATGCTTAATTTTTTTAAAAAAATGTGTATAACCTTAGAATTTAGTGTTCCAGTCAATACTTATAAATGAATTTAAACAGGAATGGAGTGAATGCTTTGATGTCTCCTGCATAAAACTTTTAGGATGGAACACGAAGCTGACTTTCTTCTTTTTTCTTGCAAAATAGGTTTTTATTGATTTCAGAGGGGAAGGGAAAGGGAGAGATAGAAACATCAATGATAAGAGAGAATCATTGACTGGCTGCCTCCTGCACACCCCACACTGGGGATCTAGCCCTGCAACCCGGCATGCATCCTGACCAGGATTCCAACCATGACTTCCTGGTTCATAGGTTGACTCTCAACCACTGAGCCACACTGGCTGGGCTGAAGCTCACTTTCAAGTGGGCAACATTGTTTGGCTGCCATATTGTGTAACTCCAAGGCTTGGCCACAAGCCGAGTACACAGCTAAAGCTGTCTCTGGTACATGGGGTATTTGAAATGATGGCTCCTTTTCAAGAGATGGCCCATAGCAGATCTGAGAGCAGCGAGGTTTCTGTTGAGTCATCCCATTCCTGATACTTCTTTTAAATGCCATCTGTTTAACTCCAAGTATTGCCATCTTTAGAAAAATATAGGGCATGTCTCTCCTCCCCCCCATATGTTTTTACTGATTTCAAAGATAGGAAGGGAGAGGGAGAGAGAGACAGAAACTTCAGTGGTGAGAGAGAATCATTGATCGGCCGCCTCCTGCACACCCCCTACTGGGGATGGAGCCTGCAACCCAGGCACGTGCCCTGTCCAGGAATCAAAACCATGACCTCCTGGTTCATAGGTTGATGTTCAACCACTGTGCACATCAGCCAGGCTAGGGCATTTCTCTTATCCAGTCATAGACGGCTTGTTGAAGAGCTTCCAGAGAGGAAAAATCCCATCTCAGATAAAGTAATGCACGTTGATGTATTTTAATGGGGAGAATCTTTTCTGAGAAAAAGTGACCATTGCCTTTCCCTGTTGAGGATGTCCAGTCTCCGGGAATGGCTTCCCTCGGATTCCAGTGCAGCTCTGTATTCATAGCTCACAGAGCAAAGATGTCCAAGCATCTCCCTGGAATGAGACCAGCTATTTTCTAGACCTTGGGTGGCCGTGGGGAGATAGTTCTCCATGAGCCTCTTGCATTTCTGCCCATTTTGCAAATACTAAGAGGTACTGAGACCTTGGTTCTGGCCTAATTTTTCAAGATTGTTTGCGGAGCAAACAGCCTTGGAAAACAGAAGCAAGGATAGGTGTGTTGACTGCCCATGATCAGAGAATTAGCTTTCCTAAGTGCAGGAGTTCTGTTCTCTCTGGTAACACAGACCAATGAGTATTTGGGAGGCACTTGGCCCTTTTGTATGTTACTCTTTGGGAGGCGGGGCTTGAGGATTCTGCTCCTCTGGCTACTCCTGTTGCCATGAGAAATGACATCTTTTGTTTCAGATCCAGAATCTATGGATTACAGCCAACCTGTTCACTTCAAAATAGGATACCATCTCAAGTCATCCCCACTGTGTGAGCATAGTAAGGTAAGATGCATTATTTCAAGCATTGTGATGTTTAGAATCAGCCCAGCCGGCATGGCTCAGTGGTTGAATGTTGACCTATGAACCAGGAGGTCACGGTTCGATATCTGGTCAGGGCACATGCCTGAGTTGTGTGTATGTGTGTGTGTGTGTGTGTAGGGGGGGGGGATGTGGAGGAGGCAACCAATCAATTATTTTCTCTCATCATTGATGTCTCTATTTCTCCTCTCCCTTCTGCTCTGAAATAAATAAAAAATTAAAAAAAGAATTAACTAGAGCATTGGTTTTAACAAATACTTGTAACATATATTAACTAACCCTTTCCTCGTGGCTCAGTCAGGTAAGTTTAGAATAGTACTAAGGAGAAATATTTCATTAAAATATAGCATGCACATTTATTCAGCATTAATGGCAAGGATAAAATTACATTTGCATAATGTATTGCATGCTCTTGACAGCCGGTGCACTCTATACTTTGTCCAAAAGTTGCCATTTTTCTAAGCCTACCATTTTAATCTTGAGAGAAAAGTAATTTTAAGTTAAAAGAATTGTATCGTTAATATTTTAAGGTATTTTCTACCATAAAGATTCTCAATTATTTTCTCATATTTCATGTCCCTAAGAAATATTTTTCCCCCAAGGCGTGTTTCTGAAATACTCATACTTAGCAAAAATATATGTTTGTTCACATTCAAATACGATTATAGTTTAAAAAAAAACTAGTGTGGCTTAATTACTATATTTTAAATTCACGGAACATCATAATTGTTAATACATTTGGTAAGATTCTCTTAAAATCTTTATGAAGACTAATTTAAAAAACAATTTTAATGAACTATAATGCAGTTTCATAATTTAGGCATTTCATAAAATAAGCATTTTCATTAAGTACTCACACAGGGATTTAAATACCTTTTAATTTCCTACTGTAGATTTAATACAAGTAATCCACATAGCAGTGTTCTTATTGTATTTAGGTTTTAGAATTACGTGAAAAGTGAAAATTCTGTGGCATAATAGTGTTCTTTTTCATTTCACAAATTTAGTAGATTTTAAAAATAGTGCCTTATAATTATAATGTTAATAGTGATAATAAATATGTTACAAATTAGGGACATGCATATTTTATAGTGTGTTTATTTTTAACACAATCTTTCTTGGATTCGTAAGTTGGGTGGCTTGTTAGGGACTAGCAATATCCATGCAGAAATAAACGCTTACTTTCAAGAACTAACATGCTTGCCTGGCCGGTGTGGCTCAGTGGATTGGGTGTTATCCCATGGACCAAGAGGTTCGGGTTCAATTCCAAGTCAGGGCACATGCCTAGGTTGTGGGCTTGATCCCCAGTGTGGGGCGTGCAGGAGGCAGCTGATCAGTGATTCTCTCTCATATTGATGTTTCTATCTCTCTTCCTCTCTATTTAAAAATCAATAAAAACATAAAAAAAAAAAAGAATTAGCACACTCTATTGTATACACTGTTCTTACTTCTCTCTTAATTCCTCTTTGGTTTCTGTGTTTTCCCTACTTCTATTTCTGTAGTTATCTTATTTTCTCCTCCTCCTCTCCCCCCTCTACTTCCCCCTCCATTTTCCTCTTCTTTCCTCCCCTTCTCCTTCTCATCTCCCCTCCTCTTCCCCTCCTATTATCACTCTCCTCTCCCCTCCCCTTTCCCTTCCCCCTCCTCTCCCTCCCATTTCCCTCCCCTCCCCCTTCTCTTTCCCATTCGTTCTCCCTTCCCCTTCTCATCCCCCCTTCCCCTTCCCCCTCCCATTATTCCTCCCTTTTCCTCTCCTCTTCACCTTCCCTTTTCGCCTTTCCCTTCCCCTTCCCCTCCTCCCCCTCCCCTCCTCCCCCTCCCCCTCCTCCTCCTCCTCTTCCTCCTCCTCCTCCTCCTCCTCCTCCTCCTTCTTCTTCTCCTTCTCCCCCTCCTTCCCTTTCTCCTTCTCCTTTTCATGCTTAGAAGGCTGGGCTATGGGAGTATTCGACAGGGTTGGCAGGTGGAGGAGGAGCAGGGAGAATCCGGAGTGTTTCCCCCTCTCTCTGTCTCAGGTGATGCCTCTAACAGGGACTGCCTTCTCCATGCCCTCAAACACAGCCCTCCTGTGGGTTCCAGCTTCAGCAGGTTAGCCTTCATCATGGCGTTCGGGTCCCACCAGACACTTGGGGCTTTTGATGTGGTTAACAAGCCCTCCACGAGGTGTGCCTCTTGCCCTAAAAGCAACAGCGGCTTCCTGCTGATGTCCATGTGTTTCATCTCCATTCTTTGCTTTGCTTTTCCGCGCACGCATCACTTTTATAACATGCCTGACATTCGTGCAAGGGGCTTGGCCTTCACAGATGTGGCAGCTTGCCTCGGCCCTCTCAGCCCTGGCTTCGTCCAGAAGGTTGTCTGGAAGGAAGTCTGTCCTAATGAGCATATTATGCTTTTATTATTATAGATTCTCTGTGCTGGATTTTCTTTTCTCTATTGGACCCTAACACGTCTCTTGAAGTGATAATATTTTTTTCCTTGTGCACACTAGTCAGACTTTCTTCATTTTCTTTTGCTTCTTTCTTCTAGGTTTTTCTCTCTTCTCTTTTATTTACTCTGTAACTGGCATTGACTTTTCACAGATAGAATAGACTATAACTCCATTCACCCAACATAGCAATATGTAAAACACAGTCAACTGCATTTCTTATTAAGCATCTTGTGTTTCTCAGTATATTATAAAAGAAAGAAGTGAGAAATGTCTTTTAAAAAACAGTTCATCAAAGCTGTAACTATGTACATATGTGTTTTTATACTTACTATCTGGCTATCTGGCTAGTCCCCTTATTAATAATTTTGGCAATCAGTATTTTATATTTGTATTTGAATCATATTTTTAACTTTTAAAACTTGAAGCTTGGATGGTAAGTTGATGCCTCTCTTTTTTTCTTATCTGATCATCTGCTCTTTAATGATTTCTATACAACATGGTGTTGGATAATTAAGAGTGGATTTTCCTCTGTTGCCAATCTTAAATGTCAGTCTAGACATTCTCCTAACAGAACTCCACTTAAAGGCTGCTTTGAGTTATTATTACTTCATCTTTTAAAAAATATATTTTTATTGATTTCAGAGAGGAAGAGAGAGGGGGAGAGAGATAGAAACATCAATGATGAGAGAGAATCATTGATAGGCTGCCTACTACATGCCCCTCCTACATGGAAATTGAGGCCACAATCCAGGCCTGTGCCCTCGACCAGGAATCTAACCATGATCTCCTGGTTCATAGGTCAATGCTCAACCACTGAGTCACACCGGCTGAGCCAAAGGCTTTTTCATATCTTGAAATAATTTTTAAATTTCCTAATTAAGTAGAGACTAAATTAAGGTTAGAACCTTCAGAATAAATGTTGTAAAGTATATAGTGCTTCCCTAAAACCTCACAATGAGTTTGTATTTTTTTTCCTTTTAAAAAAATTTGCAAGTGTACAGGGAATATCCCATTTGCATGTATTTAAATGTTTATTTTTGATGACGAAGGGGAGACAAAATTTTGTCTATCAAATGAATTGCTGTGGAAACATAAAAATGTCATGTTGCTTTTTCCTTCATTTTTTAATGTTCAAATAATCTGCAAAATAGAGACATCAACAAAGATAAATAAATCTGTGCAAAAAACATGGAAAGACAGAAGATCTGTTGAATCCCTATAGCTTCTCATACTGACAGGAAATCAGTCACACTTATTACAGGACATTTATATACAGAAAGAAACCATTTGGGAACTTCTCCAAGTAAATGCAATTTATGATTTCTTTGATTTTTATCAACAAGTTCCAGCACTGAATGAGTGAATGGACACTTAACTCCATACTTACTTGATTGCACAATGTTGCAATAATTTGTGTTTTATGGAACAATCGTTGCTATGCAGTCCATCATGTAAAGATTTATCCATGCTTCTTATTTCTTCTCTTTTCCTTATATTCTTACTAATCTAAGAAAATCAATCTTCCCCACCCTCAAGGCCTTTCCGTACATGCCTATGTGATTCCATTGAATTAAACCAAATGGTATTTTTTGACAAAGTTTGATCAGTGGTATTGTTGGTGGTGGTGGTGGTATGTGTGTATGTATGTTACTGAATTTTTTAAAAAATTGCTCAGGGAGTCATAGCAGTTTAGGTAACCACTACATTATCATTTAGCAGATCCTGATAAAAAAGAAATAGTTGAATACATTCGAGGTGTTTGGTTCAGATTTGTGTTTTATAGAAGTGAGGGTTTTTTTAAATAATGCAAAATATTTAAAATCATATTTATGATGCTAAACAGCCTTCCACTCAGCAACATGAAGATATATAGTGCCTTGAATTTATAATGCTGTAAGACTATCCACTCATGGTTTAAGAGCGTTTTATATCTCTACAAACTCTCTTTGAGCTCTCCCAGTAGAAAAATTTTAAGTATCCGATAAGAGGAATAAATTCTAAACAAATGACTGAGAATTTCAGGCTTCATCGTTAAAGCATTATTTTTCCATCGGAGCAAAACATATTTCCTAAACCCTAAAAAACTTACATGGTGCTTGTACCTGGAAACCATTTTTGCCTTGAAGTTGTAGTGATTGCGTTGATCTGGTCAACCAGTTGTTTCCCCTCCCCTAATTATAACCTGCTTATTTGTGTGTCCTTCATCTTCCCTACAAAAAAGGGAGCCATTTTTTATTGTTTCCAACCTGGTTGCTATCGACCAGTTTCTTGTAAATCTCCGACTTTAGAAACCGCGGGAACGAATCCTTGGCCATGAGACTGTAGATTACCTTCTGAGCCTCATCAAAACACTCGACAGTGGGCTCTGCAATGTTCTTTGAGATGAGGTCCCTGGTACTGAAGTCGATGTTAATCTGGGGAGATAAGGTTGCGCATCATGAGATTAGCTTAATCAAAGAATACACCGTTTAGACAGATGGCAGACACACGTGCTATTTGAGTTTGTTTTTTCTTTTCCTAAATACAAAGAGAATCTGATGCAAACCGGCAGAAAGGTCATGAGCTCATTTTCAGATGCAAATACACGCTGGGTGCATTGTTTCTGGATTGGGAGGCTTGGCGTTGACAGAGAGCACAGCTAAGCCTTACTTTGAGATTATAAAAAAAAAATGGCAAAGTGAAAAGGCAACCAAAATATTTTATGATTTTTAATTGCTTTTCCCCACCCATCCTTTATTCTCTCCCCACTCTCCCCCTTCCCCCCCGCCCAGTGTTTTGATCTTAATACCTAAAATGTACCTTCCAGAGGTGGACAAAAACCAAGATTTACTAGGATGGCTTCCACTAACTCATTCCCATTACTTTTCATTCTATATTCCACCCCTCCCCAATGAACCAAATCATACACCCCTTCTACACCAACCCCATGCCATCCACAGGTCCCCCCTCCCCTTGTATGGCCTCTCCAAGGACTTTGTGTTACTTAGAGGGCATTTGCCTTTTCTGCAGCATCTCTCGCAATGCCTTGCACAGGGTAAGGACTCGATAAATATATGTTGTATAAATAAAATGGGAAAATGTTTCTACATTTGCTCAAAATCATGTTTATATTTTGAAAAGAACCAGTTCATTTTAGTGTAGTACTAATCATAAATATTATATACGGAGATAATTAATCTTGCTCTTCTGGCTTATCCATTTCATTCTCTGACCCGCTTGCTCTTCTACCAAGGACCTGCCTACTGGTCTTAGGAAGATGGGTCTTAGCAACTCAGCTTAATCTCAGGGGCCAAATATCACACCCACATGTTGGCTTAAATGTCACTATTTTTCTCCAAGTTGTTCAAGCTTGAAATGTGGGAATTATATTTTTGACACCTCTTTTATTTCTCTTCCCTCCTATCATATAAATATACAACATTTATACATTACATGTATATGCAGGGTGTCCCTCAAAACATGTATACACACTTTTAACAGCTGATTGCACGATTGATGTTTCTTTCTTTTCAAATATAATCCACTGGGATTAATAATGTCAGCCAGTAGGTATACATTTTTTCGGGGACACCATGTATATTTTTCCTCATTCATCTTTTACTTTGTCATTTCCCAATGCTCATTTTTTCATCCTCTCTCCTATCTGTCTAGCTTCGTTGTTGTTTTAAAAATCCTGAATCTATTCCCAAACCAAGGAATTTGCCTCTTACTTGGTACTTCTTCTCATAATGTCTTTCCCTTCTGAATACTCTGAGATAGCATTACTACATCACTTTCACCAGAATGTCATTTCCATAAGATAAGTATTCAGCTGAAAACCTATTTTTTTATGACATAAAATTTAAACTTCGTACCCTGGCACTTGGGTTTCCTCACACCTGAATTCCATGTGCTATCCCCGAATGGTCTACTTGTCCTGGTGGGACTCTGAAGCTGGGTCTAATTTCCCAGAGCAAATCTGACACCCAAAGCTCTCATTTACACTGTTTCATCACCTTGCTTAAATAGATTTGGGTACAAAGGCATTTGTGAATGTTAAGTATTCAATACGATTATCAGAGGAAAAGGATTTGTTAATTCTCTGAACGTCTCCAAGTTCTGCTCAACATCCTTCTGGAGTTTTTGTTGTTGTTGTTGTTGTTTTTTGTTTTTTGATGTTTTTTTTTTCCTGGTGGCTCTGTCTTCTCCTATGGCTTCCAGGTGGTATAATAGCTTGGTGTGGATAAAAGGAATAAAAATTAGGAAATCATGCCAGAAGTTCATGTGGGCAGTGATGGGTCTAGGCTGAGCAATGTCACAGGAGATGAAGGGAAACGCATAGATTTCAAAGGGATCTAAAAAGTAAATGGATGGGCTGAAACCAGTTTGACTCAATGAATAGAGTGTTGGCTTGGGAACTGAAAGGTCCCGGGTTCGATTCCAGTCAAGGGCATGTACCTTGGTTGCGGGCATATCCCCAGTAGGGGATGTGCAAGAGGCAGCTGATCGATGACTCTCTCTCATTGATGTTTCTAACTCTCTATCCCTCTCCCTTCCTCTCTGTACAAATTCAATAAAGTATATATTTAAAAAAAAAAAGTAAATGGATGGAACTTGCGATTACATAGTTATGATCTGGGACAAGGAACACAAAATCTTTAAGAGTGACCCGCTTTCAGAAAGATTCTGAATAACGAGATGACAGAAGTTCTGATGGATTGGATATGGGGTATGAACAGAAGAGAAGAATCAGGGATGTCTACCAGGTATTTTGCTAGAGTAATGAGAAAAATGCTGTTGTCTTTGACAGAGATGGAGAGACTCAGGTGGAAGAAAGTTTGAGTAGGAAACCAGGACTCAGATGTGAATGTGTTAACGCTGAGATGCCCCTGACAGCCATAACCTGGGAGAGATTCCAAGAGAGACACTGCCAGCAGAGAATGAACGAGGAACACCTCCCTCATCATACTGGGTGTTGGTTAGGAGTGGAAAAGGCATAAGGAATCGTTAAACAGCTTAGGGCAGAGAGGAGGAAATGAAATGCCAGAAGCCAGTTGGAGACAGTAATCAACTACAAGAGGGATCAATTTTGCAAAATGCTCTGGAGAAGTCCATTTAAGTGAAATTCAAGGATAGGCTACCAAAAGTACTCTATTTTCCTTCACTTCTCTGAAATCCCAGTATCAGGAAAAAAGTGAAAACATTAATCCTAATATGTACATTTTCACTCAGAAATTCCTTCAATAGAATCACTCCTGGAAAGCATATCTGTGGACTTCACCCCTAACTTTTCACTCATCTCAAATATGGTTTTTGATTGGATTCTACCAGGAGATACTTTTCTATCTCAGACAGTCAGACACCGGTGGTGCTGAGCTTGGAATAAAGCGACAATGGGGGGGACTTACCCAGGGGTGACCTTCAGAGAGAAATACTTTCCACCTGCACCATCTTGAGGAACTTCTGAGTCATTGAAAGTTACCTAGAAGCTTAGCTTTTGCCAAGCATCTCAAACTAGTAGGTTTGGACCTTTTATCAATTGATGAAATTAACAGTTCCTTTAACATTATTTATTGATACAAGTAAGTCGCTTGCATTTTTGTTTGCATGGGTACTCTTCAGTTTCAAGGACTCTGAGGGGTATGATATTTTAATTCCTTACTTTCAAAAGGTCACAGATTATCTTAGAAATCTGAAACCACTTCACTGCCAACTTCAGAAAACCAGACGAGGAGTTGTGATTCTTACCGGATGGCAGCCTCAATGTCATCACAACCTTTTAGAGGCTTCTAAATCCTGTCTGTTTTGAAAAGGCTGCAATACAGCTGACATCAGAATGCTGTCCCTGGTGGCTATTGAAAAACTATAATAATCCTATCTAATAAAGGGGGGATATGCTAATTGATGCTCATGCCATCGCAAAAATGGCAGTGCCCACAGCCAATAAAGAGGGAATATGCTAATTGACTGCTCTGCCTTCAAAGATGGAGGCATTCACAGCCAACAAGGAGGGAATATGCTAATTGACCGCCATACCCTCAAAGATGGTGGCGCCCACAGCCACAAGATGGCAGCACCCAGTACCCTCAGTCCTGTGGCAGCAGCAGAGGTGTGATGGGTGTCACCTTCCCCTGATTGCTGGGTCACCTCACACCACTGAGGGTTCTGGGACTGTGAGAGATGGCAGGCCAGGCTGAGGAACCCCCCTCCAGTTCATGCATTTTCATGCAGCAGGCCTCTAGGGAAGGTATAATATACTGATTAGACGGGTAGCCAAACGACTTTCCAGATGACCCTCCAGATGAAGCTGGGGCCACGTCCCTTGCATGAATTTCATGCACCAGGCCTCTAGTTTTATTATAAAGAACCAGGATATTTTCAGTGCCCACGTGATCCATGCCCAAGTCCCCTTTTCTACGCCAGCAGTTTTAAATTCTCTGGGCTGTCAGCCCATTATTTTTTTGCAGGAAGAGTACATTTCACAGTGTCCCCTTTTGGCTTTCCTCTGACCCTGAACTGAGCTTGATATATTTTCACGTGATTTGAATAAAAGGTTGTCAGTGGTGCCCTCGCATTCAAATGAGGCAGCCTTCCTCATTCAGGCTGTACATGTATCAGGAGATTCGTTATGCAAAGGTGCGTGCCTGTGTATGTAAAAGGCCCCCCTAACAGGAAGCAGGCAGCCTGTTAGGGAGCCCTCCCTCACAGCAGCGCTTAAAAATCCCTCTTCAAATCAAAGCCGCCCATAATCTTTCTTTGGGTGACATCATTCTGTGTAATCACCTCTAGTTTCCCTTCATTTTGGCATCATTAAAGGCGAACTGAGTGATAGTCTCAAGGGTGGCGGTTAAGGTTGAGAGTGGAAGGCTTTCTAACATCTGGAAGAGTTCCATCCATGCACAGGACCGCATTCCTCTCTCCTGATTGGTTTTAGAGACAGAAATAAATGATGCACAGCACTAACACCTTCACTCGGGCAAGAGACACAAAAGAAACCATCATATATCCAATCATAATGGAGAACACCACAATGTATATGGACAGCTAAAAATCCTAACACAATCACTGTCAGCTAGATAGAACCATAAAGAAGAAGAAGAAAAAAAAAATCTGGCTTTCAACCAAATATCACTATAAATAGGATATCTTTGGAGTTGATTTCAAAGTCTTTTAGGGGATGATGCATTAATCAACGTGATGAATCTTATATATTTTACTTTTTTTTCTTAGAATTGTTTATTGAATCTTTACATGGTGACTGGAAAATGAATGTTGAAATAGATCCACAAGAGATGAATTTCTTCCTACAAATTCACCTCTTTTTCCTCCTATAAATTCTTTTTTTGTCTTCCTACAAATTCTTTTTCTTTTTCTCCTGCTTCAGTGGTTCATATTTCTGAAACGTCCTACTGGGCCAATATGTGCTGTTGTAATTAAGTTCTATGTAAAACTTGAACTACGGCAAGTTTATGCCCTAGATTTTGTGAAAGTGTTTGCGTTTCATCTATTGTGTCTTTTGTCCCCATAAATAAACAATCCTTTTTAAACCACGAGTCCCAATTTTAGATCAGAACATATGGTAACTGTCACTTAGAAGGATGTGGGTATTGCCCCTCTGGGAAGATGACTTGGACTAGGTAGTTAATGTAACTTCCTGTTTGCTACATAGCCATCAAAATATATTCAGTGAGGAATCAAAGCAGTTTTAAAATAGAAGTTGCTTAAACTTGAAAGTTTAACACTAGAGGGGTATGTGGAGATGATCTTGATTTTAGTGCTAGAAACTAAATCAAATAAAAATAGGATGTTAGCATACAACACTTTGCGGGGCTATTATCAAAGTCATTCCAGATTTCTCTCTAAGGCCCTCCCCTATTTTTTGGACCCTAAAATGGTACAGGTGGGTCCTGATCACTTGAGACAGTGTCTCCCACCCTTGGCTCATTTTTACCATCCAAAAAATACAGGCCAGAAAACCCTTCTTTTTCGGAAAGAAGGACATGTTTATCTGCCATAGTGGGGACCTCCAAAACATGAGACAGAAAGAACTTATACTGTTGGTCAGGAGTTGTTTCTTTTCCTACACATTTTTTCCTTTTTTTAAAAAAAATATATTTTTATTGATTTCAAAGAGGAAGGGAGAGAGAGATAGAAATATCAATAATGAGAAAGAATCATTGATCGGCTGCCTCCTGCATCCCCCTGTGGGGATCAAGCCTGCAACCTGGGCATGTGTGTGCCCTGACCTGGAATTGAACCCGTGATCTCCTGATGCAACAATGGAGCCACTCCGGCCAGGCCCATATGCTATTTTTAATTTTTAAAAATTTATTTTTCCCCCCCAAAATTCTATTCCACATTGACTTCCCTGATTTTGAAAAGGAAAAACAAGGCGAACTCGAAATCCAAGAGCACATGTCAGAGGGATTTCTGTAGAGTTAATTCCAGAGCTGTTTAATCTGAGAGAGCAGGTACTATTTCCCCAGGGCCCCAGTGCTGTGCTAAGGAGACAGACACGGGGCTGAAAAATACTTGTCCAGTCAGCGAAGGAGGGTGGGTCATATCTACCAGAGTTTACGGACACTTTCTATTTGGATACTTAGCGTTAGCTAGTGTCAGTGCCTTTTAATTGCAAGCAGATTTGCTGGGAGCTGCATATTCATGAAGCTGGGATCTCTCACTCACCTCTTTGGGGGCATCAGCCTCAATGAATTCAGAATAAATCATCTTGGCCTTGGAAGCAATTTTTTCGGCACTTTCCGTTTTCTTGAAGTCTTCACAAGCAAGCCAGAACTCAACGTTTTCTTCACTAAATTCTGATTTGAGAAATGTTCGAAAAGCCTCTAGACCAACTATAAGATACGTAAGAAAAATTTTGGATGCCATATAAGTCAGTAACATGCCCCAAATAAGTATATGGCGAGCATTCATGGAGTCTTCAGTGGCAAACATTTATCATTCCTCTAAATATGACAGTTATATGTTTGAGCTTTTCACTTAAAAAACCTTACTTGGATCAGTCATCATAAATATAAAATATTGTATCTTTAGTTCTATAATTAGCTCCATTAACCAAGAAAACCTGTACTTTTTCTCTAGATCCAAGGAGTCCAGGAATTATATTTAGGGGAAAGTCTTAAAGCCAGTTACTTCATAGAAAAACCCAGGAACTGTGCTTTTTAGACCCATTGCACTGAGCTCAGACCAAGTTAATGATGTTTCTAATTTAAAGCCAGAATTTATTTTTAAAAAGAATTATCTTCATTTATTTCAGAGAGGAAGGGAGAGGAAGAGAGAGAAGTCGATGATGAGAAAGAATCATCGAACAGCTGCCTCTTGCACACCCTTGAATGGGGATGTGCCTGCAACCTGGGCATGTGCCCTGACCAGAAATCAAACCGTGAGCTCCTGGTTCATCGGCCCATGCTCAACCACTGAGCAACACCGGCCATGCATAGAGTAAGAATTTCTTGGCTGTTCTGAGTTATTGGAAAAATACAGTTTGATGCTGGGAGATTACATCATGTTAGTTTGGATTATTGTAGCGAAGGAGAAGGAGCTGGCATTTATTATTATAGTTTGGGGTGAATATATTGGCCAACTCTAATCCCTAACCAAAAAGGTAACTGGAAAGATATTTGATGTGAATGCATCTCCCTTTAATAGGTGGAGTAAAATAGACTTAACAATGTTGTTTTTTTTTTTAATTAAAATTTTTGCAATAAAGTTGAAATAAAAGTCACTGCAAAAGGTTATCGGGTGCCAATTAAAATTCTCCGTAGAAATATTGGAGACTATGGATGCCGTTAATATGTGAGCACTATAAAAAGTTCAGTGACCTGCATGCTTCCTGAATTTAAAAATACACCCATGAAGCTCTGAGTACACAAATTCAGGTTCTAAAAATCCTCTTACTAGCCCTTAGAGAAAATTTACTAGGAATTTGGTCCAAACAATGTGGATTTGAGGGTTCTATACAGAATTTATGACAAAATGTATTATATATTGAGGATAAAATATGCTCTTAAGAATACTGAGAGAGTAGTGTAGGTTCATGAAGGCACATAAATATTTCTCTCAATGAAGATGAAGATGATCTAAATACAACCTAGAGAGACAGGTGGTTAGAGATCAATAAGCAATCCTTTTGTTCTCCCACCCTGAGATTTCAGCGAAGAAGCATTCTGGACTAACAACTGTTGTCATTTAAGGATACAACGGAACAGGATACATAACCCAAACCGAAGCTAGTGATCGCTGTCATGGACATACTACTTATTGAACTTTTTTTTTCCTATTCTATATATACAATTTCCATGTTCAAAAGATGTCAAGTGAATTTGGAATAATATGCTGCATACAATTAAAATCCAATTATCTGAGGGCACGCTCTGAAGGGTAGAATGGCTGTTGGTTAGATCCAGCAGGGGCTGGTGAAAGGAAGAATTCAGTCATCCTTGGAGAAACCTATCTAACGCTTATGCCCAGTGCAGGGGAGGCATCTCCTCAGGTCAACAAAACAGTTAGGTAATCTGGTGAGCCCTCTTATTGCTGAGAGCTCTTTCTCTGGGGGTATAAAATACAAGAACCAAACAGCTGTTCGGATGAATCTGTGGGCATGAATTATACACCCCAGGAGATGTGCCTACTCAAGCATCTGCTCTGGTCTCAGAGGCTCACGGCTGTGTTCTGTGGGACAGCCCCCCGCTCAGAGCTGCAAAGTCACCTCAGGCTGAGAAACTTCCTGCTCTGAGCTATCCAACCTTTCCCACTGGTATCCGTTTAAGGAAAAGGGAAAACAAACGGTGCCATTCAAAACTTACAGAAATGCAATTCTGTGTTCTTGAGGTGTTCCCTCTCTGGCCTTAGCTGGATTATAGGATGAAGGTGAGTTATTTTATGTCTGTGCTTTAGGAATGAGTTATTTAAGAGTGATAACATCAGAAGGCAGTTTCATCTAGTCCAGTATAACTCTACATATGAATGAACAGCTATGGAGAATTTGTTCAGCTTTGTCATGTGTTAGACTTTTCTAATATTCTGATACTTGATGGATTTAAAATGGGAATGCCATTTGATTAGTTCAAACAATACAATATTTTAAGATTTCTCCATATATGTCTCTGTAGTGTCATTTCCCCCTCATTTGAGATAGAATTGCTACAAAACAGAATGATTTATCACAGAAGTTCCAGCAACTTTCATCAGTGACTATATTGTGTCATCTGAGATATTTTATTTATAATTGGCCAAGATTACCTTATTGAACCATCCTATCTAATATAAATACACATTAACACGTGTGCATTAGTATACACACACACATTTAAATATGGTTTTGTATTTCCTAAAAACAAGAGAAGCTCAGTTGAAATAAATACTTTGTAAACTTCACGTTGGCCTACAGGACATGAAAAACAAGCGATTTACCTAAGTTTGCAATTTTTCAATAGTTTGTGTTTCTTTCAACTGTAAGAAAAATAGTCATTCTATACATCACATGATAATGAGTCTAAGGACATGACAAGGTTCCTCATTTGCTTTCTGTTTTAGTGTTTGGAGTTTCTGTACCCATGTTTTACTTCTGGCCCAACCCAATTCCACTTTGACTCTGGACCTGTATAATTTATGTGACTGTGGGGAATCTTATACTTTGAATACAGATCCAAGTCACACTAATATGTCTATCGCTTTCAGGATTTTACAATTTACTTTTACGTGTTTGTACGTTCAGACCTAGTCTGAGTTGGTTCTCACCTTGGTTGGTTAAAAGAGTGTCCATGTTTTCACACCACGCAGCTGCCTCTGTCGTTGGTGATCTGTGGAAACAACATCTACCCTTGACAATAGCATTGTGATCTTTTTCTTCTGTAACCTATGGTCATATCTGAGTTACGAGTGTTTGTTGAATCACATCACTTAAATGAACACTGCACCAGGGGTCCAACTGCGAAAGATCAACCAGAATTACCCAAGGTGGGGCAAACGTAGGTTTGCATTTATGAGTGCACGAAGCAGAGTTTATTCTTGTATAATTGCAATGCATAATCGGAATAACTGTGTATTGGTGTGTGTGTGTGTGTATGTGTGAGATTTGCCGTGAACATCCACCGTGGGGCTGGAGCCAAAATCACACTCAGTGTTTCATGGGGTTTTGGCTGATTTCCTTTCTGCTTCCTTCATTAAGCGAGCACCATCAAGGCCAGCAGTACCCACATTCTGTGTCCAGAGAAGAGCCAGGCCAGATGGGAACTGCGTGAGAGCTACCAGTTACCCCGCTAATCGCGCCAGCCAGAACCAGTTGTATTGCATTAAAAACCGTGGCATCCAACGACTTAGCTGTTCACAGTCAATTAGCGGTGCGCTGGAGGACGGGAAATTCAAGCCAGGAGCCCGTGTGCTCGGGGAAGTGACAGCTGCCTCCTTAGCCAGCATTTCAGAGCCATCTTCAAATTAGTAAGTAAATGTTGCGGCAATGAATAACCTACGCGAGGATCATATATATATATATATATATATATATATATATATATATATATATATAATCTTTTGTCTCTAACTCAGACATTTAATTCATTTGCAAAGCTTCACCTACAGGAAGCTCAGTGGTCTCTCTCCCTTCTATAACCTTTCTTTTATATCTGAGCAAGGATAAGAATGAACCTGAGTTGAGTTGTTGACATGTCTTAGGAATGGGCAAGAAATCAGTAGAGAAGAGAGAAAAATAAATCAGAAAGAAAGGCAACAATTAGCGTATTTGTCATAACGGAAGGGAACAAGGCACGCCTTAAGTGTTTCATCTGCACATCTCCGGAGACAGGAATAGCTTTAAAAGGCAACTCACTTCATTGGCATCTTCCGTCGCTCTGTCCCACTGTCACACGTGACGCCACGTTTCGCTTTCTGATGGATCTGGAGGCTGAAGGTGGTAGGACAGCGGGGACATCACCGTTACTATGCAGATATGTGTCCCCTGGCCACCATTAGCATTCTTTAAATCACACTAGCCTCGGGGTTTTCATTTAGTTGTTAACTTTCCTCTGGCCAAAACACTTAAACTCCTAAGTAACAAATGACTCTCTGAATCAAGGCGACATCGCTTCCAGTCTGTGGCTTCGCTGAAATAAATTCCATGTGAGAGTTCGGTTCCTAATGCTCATGGACATCCATTTGCAAAACAACTATTGTTCGCGTGAGGTTAATTCAACTCAGAAAAGAAAAGGATAAAGCTTAATATTTACCCCCAGGTCGCTCAGCTGTCAAAAGATTATTTTGGTTTTTTTTCTTGGTTCTTTGATTTTCAAAAATCTGAGGAAGCCTCTCCTTTTAATAGTTATCTTACACAACTATATATGTCTATTTTTACAATTTTATTCATGGACTAAAATGTTACAGCATAAGGCAGTATGCTTTTTTTTTTTTTTTTTTTGAAATGTGTGTGCTTTTCACAGCTTAATCATGTATATGTTTCTATTTTTTTTTTTTTAAAAACCATGAATCTCATGGCATTTTATGCCAATATTTCTTTAGGAAATGCTTATGTTTAAGGTTAAATTGCTGGAGTATATTTATCAACACCAAGGCCATTTTTATTCGTGCTCAAAGTTGTTGTACGTACAACCCCATGCTGCATCAAGCTTTTATCCCAGTTTAGCAGAGTTCTTTTGGAGTAAAATTCTACTGGTGTATATTGATGACCCTCCGTATAATCAAACACCCCTGGGAGACTGATGGATTTCAGGGTGGAAGGAAAAAAGGAGTCAGGAAACAGCAGAAAGCTGTGTGGCCCCTTACTGAGTGCTGACTGAGTGTGGCCCCATTTGGTGGATTGGTAGGAATGCCATGGGTGCCTGGGCCGCAAGGGCCCTGGGCTAAGGAGCCTTATGGGAGGAGAAGGGATGACCCAAAAAGCCAGCGTATCATTAAGAAAGGATCTCATCAATTAGCTCAGCCCATTTTGTTCATTCAAGCCCCATTAAGTCCTGTTCTTATGATATGCAAGAGCCGATTCATTAAGTAGATTTAGATTTTGTTTTGCTGAGGGGGGATGATAAAGTACTAACTTGACAACATATGCATGAACGTTGAGGGAGAAATAAACTGTTAAAATGTAAAGACATCCCTCCCTCCCCCCCCCCATTAAAAATAGGCTAAGTCTGTAAGAAAGAGGAGCCAGAGTAGGATTATTTTACATACATGCTTTAAACTAAAAAACAAAATTTCTGTTTTGCATTCAGAGCAGGATTCCGCATGACCCTTGACTATTCACTTGCTGGGCCTGTCCCGTTCCTTACATGCTTTTGATTTTTCAGGGAAAGCTAAGAAGTGGACCCAATGAATGAAAACGAAGGCTCCTGATTCATGAGCGGTGAGTAAATATCCTGTCTTCTGAGGTTAAACAACTCTTTGTTGTGTCCAGTCATCTTGGCCAAACAGGGCCATACAAAAGTGTTACTGAGACACCTAGATATTGCCAACACTTAGTCCCAGGGATTGCAGTACCATTAAAACACAGCTCCTGCTGGTGTGATGGGGCTGAGTCATGTCCAGAGCATCCTACACAGTGCTATTTACTTATGTTTCCTTTATTCCTCTTCTCCTTGCTTGACATTCACAGAACCATAGTTAAGATGTTGCGTGGGATGCTATGGGCCGTACCGCTAGCATCATGCAACCCACAGGGTTTCTCTGTAAGGATATGAGATTTATTCTACAATGTTTTGAGTGTTTGCATTATGTAAGCAATCGCTACAGGTGGTATAGGAATGCAAAAATTCAGTCAGATAGCATGACATTGGCCATTTTGGAATATTAACCTGTGAGGTTGTGTGTAGAATGAGTTGGAAGAGTGTGAGGATAAAGGCAGGGGTGGGAGAGGTAGAGGTACAGGTGGTAGTTGGAACAGGAGATGGTGGGTTCGAACAAGGGCTGTGGCAGGGGATGCAGAAGGGCATGTCAGTCATGGGGTGCCCGTGTAGAAGGGACAAGACAAGAGCAGGTCACAGGACAGAGCTCAAACCTGGAAACCTACAGGTAGTCTTCCTACCAGCATATCTTCATCACAATGATAACAGAAAGAAGGGCTGGTTTGGAGAAGTGAGCAGGAAAAAATCAAGTTCAGAGATACAGAAAGATGTTTACAGAGTGTGATCAACTTCCTGTCGCATGCGGGTGACAGCACTTCACCGCTAAAGGTAGGAGAAGAATAATTATGTAAGCATCGCATCTGGAGAGTATTATGTTGAGGGAAATATGCCAGTTAGAGAATGACAAATGCCATATGATTTCACTTATACGTGGAATTTAATGAGCAAAATAATTTAACAAAGTAGGAACAGACTCATAGATACAGAGAACAGACTGACAGCTGTCAGAGGGGAGAAGGTGGGGTGCTGGGTGAAAAAGGTAAAGGGATTCAGCAAAAACAACAAAAACAACAACAACCACAGCCAACCAACCAAACAACAAAAAACAAATTCAAAATATGGTGATTACCAGAGGGAAATGGGGTGAGGAGATGGAAGATAGTAAAGGGAGAGACACATGGTCATGGAGACATGACTTGGGATGGTGAATGCACAATACAATACGCAGATGATGTATTATAGAATTGTACCCCTGAAACCTAAATAATTTATTTATTTATTTATTTATTTTTATTTTTTAAGAATATATTTTATTGATTTTTTACAGAGATAGAGAGCTAGAAACATCAATGAGAGAGAAACATCAGCCAGCTGCCTCTTGCACACCCCCTACCAGGGATGTGCCCGCAACCAATATACATGCCCTTGACCGGAATTGAACCTGGGACCTTTCAGTCCGCAGACCACTGAGCCAAACCGGTTTCGGCTGAAACCTAAATAATGTAAATAAACAGCATCACCCCAATAGATTCAATAAAAAAAAAAAGAATTTAATTCTCGTGCTTGCCTAATTTTATCTAAGTGAGAGTATAACACTTGGTGCCAGTGTTAGACAATGTTTGTATTTTGAAAAGCATGGTGAATTAATTGCATGACACCCGAGTGAAAATGTCATGAAGAATTTTTTGGGGAAAGAAGAATAATAGTTAAAATAATTGGACACTTAAAATGTGTCAGAAACTTCCTCCATATTGTCTCCTTGGTCATGATTCTATGAGAGAGACACTATTTTTATTCCCATTTTACATACGAGAAAACTAAGACTCAGAGAAGTTAAATGACTTGCTTAAGGCTGTGTTGCTCAAAGCGGGTAGAGATGGAGTAAGGTTGAAAAGCAGGACTTGGTATTGGAATAGTTCAACCTGTGAGATTTAATTTCACCAAGGACATAGCGCAGGAAAAAAATAGTGCAGAGAGCGGAGGGCATAACTACTCACTCAAGAAATACTTAAATACTTGGAGCATTATGCTAAGCGAAATAAACCAGCCAGAGAAAGAGAAATACCACACGATTTCACTCATTTGTGGGATATAATGAACAACATAAACTGATGAACAAAAACAGTTCCAGAAACAGAGAAACATCGATCAGACCATCAATCTCAGAGGGAAGGCATGGGGGGGTGAGGGGGAAGGGGGAGAGATCAACCAAAGGACTTGTGTGCATGCATATGGGCCTAACCAATGGACACAGACAACAGGGGGGTGAGGGCAGGAGTGGGGGTTGGGTGGTAATGGGGGAATAAGACACATATGTAGCACCTTAATCAATAAATTTATTTAAAAAATAAAAATAAATTGCATCCCATGCTCTGCAATAAATAAATAAATAAATAAACAAATAAATAAATACTTTAGGAATTTTGATAGATCGAGCAACACTTCACATGAACTGACGAAGAAGACAGCACAATAGGTCAGAGGCAGACTAGGAGAGTGTTGTGGCTCTCCTTTAGAAGCACAGTTCATGGTATTTTGGCGAATAGAAAAGATGATCAGGAGTGTCACATGACTTAGGCTCAAGAGAAGGAGGAGAGGTCAGATATTGAGTGACTGGCCAACGTGGTCACTGGGAGAACGCACAGGACCAACAGGAATAAGCTTGGATGAGAGGGACAGCCCACAACCACATTGAAGGAGTATTCGCCCATACTATGTTCTTATTCAAATGAAAAGAAAAAGGGAGGATACTAATTATTATTGCTATCGGTATTCGTTTTACAATTGTCTTTCTGGATTTATATCATAGGCTTATCAAAGCAGTTATGTGGGGGCTGAATCATTAAAAAATTTGTCTCTTTTTATAAACAGAAGGGAAGAGAAAATAATATTTTTCAATTCTGCATTGCCTTCAGTTATGAGATGTAATTTATAAAGCAGCGAGGCTGGGTGTTGCATGGCGTATAAATTATTTCCGAGAGCACTCTGAGAAAGAAGTTTGAAACGTTTTGAGCAGCGGCAACACCACTGAAATGTGTCTAATCTCCCAAAGTGGTTGCTTAGAAAGAGAATGCTCGTTTCACTGCTTAGATCTCAGAATGCTTGTTGACAAATCCGTCACATTGCTTGCTAGTCACATCTCAGGATTGTGTGTCCTAAGTGCTCTCTCTTTGTGTTATGTTAGAATCCCAAGTCACTAATAGTCAAAGAAACATCTGCCTCTGAAATACTGAGTGAAATACTGAGAAATTACCAAGCCTTCTAATGCAGGCAAAGTGCATTTTCTTATGCTTTAAAAGTTTAAATATTGTTTTGCATATCAATGTGTTCATATACCTAAATTAATTATAATTAATTTTGAATAGTGTGATAGAAATAAGTAAAGCTAAACGTATTATCAGATCAAACCATCAACTGCTGCTTCTTCTTCTTCTTCTTCTTCTTCTTCTTCTTCTTCTTCTTCTTCTCCTTCTTTTTTTTGGTATTAAAGAATTTTTAAGTTCATGCTGCGATCTCAGTCTTCCTAAGTATTAATGGCCTTCTTATAGTCTTTCCTTACTGTAACTGAGTACGTAGCTTAACAACATAGAGACCAATAACCATTTCCTTGACTTTTCTCCCCCATGTTTCAGATTTCTGTGTTGATATCTGTACACTCAGCCTTTATTTGATTTTTCTCAGAAGCTAACCTTACCTTTCTCTTTACTAGGTGATAAAAAGTCCAGTAGTCCATGCAAAATACATGGAAGGTAGGATAGCAGTTATGGAGATAGTAATAAAGCTCAGTAAAGTAATTTATAAAGGAATATTTCAATTGGAAAGTAGGCCATCTTTGGCTAAAATATTTTGTTCATTTTTTGTGGCCCAACAGAATATTCAAGACATTTTATTTTTGGAATAAATATTACTCTCTGGGTAGTAAAATTTGGCATATTAAAAAAATGACTCTGAACATCGTAACTTTTAACATATGCATTAGAGAGAAGATGTTAAAATCCTGGTGTTTGAGAGCACTGTGTGTGTGTGTGTGTGTGTGTGTGTGTGTGTGTGTGTATAAAAGCCTAAGTGACCAAATAATTAAATGACCAGTTGACCGGTCTCTATGACGTGCACTACCACTAGCGACAGATGCTTAATGCACAAGATCAGGCTTCCTTCTTTCTGGATTGGGCCTGGGGGGATTGGGCTGAAACTGGCTACTCAACAACCCCGAAGGAGCCCCAGGTTGTGAGAGGGTGCAGGCTAGGCCGAGGGACCCCACCAGTGCACGAATCAATGCATCAGGCCTCTAGTCCCTAATAAGAAGGGAAAAACACAAATTCTGGATATATATCTCTAAATGGAATTTCTCTTTTATATGCAAATACACTTCAAGCATAGCCTCCAATATTCTTTACTACTGAATAAGGCAGAGCCTTCCTTTATATATTGTCATCACTAGAATCAATTATCTAAGTCATGATGTAAATTCAAGTGTATTCAATTCTGCTATTGCAATCAGATCCAAATTTCAACTTGGGATAACTTGTTCCTCCCTACTTATTGGTTATCCAGAATAGAAAAGGAATAGAGAAAATTCTCACCAATCCAAAACACCTTTCTTTCCTCAAAACACAAGATAAGATTATTTTTTTCTTCATAGTAAGATATTTTCTCTTGCATATAATTTTGGTTTCATATAAACTGTATATGAATATATATATGTACTAAATTAGTATATATTCAACTTTTAAACTTGGGAAATTTATTTTTACAGAATGGAGAAAGAAAAAAGGCAGTGGGATCCTAGTCATTCTTTTTAGCAAGTATTAGTACAATATCTGGCTAAATACTTAGGGGTATTCAATCATCTAATATTTTGACAGGCTGAATGAGCTCCTGTTAATTTGTGGATTATTGCTGGAAGAAGTCTCTTTGCAACCTTATAAAGAAGTCAGGAAGTCATCAAATTTGTGTGCTGCTGGGAATCAGACTGTAGCAGAATCAGTCTCTTCCACTGAATGTGTCATTACTTTTGAACCTTTTAATCATCTGACCAGGGTGCTTCAGCGTGATGTGTAGACTGGCTGCAGGAGACTCAGGAATGACCTACATATATTAATTTTCAATCCATCAATTTTCAGACAGTGTGTTTTACAGAGAGGACATGATACCAAGTTGTTAACTTAGGTACGAGTACAATGAGAACACTTTTCTCAGCAACAACAAAAATCTTTGGTTTCCCATTGTTGATCTAGAGCAGTGGTCAGCCAACCGCAACTCACGAGCCACATGCGGCTCTTTGGTCCCTTGAGTGTGGCTCTTTCACAAAATACCATGGCCTGGGCAAGTCTATTTTGAAGAAGTGGTGTTAGAAGAAGTTTAAGTTTAAAAAATTTGGCTCTCAAAAGAAATTTCAATTGTTGTACTGTTGATATTTGGCTCTAATTGACTAATGAGTTTGCTGACCACTGACTAGAGCATCTGGAACCCTTAGCATGATAGTATGTAAACACCTTCTATAAAACACAGATGTTGTTGTTTTTTCTCTCTCAGATAAACTGCATCTCTTCTCTAACCATTCTAATGCATGGAATTTTCTATTTATTTTTGTCTTCTAAATTCCTACTAAGTGTAGCTTTATAGTCACTTCTTCTTAGAAGCTTTTGGAGTTGTTCAAGGATCCTTCTTATCCATAACCAGTTGGTAGGATGGCAGGATTACTCATTGCCCTTTCCAACTGCAACCCTGTGCCCTGTCTTACTTCCTTTTTTTTTTAAATATATTTTTTTATTGATTTCAGAGAGGAAGATAGAGAGATAGAATCATCAATGATGAGCGAAAATCATTGATCCATTGCCTCCTGCATGCCCCCTACTGGTTATCGAGCCCACAACCCAGGAATTGAATTGTGACCTCCTGGTTCATTGTCAATGCTCAACCAATGAGCCACATGAGCCGGTCCAATCTTATTTTCTTGTCTGAGGCAGAGAACCTTGGATATCTCACAGCACTTGGCATAGTACGGTGCACTCTAAGAGTGCCTAGTGAATATGTTTGTAAAAAAGATAAAATGAGCCCTAACCGGTTTGGCTCAGTGGATAGAGTGTCTGAAAGGTCCCAGGTTCAATTCTGGTTAAGGGCATTGTACCTTAGTTGTGGGCACACCGCCAGCAGGAGGTGTGCAGGAGGCAGCTGATCGATGTTTCTCTCTCATCAGTGTTTTTAACTCTCTATCCCTCTCCCTTCCTCTCTGTAAAAAATTAATAAAATATATTTAAAAGAAAAAAAAGGTAAAATGAGAAGGAAATGGTCAGAAACCAATATGTAAAAAACAAGAGAATGCTGGAGGTGTTAAAAAATTAACAACAGATAACTATGAGAAGGAAGGTAATAAATAGAATATCCAATGATAGTGATTGTTATTAATAAGCCTCTATTGCATGCCAGGCACCATACATAGGTTTACATAGGCAGTCTTATTGCCTTCTTGGGGAGATGTTGAGATTCTCATTCTGTACGTGAGGAAACAAGCTGAACATGTCCATTCCATCTGCCCCAGAGCTGCACTGTGTAAGTGAGGAAGCAAAGCTTCAAACATGCCCTTAACTGATTCCAAATCTCTTTCCTTGCATCGAGTTTCAAATTTCAAATTACGTGCATCCTTTATGTGAAGGTGTGTGCCAGCCATTTGAAAGCACAAAAATAGTAAGCATTATGTATTTTTTTTAAAATAGAAATCGAATGTGGAGGGGAGTCATAGAACGAATCTCAATACTGCTATTTGTAGGCTTAGACATGGCAATCTGTATTTAATAGGAAGAGTTCATGAAATACAACTTAAAAATAGGAGTTGTGCAAACTCATTAAGCAGGATTTCAAGCTTCATAAGGACATAAATGGAATATGGATTAGGATTTATTTTAAGAGAAGTGCCCCCTCGTCTCAACCCAGTGTTACTGGGAGAAGGGACGGGAACTGATGGGGGTGGTGGTGGATATAGAGCACATATTCTTTTGCAAATTTAATACTGTTATTTCACATATTTTATGCTCTCCATTTATAGGAGACTCTTGGTTACTTCTTAAGACATAACCTAGATTAGGCGAGAACAAGCCCACCCAAAGACAATGCTGTGTGTACAGGAAGTCCATCTTTTTATAACCATTATGTTTGGGGAGCCATCTGTTGAACTAGTTCACTTTCTCCACATTTTATTAATGATGTGATTTTGAGTCATATTGAAAGCCAACCGATATGTTTTGTTTTACTCTTTCTGAAGCCTTTTATGTTGACATTAGAGACCTGGTGCATGGATTTGTGCACTGGTGGGGTCCCTCCGTCTGGTCAGCGGGGATCAGTGGACCTCCACCCCCGCAGCCTGCCCTTACCTACGGCTCCAGCCTGCTGTCTGCATTGATCTTGCAGAGCACGAAGTAGTGAGTTAAGCAGCAGGTGACCAGGGAAGGGCCTGAGCCTGGGCTGGGCACCGCTCCCATTCATCCTGGCGCTGCTGTGCCTGCCACCGCCACTGCCCCAGTGAGCAGGGGAAGTGCCTGCCAGGAAGGCGTGCGCTGCCCCAGATGCACCTGCCAACCTTAAGCCTGGCATCTGGCTCCTGTCTGTCATCTTTGGGAGTGTATTGACCACCAAGGGGCAGCTCCTGCATTGAGCATCTGCCCCCTGGTGGTCAGTGCGCATCATCACTACCAGCCAGTTGTCTGGTTGTCCGGTTGCCTAGGCTTTTAGATAAATAGACTAGAGGCCCGGTGCACGATATTCATACATAAGTAGGGTCCCTAGGCCTGGCCAGCGATCAGGGCCCATCTGTGGGGTCCCCACTTGCCCCCACCTTGGCCTGGCACCGCCCGCTTGCCTACTCCACCATCCTGCCATGGTCCCACTCTGGTAGAGACCCATCAGGGCGGCAGTGCCTCTACTGCCACCCGCTGCTAGTGCTGCATTGCCAAGGCCCATCATGTTCTGTGCGGCCCCTGGTGGACAGTGCATGTCTAACTCCCTGTTGGTTGAGCTCCTGCCCATGGGGACAATTTGGATATTAGCCTTTTATTATATAGGTTAATTCTAGATTCATAGAAAGTTGTAAACACAAGATAGAGAGGTCCCATGTACCCTTCACCCAGTGTCCCCCAAGGGTCACATCTTATGTAATTATAGCACCTTATCCGATTGACATCGGTACCTGTGGGTTTAGTGCTGTCATTTTATCACAGGTGTGGATACATGTAACCCATCACCTCAGTGATCCCCTTCCTTCCCTGTATGGTCACCTCCTCTGCCTTTTATCTAACCCCTGGAAACCATCCACCCTCTTTCATTTCTCTATTTTTTGTCATCTTGACAGTGGTCTGAAGACTCATTGATTTTTTTTTTTTATATTAAAGAAAGTTCTCCAGGCTGATGTTTTTATATTATTAGCACTGTTTGTGCTAATAAATGTATGTATGTATCTAGATACATACATATACATATACATATACATATATATCTCCCTCTGTGAATACTTTTTTTTATGTGCAGATTTCCAAGTGCAATGTAATTATTATTTCTACTTTCCCAATGTGCAGTTCACATTGAGGTGAAATACTATTCTAAAGGGAGCAGCAAATCATATTCCTGACTTTTAGTTCAGTTTCTCAGCTGGTGCAACATGAAATCTCTGTTAAGTGCAACTACTAATGTCTGATCCCTCTGAGAAATAGATCATTTTCACAGAGAAGCCTAAATAAGGGGGGTCTTATACCAAATGTAGATCAATAATCAAAGTGAAGGGAAAACTCTCCTAGTGGGAAAATCATCTCAGTAGAATAACTGTAGAATTATTCTAGTAGAATTTGTCATCATCCTAGGGCTTTGACAACTTCATTGTAACCAAAATGTAACCATATATACATATATGGTTACATTTTGGTTATATATATATAGTTGGCCAGAAGACTCATTGATTTTCTGACATTGAAAAAAACTCTATACTGGTTTTTGACATTATAACTGTAAATAAACATATATGTGTCAATGGAAACAGTTAATGTCTATCACACGTGTATCACATCTGTTTGTTTTTAGCTATGCATTTGCTTTTATTTCTCAAATATGGCATTTCTTAGGGTTAAATAATGAAACATGATATAAACATTTATATGAGACAAAATTCGTTTTTACCAGTTTTTTCTCCCCTCCAAACTACATTTTTTTGGGGGGGATGAAGGCCTTAGCATAAGTCTATACATTATCTAAAAAATTACTAGGTTAGTAATCTCTGGGCTGTGCATTTTTATGGCTTGGCAAATGGCTTTTTCCCATTCCAAATATGCATTTATTTGCATTATCTCAATGACTATTTGGATAATCTTCAATAAATCTATGTACACCACCTTAAGGCTGGCAATATTCAAATCTTCAGCTGCAGCTCGGGTCCTTCTCCTGCTCACTTATTTTTTCATCTACTTAAAATGTCCACAAACTTATAAGCTTATGCACATGCTTATATCATCTTTGCCTTCTATCTCAGTATCTGCTTCTTTCATAATGTCTTTTCCAGTCAGTTTTTCTGTCATCTACTCAGTGACCTAAGCAAAACAATTCAGGGAATCATTTCTGACTCTTCCCTCTCACTGACCACATTCCATATGGTTTCTTCATATCACTTCATTCATTCATTCATTCCACCTTCTTTTTAACTGTTTACCTGATGTCCTTTCTTGTCTTCACATAGGCCACTCACAGTGCAACAAGACTCATTTTTCAAGGAAGCCCGAGGTTAGGTTTTGCCTGCTCGATGTCTTGCCAAGGAATGGAATATCATTCCTGGCCAACCTTTATGCAAAGGCAGACAGCCTGAGCTGCCTCTGGGAGGAAGAGTGAGGGTGACTGATGGTTTTTTCATCTTAGACTTCTCTCTCTGCAGCACCCTCATTTTATCTGAAATTTCCATCTCCCTCACCCTTTGTTTTAAAATGGAACACTTGGTTTTTATTTTTAAATGTATTTTTTTGTATTTTTGTATTTATATTTAAATATATTTTATTGATTTTTTTTATAGAGAGAAAGAGAGAGGGATAGAGAGCTAGAAACATCAATGAGAGAGAATCATCGATCAGCTGCCTCCTGCACACCCCCTACTAGGGATGTGCCCGCAACCAAGGTACATGCCCTTGACCGAAATAGAACCTGGAACCTTTCAGTTCGAAGACCGATGCTCTATTCACTGAGCCAAACCAGTTTTGGCAAAATGTATTTATAATTGATTTCAGAGAGGAAGGGACAGGGAGAGAGAGATAGAAACATCAACGATGAGAGAGAATCATCGATAGGCTGCTTCCTGCACGCCACCCATTTGGGGTCAAGCCCGCAACCTGGGCATGTGCTCTGACTAGGAATTGAGCTGTGATCTCCTGGTTCAACACCCAATCACGGAGTCACACTGACTGGGCAATGTGTGTGTTTTTTAAAATAAACTGTCCTGGACTATAGTTTTACAGGGAAGTTGCAAAGATACTGCAAATATCATATACACCCCTCACTCTTTCTGCCCTTCCTGCCTTAACATGTTACATTATCCTGGTTATTCATCAAAATGAAGCAATCAACGTGGGTATATTACTGTTAACTGAACTCCAAATTTGATTCAGATTTCATCCAATTTCCTACCGATTCCCTCTTTCCATGTCAGGACCCAACCCAGAATGTCACAGTGCATTTAGTCCAAACTTTATTTTGATAGAAAAAAATTAAATACATTTGTTGAAAACTTAGTTGAAGACAATTTTCAGATCAACAGATTAACCAGCCAGTCACTCTTCACCTCATGAAAAAAAAACATTAGAGAGAATAGCACTAGAAGAGCAAGCAGGTAGAAAAAGCGTAGTGGAAGTTGGAGCGAGTGTCTCGAGTATTTGAATGGGGAGTGTGGGATTTTTTTTGGGGGGGTATAGCCAGGAAACCCTAGGGGAACAGAGCACACACACACCCTGGGAACACTCAGGAGATACATCATGAGGAAGAAAGGAATACAGGAGCAAAATGAGCCATTGCAAACAAACATTTCAATTGCTAGTCTAAGTCTGTTTGAGAATAATATAGCTGGGTTACTTGACTAATGATTGAATAGTTATGATTCCAAACCCCAAATGGGCAAAGATTTGGGGGGAGATTAAAAGTGTATGCACCATTGGCCAGAACTGCAGATGTTCACATTTCTTTATAATAGGTCTCTTGGGTGGCATTTGAAGGGGAGACTGGTTTGGGGATGGAGAAGATATTCTGAGGTTAGGGGTAACTAGTTTGATTACTATCTTGACATCATAGGATTTTATTTTCTTCAGCTGATACAGGAATGCAGAATGTGTGATTGAGTTTAGGGGTTTGAATGTCATGTTCTTATATTCAAATGAGTCATCTCAAGTTTCAAAGGGGGGAAAAGCTAACCTCCTGACTCAGCCATCCCCACGGGAGCCTGAGGGGGTGTCTGTGTGGTTCTTAAGTCCCCCAGAGGCCTCAGGGGGTCCCCTGCCCACTGTTACTGTCCAAGAAACATTGCGTGTCTACAGGGATGTTATACAACAAATGCCTCATTTCAAGAGATTTACTTGCTATAATCTATATTTGTGAGGGAGGGTATGTGGATGTGGGTTTGTGTTTTGGTTATTTTTTTAGAATCATATTTTCCATTCTAAGAGAATACAATATGCTACTCAGAATGAAGGACTTAAGTTTTGAAAATGCAAAACATATTTTTTAAAAAGCATCTTCTCATCCTCCAATCAGGCTTTTCATGTTCCATGTTAATATGTAGGTAAGGTTCATGAAAATAGTTTGATTTATGCTAATTGTCCAGCCACATAGCAGGTTTTTTAACTTATTATCAGGTTTATATTATATCTGGCTATGCAAATAATTCATAAAAAAGCAATAATGAGGCATAAAAGTAAAATTAATAAGAATTTGCTCCTTGCTATAAAGTGCCAATAACTTGCTTATTTATTTATATGTCTAGTGTTAGTACCTACATTTATGATCAGAAAACAGCCAGGATCAGGAAGATTTTTTTATGAGAGAGGGATTTTATCGATATGCTGGGGGACTACAGAAGCCTAAAGTCGTAAAACTTTCCACTAATTCCAATAAAATCCAGCCCTAATGTCAAATCACGGTAAGTTTATTAGGCACTTGTCATAACAGCACTTGTAAATTAGATCATTTTATGTTCTTACGAATAAGGCAAGTAATTAAGTTAGTTTCATTAGTTGATAGACAGTTTTAAAATCCCCATTTCTTTTGAAAAATCAAGGTGTATTGTTCTTTCTTTCACGAGGTAAGTGGTTAGCAGAATAATTAGCTTGACAGAAAGTTTTAAGTCTAACAGAATAAAACAATTTTGTTATGAATAGTGACTTGTTTTTATTAATAAACTTTAATTACTTATTTGAACAATGTGATGCATTAGCTTAGGATTTAGACAGTAGGATTTTTATTATGTTAAACTTTCATCTAAAAATAAATATGTGATTAGATGAATTAAAGACAGAGATTCATGAGAATATGTGTTATATAGTTTTTGCTTTGAAAATATATTAATTGCAGGCTTTAGAAATGACATGGAGATTAAAATCTTTGTTAAGTCCTTAAGCATCGTAATGAGCCTGTGTGATTTTTTTTTTTTTTGCTAGCCAAACTTAATAGCATGCAAATGATTTATTTAAAAGTAGCCAAGCTGAAAAATAGTTTTTTCAATTTTTTAGTCAGCTGGCAAATTTCAAATTTGCTTTGTTTCCTCTCATGCAACTTCATAGTCTCATTTTTGTTTTCCGGTAGGAAATTCAGTTCACAATGCAGCAAATCAAAAATATCATATTCTTATGACGTTTTCAGCCCATTGTTTGTAGCCCTGTTTTAGGTTATAAATATTTTTCATTCCAGATAATCCTGAGGGACTTATTACAATGCACAATTGGACACACACACACACACACACACACACACACACACACACGCTTCCCTTTACATTATTTTATGGTCTGAGAGTTAGCATTTACTGAGTTTCTACTCTGTGCTGCCCACCGACTCAGTCTCTCATGCAAACACTGTAATGTGAAACACTTCGTGTGCAAAACTCTTGCAAAGTGTGTAGGGCTGTTTTGTATGCATAAATTTTAATTTAAATACGTAAGTGATGTCATGGAATATATTCATCCTGCGTCTCATCTTTCAGATGTATCCATGTTGCTGTATCCTTTGCATCTAATTGCTGGAATGCACCTCATTGTGGTTGTCCACACCATCTGCCCTATAAACAAATTCTTCCACTCCTCAGACATCACTGGTATAGCTCATTTACTCTTTTTACAAATTTCAGTATTGCTACAGCCTCCTTTATCACCATTTTGTAGGCGGGGAAACTGAGGCAAGGAGCATTGAGGACTCTCCCCGGATTGCTCAGCTGGAGTAGGAATTCTGACAGTCCACTCCAGATTCCACCAGCACACCACACCCCTCCTCTGTTCCCCTTATTTCTGCTAGAATATCAACCTTGCGAGAGGACAGCATTGCTGATGGGACAGAACAGAGAATTTAGCTCAACACAGAAGTTCTCACAGATTTTAGCGAGAGTCTAGTCCCCCAAGGAGGGAAAGGCGAGAGAAGGTTGATGGGGTGAGATCTGGGGATACTGTCCCTCAAACCTAACCACACAGAAGATTGCTCCACTCCTGTCCCACAAACACTCATTCCCCTATCAGGCAATTAGCAGAAGTGATTAATAGAATTGCTTCAAGAATCCAAATAGAAAACTGTAGTGTCCAATTAACCCACCTAAAGGAATACTTGACATTTTTAAGTTTAAAGATTATGCTTTCTAAATAATGCAACATTTTGACAGTGTCTAGAAATAGCAAGGCATTGATCTCTTTAAAAGGCTGGTGGAGATATTAATATTTATCTATAAAAGCCTAACTGGTCTGTATAATCCGACAACCGGTTGGTAGCTATGATGTACACTGATCACCAGGGGGCAGATGTTCAATGCAGGAGCTGTCTCCCTGGTGGTCAGTGTGCTCCCACAGTCAACCCCCCACAGTCCCTATCCCCAGCCACCAGCCCCAATTGGGACTGGGCAAGATGGCTCCAATCGACCCTGGCCAGGCTGAGGAACCCTACCCATGCATGAATTTGTGCACCAGGCCTCTAGTTATAATCGATAAATCTTAGAAACAGAGGAAAGGTACTGTTAGCGCTCAGTGTGAATTTTAGAGGATAGTACAAACCACTAACACATCTTGTGTGCACCAAGGGACTAGAATGATCTATATTCTAGAAAACGTACAAACATGGTAACACCACTTCCCTGGTTTGGACTGGGCACACTGACTCTTAGTATCTTCACTAAAACACAAATTTGAAATATGTATAAACTTCTCTGAGAGAATGTAATATTTTAAGGACTTACACTTTTATGTAGGGCAGTAGTATGAGGCTAGGGTTTTCAAAATGATCTTTAAAATAAATAGTTGAAGAACAGTAAAAAGAGTAACTGAAATAGATCTTTAAAACGTTAAACCCGATAAAAGTAGCACTTTACAATTTCTGCCTAAGTTATTTAAACTATATAAATACAGAAATAGAAAGAAAACTTTTATATTTAACAGGCCTTTGTGTGCTCAAACATCTTACATTTTCTTTACATTTAATGTATGGTAATCTGCTCTCTACTGACTGTACGCCCATGAGTAAGGTCTCCTTATTACTTGTTCCAGCTGCTTTTCTAAAAAGGTAGAGGGAAAGGATGAGATAGTTCTGTTTTGTTTTTTTAATAATCCTTCCAGCTCTAAAATTCTGTAGGTTCTGTGATCCTATGTCGTGTCTCTTTCCCTCCTCTCAGAGGAGTTATATATTCTTTGTTCATTTTACTCTCTTTACAAATTTCAATCAAAGACTACTTGGCAGAGTTGGTCCACTGACAATATGTGGCAATCTACCATTTTGTGCAGGTGACCCAATGAATAGCTTGCAAAGGTTTTCGTTTTTATGATTCTAAACCTGCTGAATTGGATGAATATAATCGAATATTTGTACTTTTTATCTTTATATGTTATCATTTTACCCTTTAGCAGTTCATTTATACAACAAATTTTTAATCTCTTTATACTCACACAAATGACAGGAAGGAGAAATCTTTCCTGCTTGCTCTCTTGATTCCTTCTTTGTTGATGGGATGGATGAGAGAACAGTGCTTCTTTCAGATGATTATTTTTCCCAATTGGTAACTTTCCTAGGTTGACATATCCCCTGTTACATATATGTATTTCTCTATACAATCTTCATATAACTGCATTATTTTTGAGATCAAGTTTAATATCTAACCACCATTGAATCCATTCCATACTCAAGATATTTAGATGTTAGCTTGTTTTAATTTGAAGGATTTGGGTGGTGTTTCTACCCAGTGTACAATAGACCAAGTTCAACCATAACCTTAACTCTCTAAGTCTCTTTTCTTAATGACAGGATATCAATACCCATCAGGGTTCTGAAATCTTCACATGGTGAAGTCACTTGCCTTGTGATATGCAAATTACCTTTCAGTCAAAAATATGTAAATCTTTACTTTGCAATTGCACTCTGAGGAAAGGGTTTAATTTGTGGAAAACAACCCACAAGACTTCACCACTCCCCCTCTTATGAAAGCATCATTTGCATGACTTTCATATGGCATAAATGTTTGCATAGGAAATTTATCACTTATTTTACATCCACTTGGTTTATAGCCTTTAGGGTCAAGGATTCTAAGCATAGCAAGGCATTTAAATATTTAAAAGCTACTACTGTTTTTATAATTTCACCTTATCAGGAATTGATTTTAAATGCATAAGTACAATCTTTATTGTTAAGAGGACTTGAAGGGAAATTGTCACACACTAGTATTTTTTTTTTAAAGTAGAAATGCAGTAAATGCTAATTCTCAGACCTTGATTTCAGAGAAGAAGAGAGAGGGAGAGAGAGTTAGAAATATCAATGGTGAAAGAGAATCATTGATTGGCTGCCTTCTGCACACCCCTTACTGGGGAATTGAGCCCACAACCCAGGCAGGTGCCCTAGACCAGAATCAAACCTGGGACTCTTCAGTCCACAGGCCAATGCCCTATCCACTGCGCCAAACCAGCTAGGGCTGTATTAATTTTAGAGAGGAAGGGAGAGGGAGAGAAACATGGAAATATCAATAATGAGAGAGAATCATCAATCATAGATTGCCTCCCGTAAGCCCTCCATGGAATCAAGCCCGAAACCCAAGCCTGTGCCCTGACTGGGAATCAAACCAGTGACCTCTTGGTTCCTGAATTGATGCTCAACCACTGAACCACACTACGCTGGGCAGGATCTGCATTTTCAAATGTGATTCAGTGTGAACATAAAAATCAAATTAAAAATTTTTTAAATCATATGTAGAAAAAGAAAATAAACAGAAAAAGGACTATAATTTAGAGCAAAAATGAGGGGCATAGTTGAGGAAACACAGGCACCAATGTTACGGAGTCATATCCCTTTCATGAGAAGAGATCCGGGAGCTGTGTCAAGAGCCCCCAGGCAGACTGCGGTCAGGGCTTGACACAGATATGGCCAACCCTGAGAACGAGGCTGGAAAGAAAAAGTCACGTAAGTGACAGAATTATGCTTATTTTCTACAGATGCAGAATTCTGAAAATGTGATTTACAGAGTTTATAAGAAAGGCAGTCAAGGAGGGCAGAACTAAAGATACGGATCGAGGTTCCCACCGAGGCATACTTTTGCCGGGGCGATGGGTGTTGGGAGGGAAATTTTAAGGATGGATGTGGTAATATATACGAAGCACTCTGTTCCCTGGAAGAAAGGTTCTATAAAAACATAACATATTGCCGATCCTTCCAATTGCATGGTGAAGGTTGAAAGATTTTCAGACACAAGGAAAGGGCACATTCACAACCCAGTGAGAAGCAAAAGGATATTGAAAGAGAAGGTCAAGAAAAGAAGAAAAATGTAAAGCTCCTTAAAAGAACACACACACACACACACACACACACACACACACACACACACGCGCGCGCGCGCGCACACAGGCATGCACACACACAAACACACAGAGTGTTAAACAAGTCTTTTCTCATTTTGAGTTATTCTGTAATACAATAGATTATTATTTTCAAAATGATTTTTTTTACTTCCAAGATAACTGCACTCAGAATGGAATAATTTGCATGCACAGAGTTAACAGGAAGGCAGTGGTCAAGCAGAGCCAAGAGTGAACTTGCAATACATGTCTAAGAGAACATATAAAAGAAAACGTACAACCGAAATAGCAAAGAAGTCAGTATCTACGTCAACATTATTTTGCCCCAAGCTTTGGGGAAACGTTCTGAAAGATGGAATTTTCCAAAGAACTTCCCCAAAGATAGCTAGAGAGAGCGGTAGCTTGCAGGAGGCGTTGTGGCCCCTTTAAATGCACACCATGACGGGGAGGAATCACAGGAAATGAGACGGTGCCACTCCCAGGGTCCCATGTTGAGCTGCTGATTACTTGTCCGGATCTCGTTAATTGCTACAGATGTGGCCATCAGGTGACCTGGCCAGCAGAATGCCTTGGACACCCACCAAGTGTTTAAATTCCAAACACAGTGAAATGGAAACAGTGCTGTGCTGCCATTGAATGTTTGTCCTTCCCTCACCATCTAGCTCTGGATGCAGTTTTAATGCCTTGATTAATTAGGCAACCATTTTATGCTTCTACTGAAAAGCCTTACCGATTTGAATCTTGTCATTCAACTAGAGGCCCAGTGCACAAACTTGGTGCACGTCCGGTCTAATTAGCATATTGCACTTGTATTATTATAGATGGAATTGAGGTTCTCAGGGAATGGCTTTTCTGTTTTTTTTTGTTTGTTTGTTTGTTTTTTTGCCGTGGAGATTATATCTCACAATTTTATTTTATTTTTAAAATCTTTATTGTGAAAGTATTACATAGGTCCTCCTCCCTCCCCTCTCTCACCCTCTCCCTCCCCTTAAACTCTTCTAGCCCTCTCTGATCCTCTCCCCAGGCCCTCCCCACCCCACTGTCTGCGCCCATAGGTTATGCATACAGGTATGCAAGTTCATCGGTTGATCTCTTTCCACCCCCCTCCCCTGCCTTCCCTCTAAGGTTCATCAGTCTGTTCATGCTTCTATCTCTCTGGGTCTATTTTTTTTTTAAATTATTTTTTTAATATATATTTTATTGATTTTTTACAGAGAGGAAGGGAGAGGGATAGAGAGCTAGAAACATCGATGAGAAACATCGACCAGCTGCCTCCTGCACACCCCCTATTGGGGATGTGCCCGCAACCAATGTACATTGACCGGAATCGAACCTGGGACCTTTCAGTCCGCACACCGACGCTCTATCCACTGAGCCAAACCAGTTGTGGCATCTGGGTCTATTTTTGATCATCAGTTTATTTGGTTCATTTGATCCCACATATAAGTGAGATTATGTGGTACTTGTCTTTCTCTGACTGGCTTATTGCACTCAACAGGAATGTCTTAAAGTTACACACAGTGGGAAGAAGTGACTGGTTAACTGTGGGAAGTGGTACTTACTGTGAGAGAGAGAGGTTAGAGACAAAAAATGAAAGAAGACTATAAATTCCATTGACATGCACAAAAGAAGTGAAACTATGGTCTGATTTGCTTGAAAATATAAGAACCTTTTATTTTTTTTTATTCCCCCCCCCCCAAAGTAACCTTTGGACCAATTAAAAAAAAATTCCCCAAGCTTAAAACTTGTTCTAAAACCAGATGTTTAAAGTTTTGTGTGTGTGTGTGTTTTTTTTTAAATAACAAGATTGGTTTTCTATTTAATTTGTAATCATATGATGGAAAAATTAAAACAATTATTTATTGCCTCATCTGACACTTAATTTCAGTGTTTGGGCTTATATATTTTATATATTCATATCCTTACATAACTTAACCAAAACTATAGCTAAACATTGCTTTCTAAATAAATGTCAATATCCAAACGAGAGCCATTAACATTTTTATCTGCATTTATAAGTTAGTTGAAGCTTGTCTATTCATTTTTGCCAATAGATGTCAGCGGTTGACCATATTAGTAAAGTTATTGCAGATGTACTTGTGCATGGGCTAGCCTTTAAAGGAATGCATTATTCCTCAAATGGTCCTTTTTTATTTTATCATTTCACCTTGAGAAGTAATATATATTTATGACATGATAGAGTTGACAATGGGAAATGTTAATAGATTCCCTAATTGATTGCGCTGTTGCAATAGCTAAGAGCTGTAGGAAGTATTCAGAAATTAAAATGACATTTTAAAAGGCTTGCTTTGTTTATATAGATTTATGTACATTCCTCCAACCAAGCAGTTTTCAATATACAAGAGAAACTGGCTCGTATAAAAAGTGTTTTATTTCCCATTCATGTCTGCTACAAAGCTTTTTTCTTTTCTTTTTTTCCATTGATGTTCCCAGCAACTTCTTTAAAAACAAATGAAGAAACACTGTCCTAGGCAGTTGGCAAATAAAACGTCATTTTTAAAAATTATAAGTAGTTTTATGATAATTGAGTAGACATCGTTTTGTATCTGTTAGACGGGTGGTGGACTCTACATGAGACATGAACTATTTTTGTTCTAAAGTCTTGGTCTCTGTCCATTTCCTTTTCTACTATTTAGTATCTTCTCCCCTCAATGCCTCTTTTCTTCAATATCTTCTTGAGTTAGAAACGATGTTAGAAATAAAGCAGTATATGGTGTATTTACTTGAATTAATAATTTTTAGCCGAAACCAGTTTGGCTCAGTGGATAGAGCGTCAGCCTGTGGACTGAAAATTTCCAAGTTCAATTCCTGTCAAGGGCATGTACCTTGGTTGCAAGCACATCCCTAGGAGGGGGTGTGCAGGAGGCAGCTGATTGATGATTCTCTTTCCTCTCATCGATTTTTTCAGCTCTCTATACCTCTCTCTTCCTCTCTGTAAAAAATCAATAAAATATATTTAAAAATAATTTTTAAAAACCTGCTAGTTCTTCTTCAGAATTTTTAAGAATGGTTCACCAGGCTTTTCTTCAGTGGGAAATGCATAAACCTGTGAAATACTTCAAATTTTTTCTTAATTATGATTTTCTGTAGAAAAACACATTATTGCGGCAATATTTTGATAAGGATTTCATTGACTCAAACTAAAATGAAATTGAAATTCACTTAAGGGTAATTCAAAACGTATTTATTGAGCTCTCCTATATGCTCAGAACTTAACACATTTTCTTTCTTACCTATGGTTTATCTGTTGGCATGTGGAAAAGTTCTTTTCTTTTTTTCTTATGACTAAAACAAGTTAGAGAAAATATTTGCCACTTATAATCTGACAAAAGATGTATGTGCAGGACATAGAAGGAACTCATAAATCAAAGAAGACATTCACCTCAACTGAAAAATATGGGCAACAGCGTTTGGTAAGCAAACTTTCTAACAGGGGATTTCTACCTGGCTAATCACATGAAGCAATGACTTTCAGACTCTTCGAAGAAGTAAAACGTAAGCCACAATACACCCATCACAGTGTCTAAACTTAAAAAAAGGCAATACCAAGTGTAGGCAAGGCCACAGAGCAACTGAATTCCTCACTCACCTCCGATGGGAGTGTGCGTTGTGACACCCATTTTGGAAAATTGTTTGAAGTTATCTCTCAGAGCCAAACATATAAAAACCTATGACCTGGTAATGTCAAGAGAGTTGCGTAGACATGTGTCCCAAAAGGTGCACATCCAAATGGCATTAGCAGCATTTTTTTTTTTTTTGTAAAAATAGAACCCACACCATGAACAATCCAGATGTCCACTTACAATAGACAAGATAAATCAATCATGGAACCATCCACACTCCACAGCAACAATAAAGAAGGAACTATGGCCGCATGCAACCACATGAGCTCATCTCGCAAATGGCGAGTGAAAGAAACTAGGCACAAAAAAATGCGTACCAGTTAGTTCTGTTTATGTCACGTTCAAAAGCAGTCAAAGCTAACCTCTGGAAGCAGAAGCCACACCGCTAGGAGTGCTGGTTCAAAGGGGACATGAGTAGATTTCTAGAAGGACAGTAATCTTGCTTAATCTGGGTGGTTTCACACAGCAATGGGCACTTGGTAAAATAATCGTGATTTCTGTGCTTTTCTCTGTGTGCTGCACTCCGGTAAAACATTCCCTTGAAAAATTAAAATCTATACTCTTTTCATCATTGATAAAGACTTTTTTTTTTTTTGAGACTCATCATAAGATATGCAGATGGCTTTCTCCATTCACTAATTTCCATTTTTATAATAACGTGTGGTTGACAGGACCAGACTTTGTAGTTGAAGAAGCAAAGGAATTCTTATTGAGATCCAGGGCCCAGCTAAGTAATTTAAAGCATAACACTCAGTTCTGAAATTCCTTGAAGGAACCGCCAGGAGAGAAACAATGAATTGAGTTGATTTGTTTGGTTTTGCTTTGTTTCTGCCTGATATAATAAAGGCGTCAGAAGAACTGACAAAGTTTCGACTCCCACTTGATACAAGGGGATTTTGTGATATGAGTATTTTCTTTTCTAAATACAGGCATCCCTTGGAAATATTCTGGTTTTGGTTCTAGACCACTGCGAGAAAGTGAATATCGCAATAAATCAAGTCACACGATTTTTTGTTTTCATTTCCCAGTGCATATAAAAGATATGTTTACACTGAGTGGCCATATTATTATGATTTCTGAATGCATAATAATCTGGCCACTCAGTGTGTGTGTGTGTGTGTGTGTGTGTGTGTGTGTGTGTGTGTATTGGAGTCCTGGTGCATGAATTCGTGCATGGGTGGGGTCCGGACAGCCTGGCCAGGAGGAGGGGACATGGGCAGTTGGCTGGCCTGCCTGCTGGTCCAACTTCTGGTCTAGAGGACAATTTGCATATTTAGCCTTTTATTATATAGGACATACACTGAGTGGCCAGATTATTATGAATTCAGAGATTATAATAATCTGGCCACTCGGTGTATATTATACTGTAGTAAGTGTGCAATAGTGTTTGTAAAAAAAAAAAAATGTACCACTAAAGATCAGTGATCACAGATCACTGTAGCAACTGTAATGGTAAGGAGAAAGATTGAAATTACCAAAAGGTGAGAGACATGAACAAATGTTATTGGAAAAATTGAATTTACAAGATGTGCTTGATGCACGGTTACCATCATCTTCAACTGGTAAAAAACACAGCATCTGTAAAGCACAATAAAACAAAGCACATCAATATGTGGTATGCATGTACAGTTTACGTATATAATGTACAGGCTTGTTGTATACTACATATCAGCACATACGTAATAGAAGTCAGAGAGAAATTATTAGGAAAAGAGACGGGAGTGCAGAGGATTATTAGGAAAACTCATACTTCATTTTAAAATTTCATTTTCTCGTTCTCTGGGTTCATGTGATATTTCTCTTGAGGTCTCTCGCACAATAAAGGAAAAATAACTGTTGATAAGCATAAATCTTTTTTTTCTACTTAGCCATAGTCCTTGGGCAACATCTTGAAACTTAATAAACTTGAATTTTGTCAGGAGAAAAGTGAAGGTAATTTACTGGTCAAGACCCCACCGTAGAAGTAATGCATCTTGGAGCTCTGAAATGTGAGTGGCCCAGCTCCTCTCTGGCTAATGGCAGTCCAGAGACCAACCAGAGAGATGGTCTTATAGCCAGTGAGGCTGGAAACAGTGAGGCCACACAGAGTTTAAAATTTCTGCTTTTATGTAGGCCACTTAAAAAAAAAATATATATATATATATATATTATTGATTTCAGAGAGGAAGGGAAAGGGACACAGAGAGAGAAACACTCATGATGAGAATCACTGATGGGCTGCCTCTTGCATGCCCCCCACTGGGAAACGAGCCTGCAACCCTAGGCATGTGCTCTAACCGGGAATCGAACCTGTGACCTCCTGGTTCATAGGTTGATGATCAACCTCTGAGCCACGCCAGATGGGCTAGGCCACTTTCAATAGAAAAACTCAAGGCAGTGCCAATTTAACTGGACTTTGAGTCCAGATCCTCCTCCCTGTGCCCTTCCCTCTGAGGGATGGGGAGAGCAGTCATTTCTGGTCCATGGTTTCCACAGAAAAAAACCCCTAGGAATTAGGACCAAAGTTTGGATGGTCCCCCATGGTTCCAAAGTAATACTAGACATTCCATATATTTAAATATTAGCAATTTAAAGTAATTTAACAAGTGTCTTCCATATTTTATCTTATTTTTAAAATATACATATTTTTATTGAATTCAGAAAGGAAGAAGGAGGGAGAGTTAGAAACATCAGTGATGAGAGAGAATCCTTGGTCAGCTGCCTCCTGCACACCCCCACTGGGTATCAAGCCCACAACCTGGACATGTGCTCTCTGTTGGAATCGATCCTGGGACCCTTCAGTCCACAGGCTGATGCTCTATCCACTGAGCCAAACCAGCTAGGGCTTTATTGAGTGTTCTAGCTGCTGTTGCTAAAAAAACGAAATAGGAACACAATGAAACTCTTTCATAAAAGCACTCTGATTTGCTCATGAAGAGCCTCACAGTCTGGGGTATGGACAGGCAGAGCGAAGAAACCTGGCAAGAAATACAGTTTAAGAAAGATCGGTTCTTAGAAATGGCCAACATTTATTAATTCGGTTGGGTTACTATCATTGCTTAACATTTATAGAGGTGGCATCTTTCTAAAGAACACTAAGAGTTGAATGCATTAGATCAGGAAAGAAGGAAAAGGATTTCCAATAACCTGGATTAGTTTATCCGTTTTGTCTGCAAAACAGTATTCACGATACAGGTAACTTTCAAACATGGAATCTTTGGGGATATCTTTTTTAAAAAAAAACCTCAGATTTCTGGTCCATTAAACCCAATGTTTGTCTCTGACACTGGTTCTAAGGACGGTTTTGAAAGTGAGGATTAGTATTCTTTCTGAGGAGTCAGCCACGGCTGTCTCCAGGGGCTGTTTATACAGTGTCTCTACTCAGGCTTTGAGGATGTGACTCTTTTTGCTCTAGTTTGCTGCTTCTGCTTGGATTAGAAAAGTTAATCTACCGAACTCGCTAATTCTGTAAACTTGGCTTTCCATTATATTTCACATTGCATCACCTTTTGTTCCTGATAAAAATGTTGAATCACATGTTGCAGAGAACATACCACAGTGTGTCTTACGACCTGCAGGAGGCCCAATGCCAGCTTCCTTTGAGTAAAATAGTGATAATAAACCCTCGCAGCTTGCCTTCTAAAGTTGTTAGGTAATTTGGATTAAAAAAAAAAATTATTGAGCCGAAACCAGTTTGGCTCAATGGATAGAGCGTCGGCCTGAGGACTGAAAGATCCCAGGTTCGATTCTGGTCAAGGGCATGGACCTCGGTTGCGGGCACATCCCCATTAGGGGGTGTGCAAGAGGCAGCTGATCGATGTTTCTCTCTCATCGATGTTTCTAACTCTCTATTCCTCTCTCTTCCTCTCTGTAAAAAATCTATAAAATATAGTTAAAAAAATGATTGAGATTTGTGAAGCATACAGTGCTATAAAATGTATAGTATTGCTGTTGGTGATTAAATACACTCACAATATGGCTTCCCATCAATACTTCAGCATGCTTTTCCGTGTGACTTTGAGTATGTTCTATTTCAGTCTTAATTTTTGTTTACTTGTGACTTCTGAGAATAAGCCTGACTGGTGTCAATTCCCAAATCCCATTCTGCAGACTTGCTATTTGATGAGACAGCTGCATTATCATAAAACAAAAAGTATAAAAATTAAAAAAAGAGACCAAAAAGTCCATGTGGTACACTTTGCAGCTGCCATCTAACCGAAAACCTCAAATACAGACGCTAATGAGAATTTAAATGAATTACTAAAATAAAAGTAATGAATATTCAGATATGTTACAATCAGCAGGTAAACTACCGTTGAGAGAGTTTCTAAATCCTAACTGGGTAATAATGGAAAAGCTTAAAAATATGTCAACGCATTTCAAGATTCTATTAATGCTACCTCTAGAGAAGTTCAGTTTGTACCTTTCTTTGTATGGGGGAGAGAAAAGGAGATTTTTCTGGAGTGAGTCCCTAGTCAAGAAATGAATATTCCAAGTTATATGCAATTTATTGCAATAGCTCATGTGTTGCATGCTCTTATCAGTGTCTCAGCTCTCATAGTCAAAGAGATATTTATCTCCACAGATGGTTTCTGTAGGTGTTGTGATTAATATTCTAGAAATATTGTGTGTGTAGTGAGGGCTGAGCTTAGGGTGAGAGAAAATGCTCTCAGGTGGAAAATTTAAGGATGCAGCAAAAAATCATCTCAGGATTTCAAGATAATGGTTCAATGCCATATTTTATTTTTATTTATTTTATTTTATTTTTATTTTAAATATATTTTATTGATTTTTTACAGAGAGGAAGAGAGAGGGATAGAGAGTTAGAAACATCGATGAGAGAGAATCATTGATCAGCTGCCTCTTGCACACCCCCTACTAGGGATGTGCCTGCAACCAAGGGACATGCTTTTGCCTGGAATTGAACCTGGGACCTTTCTGTCCATAGGCTGACTCTCTATCCACTGAGCCAAACCGGTTTTGGCAATATTTTATTTTTAATTTATTTTTATTTTTATTTTTATCTTTCATCGCCATTTATCCCCTCTTTGCCCTCTTCCACCTCTGTCCAGTCTCCACCCTGTTGTCCATGTCCATGAGTTCTCTCTCTGTTTTCCTTTTTTGCTCAATCCCTCTATCCCTCCACCCCAACCAGAGCTGTCTGCCTGCTCTCTATGAGTCTGTCTCTATGTTGCTTGGTAGTTCAGTTTGTTCATTAAATTCCACATACGAGTGAATATTATATTAAGTAAAATAATCCAGTCAGGGAAAGGCAGGTACCATATGATTTTACTTCCTTGATGCAGTTATTTTAAAAATAAAAATGACCACAGAAGTCAGCAATGAACAGGATGTCAAATGTTAATAATGACAAGGTCATTATTACTGATTTTTAGTTTCCCTCAGTGCCTCACCTGGCTCAGTACAACACTGGTATGTAGATATTTCTGGTTTCTGCAGTTATGAATTTCCAAATTAACTCTTCTAAATCGGGTCCAGAGGTCAATAAGTGGAACACACAATTATTATCAGAACTGAGGAAATATTTTAATATATTATCTGATTATTTTCAAAAACTCTAAAGATTTATAATGTTATCTTGATGAGTTTTGCATGTGGGTGATTGAAGAATTTAATTTCATTCCTATATAAATTTTCTTGACCTGCATCCCACACACATGGTATGGAGCAGTCAGGGGATCTTAAATCGTTGAACAAGCCTCTCTAACCTTAGGCACACATGGATGCTGAGATGCCCGCTGGCTGTGCCACCAGCCCTCTGCAGATGCCCACACTGGTTTCCAGGCCTGGGGTCTGGCCTCTGTGATGGCGATGGAGATTACCTGCCCAGAGTCCATCTCTAGCTGCAGGAATGAGCCGACTCCTCAGAGGATCTTCTGCCTCAGACATCATCGGAGTTTGGAACAAAGTTTCTTGTCCTCAGCATATCTTTGGTATTTCTAAGAATTCTCTCCTTTCTTGGAGAATCTTTCCATCCCTTTTGGCAGCCCTTGAATTCACTCTTTTTCTTGGAACTCTTAGGCTCATCTTTCAAGAAGTAAAAAGTCTCTAGAAAGGTAAGGAAATCTGTTGTCTTCAAGCAGGTTCCTCTATCCTCTCTGCAAATATTCCTTTTTAAAAAGATATATATTTTATTGATTTTCTACAGAGAGAAAGGGAGAACGATAGAGAGTTAGAAACATCGATGGGAGAGAAACATAGATCGGCTGCCTCCTGCACACCTCCCACAGGGCATGTGCCTGCAACCAAGGTACATGCTCTTGATTGGAATTGAACCCGGGGCCTTTCAGTCCGCAGGCTGACACTCTATCCACTGAGCCAAACCAGCTAGGGCTCTGCAAATATACTTAAAGAATCATAAAGTGTTTTTCTTGGGGGAGACAGATGTAGGTAGCATGAACATGAGCCACTGTGTCCAGTAGCTGTGACACGTATATTAGGTTCATTAGAGTGTCCCTCGCACTGTCTTCATGCTCCATAGAGCTCGGTTGTCCTTTGCGTTCCTCTCCCCATATCCACCTGCATAAACGTGCTTCTTCACATAAATCAAAATCCCTTTTTCCAACACAGGCACAGAACTTTTAAGATAGAGATTTCACTGAATAAACATGGAATCTCCAGATTTTAAAAAAGATTCTTATTTCCTTAGCTGATGAGTGTGGAATACCAGGGCTGAGGCTTATCTTTCCTGTTAATGAATTTATTGAGGCCCCTCCCCCCACACACACACACACCATTGGGTCCAGGAGTAACTGACGTAGTGCAATGGTACTCTATGCACAGGCAATATCAGTACGGTGATGCACAACGTCACAGGTATATTCCGAACTCTCTCTATAAAATTGTTTTCTACATTGTATAAAGGAATATAGTAAATATCATAAATATTTAAAAAACAATATGAATCATGTAAAACGTGTGTCATTTTCTATTCTTAAGGTGTCATTAGATATCAGCGATAAAATTTAATTTCTCTTTACACTGCTTGGCTATATATTTTCCAAGAAGTAGTGAGAAACAAAAACATAGGACTTGAATATCACATGGTAAATTAAAAAAAAAGAGCTTTTATTATACTAACTGTATTAGGGTTCTCCAGAGAGAACTAACAAGATAGGTGGATGGGAAGGTAGGTGGATAGATAGATAGATAGATAGATAGATAGATAGATAGATACAAGTGTATTTACAATGATATAGGTGTAAAGATTTATTTTAAGGAATTGACTCAAGTCATCTGCATTGATGTGTTCTGCTCTTTTAAGGCAGAAAACCTCCAAACTGGCACCCTCAGGTGCCATGACATTTTTTTAAGTCATCAGAGGTAGAGAGAAGCATTCTTTGTTTCTCCTGACGCTGTCAATTGAACAATGCTAAGAATTAACTTAAGAAACCCTCTCTTGGGTGACATTCTGATGCTGGTAATGAGAAGGTATGTTTACTAATGACAGACGATAAAAGGCTAGAGGACTATTGAGGGGTTTCTCATCACCTATTTAGAACTCAATGATGACTGCTTTAGAGGTAAACACTTCTGTACCACGTCTGGCATAATGCTTGGCACATAATAATTTCACAATAAACTATTTTTTCTATTTTATTGATTTTTTACAGAGAGAGAGAGAGAGAGAGAGAGAGAGAGAGAGAGAGAGAGAGAGAGAGTTAGAAACATCAATGAGAGAGAATTATCAATCAGCTGCCTCTTGTACACCCCCTACTGGGGATGTGCCCATAACCAAGGTACATGCCTTTGACCAAAATTGAACCTGGGACCTTTCAGTCTGCTGCCTGACGCTCTATCCATCAAGCCAAACCAGTTTTGGTTACAAAAAACTCTTGAGCTAATTATATATGGACAAATAAATAAACATTTTTTCTTTAGCATCCTAAATAGATTGTAAAAGGAACACTACTAGTTTAAACTTTTACTGTGTTTGTGAAATTATAATTATACCAAGATTTTACTCAAAAGATTTATCAAGGTAATGTAGAAATTGCAATGTCATTTCTTGTTCCGGGCATCTATGAAGAGAGATTACATCTAATTTTTTTTCACTATCACTTGTCTGTGGAAGAAAATGACAATAGATATGACCTATTTCTCCTTTTTTTTTTCCCTTCTCATTCCTAATCAGATCAAATAGCAAAGTGGAATAAATGGCAAGAGAAACAAAAGCATTGCCTCACCTCCCTTATATTTTTCAAACAAAAGAAAGCCCTCCCCTGTGTCCTCTGTCATGGCCGAACTCTAACCTTTAACACGTCCCTTTTCTTTGTTTCGAAGTTCTATAACCCACCAAACAATAAATCTGAGATGATGGCGTCATGGCTGTGGATGATGGACAGTCACCACATTGCCATCAACCAATCTCTCTTCTTATAACCAGACAAATCACATAATTAGATGAGCTTCGTAGAGTGTAATTACAAAGAGATCATAACTGATCATTACTACCCGAATGTCTTCCTTGTGTAAATACAATGATCACAGTATTAGTTTACACATCTGTCACTTCCCATGGTTATCACTATGTGTGTGTGTGTGTGTGTGTGTGTGTGGTCTTCAACACAAAATGTCTGCTTATGTGGAGTCAGTCCTAGTGTTGATCCACTGAAGTCCAAGACATATTATAAGGACTTCATTTTAGTTACTGTTATTTAAAAATGAAGATACAGCTGAAACTGGTTTGGCTCAATGGAGAGAGCGTCTGCCTGCAGACTGGAAGGTTCCAGGTTCGATTCCATTCAAGGGCATGTACCTGGGTTGCGGGCATATCCCCAGTAGGAGATGTGCAAGAGGCAGCTGATCTATGATTCTCTCTCATTGATGTTTCTAACTCTCTATCCATGTCCTTTCCTCTCTGTAAAAAATCAACAAAATATATTTTTAAAAAGTGAAGATACATCCAAAGGTCTGTTATATACAGACTGATGCTGGTGGCCGCAGTTTGTGTAAAGTAAAAGTAAAAAATTATGTTAGTTATTGTTTTTGCGATCTAATGTTCTGAAACTGACTTTCACAAAATGGATTGAGTTGCCTCGGAAGATTCCTGCCAAGAATCCTCAGATTGAAAGTCAGATGAAGGTCAATCATCTCAGCTTCTTGTCAGGCATATATATCCTGGGTGGGTCAGGAAAAATAAACCAAAGCATTCTAATCTAATCATACTCTCTCTTGCTCCCTGACACTGATTTTTTTAAAAATGATCACATTTTATTAGGTGCCTCTTGGTAAATAGGACATTTTCCCCCCAATGTCACTGAGGAAAAAACTCATGCCAATGAGAGAGCATTTTGAAGATAGATATTGGGAAATATTTTGTTGCAAATATTTCACCCATGAACACTCTCATTGTCCTTCACATAAAAAAGATTTAGAAACTATTTTCTAACCAATGGCTTAAGGAACACAGAAATACAACATAAAGCTAAATTCCAATAAAATCTTAGCCTAATTACATATGGATTGAAAACCGTGTGTGATGATTATTAATGCAACCATTGGTGCATTTCTCCTATTTGTATTTAAGTGTTTTCAAGATATTTTAACTAAAATGACAATATTGGCACACAAACCCAAATACCAAAATGTGCTCCACTTTGGGTGCTGTAATAAAAATATTGAGCCATTCTCAGTAAAAAGTTTTTTGTACTCTTTTAACCATTAAATGCTTTATTAAAGTGTTTGACTCATTTTTGACAAATGATTTTATGTGTGTAAATTTTTCAATGTATGCAACTTATTAGCTCAATAGTACGTGAACATCATGTTAAATAAATACATATTGTGAGGGCACATGCTCAATTTACCTTTTTCTTTTCCCCGATAGGAATGAATTCAGAAAAGCTTGGACACCACCAGAAACCACCTCCATGGAGACATTTTAATGATAGACAGCTCTGGGGATGCACACCTCTTCTCTCTTTCTGCAACATATTCTGTAAGTCATCCAACTTTATTCTCTGGTTTTATTGGCTTGTATTCTCTTAAAAATATATGATTGATTTCAAAGAGGAAGGGAGAGGGAAAGAAAGAAACACCAATGATGAGAAAGAATCATTAATCATTTGTATTTAAGTGTTTTCAAAATATTTTAACTAAAATAACAATGTCGGCTCTCAAACCCAAGTACCAAAATATACTCCACTTTGGATGCTGTAATAAAAATATTGAGGAACTCTCAGTAAGAAGGAAGAGAGAAGGAAAGAAAGATAGAAACATCATTGATGAGAGAGAACCCAGGCATGTGCCCTTGACCTGGAATCGAACCATGACCCCCCTGGTTCATAGGTTGTGCCTCAACTACTGAGCCATACCAGCCAGGCCAGGTGCTGTCTTTTTAAAGGGGTGGTTGGGGATTTAGCCATATTTTATATTTAGTGTGTCCCCTCCAAAATATATACACACACTTTGGATAATTATAAAGGCAGTATTTATCAAAATACACTTCATTTGCAACATTGAGCCATCAGCTGTTTTCGTTCTTGAAAAAGAAAAAAAAAGCATGAAAATAAAAATCCAGGCAATCATTTAGCTGCTTCCCTCAGTGTTATAATCTGTCTTGTTATTTAAAAAAAAATCCATGTTCTCCAGGGATGTTTTGGTGTATGTATGATTGATGGCTATCGTGCTCACACTGTCTTCCTTTAGCATATTCCCATAAACATTTAGTGCAAAATTTATGTCCTTGTAGAATACCTCAAGGTCATCAAAATTCCACCATAAGTGTGTGGCATTCACCTCGTAGGTCATCAGATAATGGCCACTGCCAGAGGTAAGATTTCTCTTTCCCCGCCCAGAGGTAAGACTGTGACACGGAAAGACCAAAGGTCCGATCTCATAAAGCAGTCTCCCTCTTCCCATCGTCTCCGTGCAGCCCCCGAGCTTAGAAATATGTGTACGTTGTTGGCAGTTTATTAAATCCAGAAGGAGACTTGACTTATTTTTTTTTTTTTAGAGGTGAAAAAATTCTGAAAGTGCAGGCAACTCAAAATAGCACTTACCTTTAAGATAAGTGAAATATATTCCAAATTAAAGCGTCTTTACCCTTTTGATTAGTAGCTGGCAGTCTCTAAAGCATGTGGTCCCGCCAGGAGAAAGGGAGTCACGTAAAACACAACGGTAGCGACGCGGAAGCGTGGTGTGAAAATTACAACGGAGCTTTAAATGCCAGTTTAACCACCGGAAGAAAAGCACCGTGATATTTCCCCGCATAACGTTTTCCAAATCGACTAGGAAGTTTTTTTCTTTTCTCCCCCTCCTTCCTATCATTGCCCAGAATCTAACTACAATCACCTTAAATCAGGGCACTGGCCCTCATAAGGACAGGAGAGTAAACTTTAAGCATTATTTTCTTTTCATAACCCCTTAGGTCTTCCAGTTACATAAACAAAGACATAAAATTATTTTCTCATAACGGGAATCAGGACAGCTATGGCAGAATGGCTGGGTTGGGTTGCACAAGTGGTGCTCATGGGGAGAGATGCTATGGATGCAGAGAGAGGAAGGAAGGGTGCAGGGAGCCGTGGTGAACCTGGGGAATAATGTTCCAGATACGGGACCAGCTCAGCTCTAGTCCTCATGTGGGGGCAGGTGGACATAAGCTTGGGGTGTTTGAGGCACAAGGAAGCCAGTAGGATTGGAGGCGGGAAGAAGGGTAAGGGTTAAAGTCAGGTGTAATACAGGCCAGATCACACACACGTGACCGTTATTGTAAGGAGAGCATAACAGGTCAGGAAAAGACTGAAACACACGTGGTAAGGACCAGCATAGCCGAAACTGGTTTGGCTCAGTGTTTAGAATGCCGGCCTGCAGACTGAAGGGTCCCGGGTTCGATTCCAGTCAAGGGCATGTACCTTGGTTGTGGGCACGTGCCCAGTAGGGGGCGTGCAGGAGGCAGCTGATGGATGTTTCTAATTCTCTAACCCTCTCCCTTCCTCTCTGTAAAAAAAATCAATAACATATATTAAAAAAAAAAAAAAAAAGGACCAACACATTGCTTAGCATGTCTAGGGAGATCATAGCTTGAGTTCATGCAAACCTTGCTTTTTGGTTTCAGATGGAGAGGACTTATTTCACTCCCCAACCCTTCGCCCCCTTTTTTTGGTTGTTTCTTATTTTTTAAGAATCACACTGGAGAAGTTTATCTAGCAACCACCATATTGAGAGGCATCTTCTGTTTTATGAATATATCTATTAATCTTAAAAATTCCTATACTGCGTAAAGCATGCTCTTTGACCTCAGGAACCTACAGAGGCCAGTGAGACAGGCATTAATATGTAAACTCCCCCCTCCTCCTCATGGTTAATAAACCCTAGTGCAACCTATTGTGACTACAGTATGATATACGTGAACTTCTTGAAGGCTCAGCTCAACTATAATCATCCCAGCCAGTGTGGCTCAGTGGTTGAGTGTCAACCTGTGAATCAGGGGGTCAGGGTTTGATTCCCTGTCAGGGCACATGCCCGGGTTGTGGGCTTGGTACCCAGTAGGGGGTGTACAGGAGGTAGCGGATCAATGATTCTCCCTCATCAATGTTGTTTTTATCTCTCCTTCTCCCTTCCTCTCTGAAATCAATGAAAATATTTTTAAAAAACTGTAATCACTAAATTTGGAATACAAAATTCAAACTGTCCAACAGAGTTGGGGTGCTTTTCTCTCAAAAGCCTCTTTGTATGCTTTCTGGCTCCTCCAATGTCTGGTACAGTTTTCCTCCCCTTCCATCTCCATCCACCCAGAGGTCATCTGAGGTGGACCAGTTGGTGGGCTTCTCTGAAATCCATACTGTCTGATCACACCAGTGTGTGTTTCAGCTTGGGTCACTTTTCCTTGTGCAAACTGTTGCTCTTCAAGATCAAGTATGACTCATTTGGAAATGGTTTTTCAGAGATTTAAAAATATGTGTCTCCTAAGGCTGTGTCCATGGCACTGCTTAGGAATACAGTCGGCTACCCTTCTTGTTGTCTGGGTTATATACCTGATGTAGAAATAGTGTCATGAAGGAGCTGTCATTACTTTAAAAAATAAAAAAAAATAGTGCCTGTGCCCTAGCCGGGTTGCTAAGTGGTTAGAGCCTCAACCCTTGGACTGAAGAGTCCTAGGTTTGATTCTAGTCAAGAGCATGTACCTCAGTTGTAGGCTCAATCCCCAGCCCCAGTTGGGGGATTGTTGGGAAGGTGACTAATCGATGTGTCTCTCTCACATCTAAGTTCCTCTCTCTGTGTCTCTCCCTCCTTCTACTCTCTCTAAAAATCAATGGGAAAATACCTTTGGGTGAGGAATATATATATATATATATATATATATATATATATATATATCCTAATATATATATAACCTAATATATATATAATATATATAATATATATATATAACCTATATATATAATATATATAATATATATATAACCTAATATATATATATAACCTAATATATATATATATATATATTTTTTTTTTTTTTAAATGCATCTGAAACAGAGTTGAGACTTTGATTAGGATTCATGGCATGATGATGCTATGCGGTGTAATTTTTCTGGGCTTGCCTTTGAGAATTCTGTTTGACAGAGAAATTAAGTCATCGTTTAACGCAGAATGATCCCAAGAAAAATGAAGTTGCATCGCTCTGGAAATGCAAGTTGATGCAGGGGAAGGTTAACGGAATCAATGAATCACGGCCCTAATATATTTCTGCTACTCCAACCGTGATCATTAACCTAATGGATTATGTTTTGTAGTAGATGCATTGTTTTGGATCTGTGTACTGAAATAACACGAGGGTCCTTCTCATTTTAATGGTCACTTAACTTTCTCTGTGTAAAAGGCTTGAGTAAATTTAAACCTTTGTATTAAAATCCATACCATTTATCTCAGATGCTAAGTAGCTAAAGGTTGCAGTGGGCCCTCAGATACAATTAGCAACTTAAAAAAATATTTTCATTGATTTCAGAGAGGAAGCGAGAAGGAAAGAGATAGAAACATTCATGATGAGAGAAAATAATTGATCAGTTGCTTCTTAAACACCCCCCACTGGGGATCAAGCCAGCAGCCCAGGCATGTGCCCTGACTGGGAATTGAACCATGACCTCCTGGTTCATAGGCCAATGCTCAACCACTGAGCCACAATGGCTGGGCCCAGTTAGCAACTTTTAAAGCACAAGACAATAGCCCAAAATGAAGTCACTTATGGGAAGCCCCATTTACCTACAAAGACTTCACTCAGTTACATATTCAGCTCCCCCAGAAATGGAATCTTATACCAGTCAACAAAGTCATCTGATGAGCACTAGTTAGTCATCTGCCTTAGACTCCTAGCCACCTTCAAAGGAAGGTAACTTTGCAATAACCATCCCACTTTTTTCCCTAGTAAAACTCTTTCCTTCTCCTCTTGCCTATAAAAGTTTTTTACTTTTAAAATATATTTTTTATTGATTTCACAGAGGAAAGGAGGAGAGAGAGATAGAAACATCAATGAGGAGAGAGAATCAGGATAGCTATAAATATATGTAATACCATATATTTTAATGTATTTATATATTAGAGGTGTGCATGAATTTGTGCATGGGTGGGGTCCGGCCGGCCTGACCAGGGGGAGGGGACATGAGCAGTTGGCGGGCCTGACTGATAGTCAAACTCCTGGTCGAGGGGACAATTTGCATATTAGTTTTTTATTATATAGGATATATATTGAGTGGCCAGATTATTATGTTTTCAGAGATCATAATAATCTGGCCACTCACTGTATATCTTACAGCATGTAAATGTATACTTTACATGATATTAATATATATACTTTATGTAATAAAATACAAGCATAAAAATATAAAAAATACATACCTTACATAAAATAAATATATAAATATATACAAGTGTTTTTAGACTTCCTCTAATTTTTAATAATTTTCTATTAATTTTCCATGTGAGGAGAAATGAAAAGTTACTGATATATTAGAATATTCTGAATATACCTTTAATATATTCAGAGTATTCTAAGCCAAGTTTCTTTGTTTTGAATCCACTAGAAAACACTTCTAGCCCTAACTGTTTTGGCTCAGTGAATAGAGCGTTAGCCTGTGGACTGGAAGATCCCAGGTTCAATTCCGTCAAGGGCATGTACCTTGGTTGTGGGCACATCCCCAGTTGGAGGTGTGCAGGAGGCAGCTGATCAATGTTTCTCTCTCATCGATGTTTCTAACTCTCTATCTCTCACCCTTTCACTTATTAAAAAATGAATAAAATATATTTAATAAAAGGAAAAGAAAACACTTCTATGTTCCAATCTCCAGTTTAGTCTTTCTGTTGTTTGCTGATGGGTGTTGCAAATCAAGTCCTTCACATATATGTGTGTATGTGGAAGGTGGTAATTGACATGAAGATAAAAGGGCCCTGAGAGCAAACAAGGATAGATCAGGTATGTGTTAGTCTTGCTTCCAGATTTCTGACACGAAGTGAATGTCTGCATGTTTAAAATTCATGTTCAAAAAGACACAGGCAAGGAAGTGTTTTCACGGGAAGAGATGAGTGAGTTCGATGTTTTGTCAGAGTATGGCTTCTGGAGAAAGAAATATGAGACAAACGAGAGAAAAGTGGGCTACGAATGCGTCACTGAATGTTCCAATAAGCAATCCAGGCTGTGAGATGATAATTGCAGAGTTTGTATTTCAAGTCAAATTTCTGCATTAACTGTGACATTTTAAGTCGGGAATCTATTATGCCGCCAGAACAATTAAACACGTTCTGTGACACCAGTAAGAGGTCTTCTGTTTCCCAAGTTAAAGACCTCCCTGGTGTTTTACTATCAGCTCCATTGTCTTATGTGTCATCGCGAATAGTGTGTTTTTCGTTGGATGTAAAACGTATCCTTTTACACATTAGACTCTGGTTTCTCTTCAGTGTGTTCCCACCTTCTCCTTGTGACACAACGCAGTATCCTGAGAAATACAAACGCTCCATGAACAAGGATCCTCTCTAGTTACTCTGTTAGTGACTGTGGCTGATGCAGGTCAAGTCCAAGTGGCAATTCTGAATCACTGCCATCGTTCTAGGCCTTATGTACACATGAATATGTAATAGTACTAGAGGCCCAATGCATGAAGATTCCTGCAAGAATGGGCCTTTCTTCCTCTGGCTGCTGGCACCTTCTTCGCTCTGCCTGCAGCCGCCTTTCTGCCTTCCCACGCTGCCAAGAGGCCCTGAATGGCTGGGTCAGTGTGGAACACCCCAGGCTGCTTGGCCGCTGTATATGCAAATCAACCCGCCACCTTTGTTGGGTTAATTTGCATACTCCTGATTGGCTGGTGGGCGTCACAAAGGTATGGTCCCTTTGCATCTTACTCTTTCATTAGTGTAGATGATATATGTCTCCTAAAGAATATGTGATAGTATGATATATATCACGTGTCTATAATTGTATGCTCTATATCATATAATGTGTATATATAATGGTATGATGGGTATCACATATAGACACGTGCACTCACATTCTATTCCCCATAATGTAGTTAGATAGTAAACATTCCTAAGACATATTTCCAGTGAGTTTAACTAGTTGACCCTAAAGCCAGGTGTTCCAGTAATTTGGGAGATATTTTGCATTTAAGAAAATGCCTTATAAGCAAACTGCTAAATATAGCTTTTTTTCCCAAAGGATACAAGATTCCAAGGAGCTATTAATTTGCACATTGCTTAGCAACATAAGCATAACATTCCTAAAATTTAGAGACTGAGCATGCAAACGATGTAACCATAGGGTTGTTTCCATGACCCGTTGTGAGGTATTGGGCAGATTTTCTGTTATATGCACTGAGCAAATTAAAAAAAAAAAAAATACAGTCCATTTGCATGTAGTTTTGTTCACGAGCAGGTTTAAAAATAGTTCTGAGAGTTGCCTGTACTCTGCATTTCTTATTAGTTTTGCTATGTCCCCATGGTGAGGGGAACAGCTAAAATCTGGGAAGAAAGAATTAGGACTTAAAGTGAGTTTGATGTATTTGAGGAATGGTTAGGGCATGCTCTGTGTTGCTGACATTCTCCAAGGGAGAGCTTGTTCTCACTGCTAAAAACAGAACAAAGAAAATTAATTTAAATATGAGCAGATGAGCAGAACAATTTGGATCAAGCATAAGAAAAGGTCTTTTTTTTTTTTTTTTTCCCAAAGAGAAGTCAAACATGAAAGTGGATTATGGGTAAAAGCTGTATTTTCTCATTTACTGCAAATCAGTAACTACGCATGAACTATGGTTTGGACCCAAAAGTTAAGATATACATAATAGGGTCAAATCAATCGCCAAACTCTAAGGATTGTTTCCCCCTTTGCCTGTTTTTCATATCCATGTTTTCTTTCTATTATGTACATAAAATAATTAACCTTAGGCAAATACATAGATACATATTACATGGACAATGGTTATTTTAAGAAAATCACGTTTGGGAAAAATAAATAATGCTTTATGGCTATTTATCAACTTTGGGTGGGTCTAGAACTTTGAAGTACTCTTATGAAAAAATAGGAAAATATTTCCTGTTCCTTAAAAATAGTAATTTTCCTTCCAGCACTGTTGTTCCCTCTCTGTGTGGGGTCAGAAATGACCACTGTCTAGTACCAACTGGGGTGATCCCAGACAGTTTAGGCTGTTGGTATTTGGGAGGCTTTTGTCTGCTACTCAGTTTTCTGTCTCTTAGAGTTGTCATTAAATGTCTCTAAATGTGCCAAACCGGTGTGGCTCAGTGGATAGAGCGTCGGTCTGTGGATTGAAAGGTCCCAGGTTTGATTCTGGTCAAGGGCATGTATCTTGGTTGTGGGCACATCCCCGGTAGGGGGTGTGCAGGAGGCAGCTGATCTATGATTCTCTCTCATCGGTGTTTCTAGCTCTCTCTCCCTTCCTCTCTGTAAAAATCAATAAAATATATTTTTAAAAATAAATAAAAAATAAATGTCTCTAAGTGCAGACCTCTACATTTTTGTGTCCAGGAGGGGCCCATCGCTTATGATGTAATTCTCATGAGTAGGAATTGTTTCATTTGCAGACGCTTCTCTTTTTATTATGAGTAGAAAGTTGCGAATCTTTATAAAGTTTAATATTCAGCAATAAATCTAAACTTCTCTTCTGAGGTCCTCTAATCCATCTCCAATATAAAACATAAAGTAATATGAATTGCATGATGTATTTATGGGGATAGATATAGCTAAAAATATAACCCTGGGCAAAACTTAAAATGAAACCCAGATAATTGATTTTCAAAAAGTTCTTATTCTATAAATAAAAAGAATGGTATCTTTTTTTTTTCTATACAAATTATTCACTTAGTGGAAACTATTGAGTTTTAATAAAAATATAGATTGAACTTTAAATAAAAATGTTGTAATAATGATTGTTTGCAAGTTGACATTTTACTCTAAATACGTCTGATTTTCTAAAATTTTTATAAAATATAAATTAAATGGAAGGCAGGTCAAAAAAGACACTGTTCTCAAAATTCATTTTCCTCCTTTTGTCTTTTACTGTGGTGTTTGCACCCAAATAAAGTTATTCACCTAAACTGTTCTGCTCTCACCTCAGCCCCCAAACCTGCCAGTCCTTAGGGCCAAAGGACAACAATTATTTTCAAAGAAATTCAAATTAACTTAGAAGTGTAGCAGAGTAGATCATTTATCTAATACCATGCTTTTGGCAGAACCAATTGAAAGAAAGAAAAACTCTGGAAAGAGAAAATCAAAGTAAAATAAAACAGTTCAGTAAACTCTGAATTAAATAGAGCTAAAACTTGCAAATATTACATATCTAGTTCATTTTACTTGAGTTTTCTAACCTCTTCAATTCTATCAGTATTCATTTTACCTCTATTTTACTGAAGTGCATTTCTCAGCATGTGAATGATTGAGAAGTATTTGTAAATAATTTTAAATGTTGAGAGTTTGACAAGGTGAAGGAGTTTTAGGCTTAGACCATGACTCTTGACCTATCTATGGATAGAAAGTGGAAATTGCAAAGGATGGTGTTTTGTGTTTCCTCAAAATGTGGAAACTCGGAGCCTTTCCTGCATTATTTCAGGTCCCATGCAAGATGGAGATTATTTTCCTGGTGCCTAATAAATCTTCCACACCTAAGCTTTAAAATTTATGAGCAAATGCTTTTCTTGCTTGAGCAGAAGAGGCCTGTTTTCCACTGTTTAGTCTTATAGCTTCAATTCTTTTCTCTTAAAATCTCTTCCAAGAGCATGTTGGAGAATGCGATGTTGGTCACACTGTGCTGGTAATTTGCCCTGTTATCTCATAACTCTTAGGACACACGCTGCCTAGGATCAGGTTGTCAGCGTGGGTAATGGCCTCTGTCTTCGTTGTCTTTATACCTGAAATTCTCTGCTTGCTGTGCTGATCTCATTACAGAACGTCTGTATTCATGATGGGCTGGAAGAGCTTCTATAGTTTTCCTATTGCTAAGGTCGAAGGATGATTCACATATTCCTGTCCATCACAGGACTACGAGGCAAGAGCTCTCTCTGAGAAGAGACGGCATACTCAGTGTCCGTATACAGTGGACACTGGTTTTGCTGTATTCATATACGTAGGCACTGCACTAAACTGTAAAAACTCTGAAAGAAAGTGAGGCCTCGCCTTTGTGCTCATGCATAGCTTCGTCCCCGCCCCCATGGACACGCGGCTCATTGGTTAACTGTGTGAGCAATGGGATGGCCAAGGACAGAGGCAGACTGACCCCTACTGGCCAAGTTACCTACCCCCATCCAGTTATCCGGTATCTTCCCTGCAGTACACGTTCCCCTGTGGCCATGGACGCAATATGTACAAATCTTCCTACTTCCTGTCCCTTCACATAGACCCCCCCCCCACAACCCTCTTCACCTTAACTCTTTTCTTACTGTGTTGCCTCCAAAGCAGACCTCAGAGAAAGCCTTTCATTCAAGTCACACCCCAGTTCTGTGAAGCACTATGACTTTAATTATTTTTTTTTTAATAGCTGAATCTGCTCCTCTGAAGTCATATCTAATACCTAACACATGCCTCAAAATAATGGCTAGATGACTGATGAAATGAAAAGCAGGTTCCAAATTCCTATATCTTCTCCAAACCCCGCAACCAAGGAGTCCCTTTTTGATCTATCCCTAAGTCTGTTTCTAGCCACGCCATCTACAAAGCTCCCCTCAGGAAGTCCCACCCCCATCTCCCGCTTCCGGTACCATTATGTTCCCAGGCCACAGCCCTTCTCAGAATGAAACAGGCCACTCCTGAGGTAGACTCTGGCTCTTCTTCCCTCACGTGACTGAAGTGACCCCTTTCCATCTCTCTCATCTGCTCATTAGCGAAGGCAGGTCTCAATGAAACAGTCTGGAAAGGTTCTTACGCCGCTAGTGTTCAAGCAATAATGAAGTCAATGTCTGTACTGTAATAGCCAGTGGCTGGTGAAGACAAATGAGAACTATCACTTTGGACAAGCGTCTTTCAGAGGATCTCATGTTACTGTGTCAAGGATCAGCTGTGATGGCCACGACAAAGAGAGATTGATAGGGCAAACACTCTGAGCCCAGAATAAAGAAGGCAACCTAAGTGATCTACCTTGGTCCTATAATGACCCAGATCTTAATTTCTTGTTGTTGTTACAAGGCCTTATATCTGGGATGACCTTCTAGAAAGTCCAGGTAGTCGCCTTCATCAGTTTTCAACAAGTTTCTTTGACTTTCCTATGTTAGGCATTTTATTATTCTTTTGTTAGTACAGGGTGGGGCAAAAATATGTTTACAGTTATGGGTATGTGAAACACAGGGCTTATTCTTGTATTATTTATTGATTGTTGTAATATTTTCCATATGAACAACTGTAAATGTCCTTTTGCCCCGCCCTGTATAGTGATTTTAAAAAATATATATTTTTATTGATTCTTTTTCAGAGAGGAAGAGAGAGGGATAGAGAGTTAGAAACATCGATGATAGAGAAACATCTATCAGCTACCTCTTGCACACCCCCTACTGGGGATGTGCCCATGACCAAGGCACATGCCCTTGACTGGAATTGAACCTGGGACCTTTCAGTCCGCAGGCCGATGCTCTATCCACTGAGCCAAACTGGTTTCGGCCTGTATAGTGATTTTGCAATGCTTACCTTCATTTTTAAATACTGAAACATTTGCTTGGCTGGTGTGACTCAGTGGTTGAGCATCGAGCCATGAACCAGGAGGTCAAGATTTGATTCTCGGTCAGGGCACATGCCCAGGTTGCAGGTTCGATCCCCAATAGGGGGCATGCAGGAGGCAGCCGATAATGATTCTCTCTCATCATTGATGTTTCTCCGTTCCTCCCTGAAAACAATAAATATAAATATATACAGAAAATTTTATGGCAGAAATAGAATGGGATTGTTCTGAATGAACATATTACAAAGTAGCCCACAGATAAAAAGAAAGAACAAAATATAAATTGCCGCCTCTTAATTCTGAAGGCACATGTAGTCCGACCTTGGTCAAGCACGTTGGTTGAGCATGCTTTGCGCGTTTTAGCACCCACGACAGCCTCCTAAGTGTGCTCTGCCCATGTTTTATTCATTCTTTGTTTAGTCATCCTTATCATATTTTATGGCTAAAATAACTTCCTCTTAGATTAAAAATAAATCATTCTTCTTTGATCGAAAGAGTAGTAAATCTTTATTTTGTCAGCAGTTTGTGCCTATTAGCATATTTGAAACGAAAGAAAACTGCGTGTTCCTTCCTTTGATATTGTGAGCAGTAATTAGATTATTTGCTAAGAAATTACTTTTCAGAATTAACTCTATTATTTTCCCCCGCGGTGGAACTTAACTGATTTAATGCGCCTCCAGTGCCTTTGGCAACAATATACGAATGCGTGGTGGGACGAGCCCATGTCTGCACAAGTAGAACTTGAGAACTTGTAGGGACGGATAAATTTCTGAAAATTGAACTTTACAAAAAAGAAATCTTCCTCCTTAAATCATGTGTTTTATTCACATAGCGCCACAATTTCCCTGTGGGGTGACAGGAAGCGGGTTTTCATTAGTTTTCTAAAATGCAAGGAAGATGCCAGGCAGGAGTGTGGGGGCAGGGACAGTGAGGATCACGTGTCTGTAGAAGAGGTTGAATCAGGACGTTTACTGGGTGTGAGCCCCACGCTGGCACCTCCCTTCACCCCACGCTGGCACCTGCCTTCCAGGGAAATTGTGGGTGTAACGGTTATCCTTATAAAAATCTCAAATGTGCCCAAACCGGTTTGGCTCAGTGGATAGAGCGTTGGCTTGTGGACTGAAAGGCCCCGGGTTCGATTCCAGTCAGGGGCATGTACCTTGGTTGTGGGCACATCCCCAGTAGGGGGTGTGCAAGAGGCAGCTGATCGATGATTCTCTCTCATCGATGTTTCTAACTCTCTATCCCTCTCTCTTCCTCTCTGTAAAAAATCAATAAAATATATATTTTTAAAAAATCTCAAATGTATGTAGACTTTGTGTGTGTGTGTGTGTGTGTGTGTGTGTGTGTGGTGTGATTGTGACTTTGCCACTGTGACTTCCATAGCGAACTTTCTTGACCTGATCACCTTTTGTCCCCCAGACATTTGAAGTCTCAGGGTCACAGCCATGAAAGAGAAAGGCGTCCCTTTAAGTTTCCAAACACATGGACTCCATTGCTTTTGGGGTAAAGGAGCCAGGCTGACCCCAGAGCCTTCTCAGCCCACAGCAGCCCCAGCTGTGAGATGTGAGTGGAAGCCAGCTGGGTTGTCCCTCAGATAAGGTGACCAGACGTCCCGATTTTGGCCGGACAGTCCCAATTTTTAACAATTTGTCCCACGTTTTTAAAAAGTCCAGATTTTAACTTTTTTTTTTTTTTTTTAAAGCGCTGTGGGACACGGGACAAATTGTTAAAAATCGGGATTGTCCCGCTTTTGGCGGGACGTCTGGTCACCTTACCCTCAGACCCAGTGTGGCTCACTTGCCCAGGTGCTTATCTATCATCTATCTATCTATCTATCTATCTATCTATCTATCTATCTATCTATCATCTATCTATCATCATCTATCTATCATCCTACTATGCAAATAGACCCAATGGCAGAACAAACTGAACTGAATACCCAGTTGCTACGACGTGTGCTGACCAGCAGGAGGTGCACTCAGAACATGGAAGGCATAGGCTGCAGTAGGAACAAGTGAGCAAGTGAGCAGGGGTGCCAGTTGCTATCATCAGGGTGAGCCTCTGGTGGTTACTGAATATTATTTGCTCCCATTTACTGCCATCCCGCCCAGCATGTGCATCTGAGGGGCGATCAGGGCTGTCAGCCACCTCTCACACCCGCTGTTGGCAATGGCCCCACTAACACCCACTACCAGTGCTGGAGCCACCTCTCGCAGTGCTGGTCCCCATCACTTGGCACTGTCAGTTACCCTAAGGGGATTTTCCACCACCCCCTGCTCCTGAGGGGCGATTGGGGCAGCAGCCACAGTTTGCACATGTTGCTGGTGCTGGAGTGGGGCTGGCACTATCTGCACATGGGAGTGGCAGTGGTGGGAGCGGGGCTGTTGGTAGACAGGACTGGTGGCCATGGAAGGAGGGGCTGGGCAGGGGCATGGAGGATGAGCCAAGATCTGCCCCTGTGCCCACCAAAGCCTCTCGGCCCGCAGTTCCTTTCAAGGTGCACACATTCATTCACTGGATCCTAGTATGAATATAAGTCCATTGGCTTTGATGGCATCATACAGCGGGTGGTACCAGGGTCTCCTGCCCAGAGCTGGTGTTGGTCCTAAAATTATGGTCTCCTTAACATCTTTTGTGGTCTGGCTTCCAGGTCCACCGGCTGTAAACATAGGGCTATTGTTCACATTCTTCTGCCGGGCCCATTCCCCTCTCTAACTCTCCTGCATAACTTAAAATATGTTATGCGAGCCTGCAGAAAATTTATGGGTTTGGGTGGGAGGCAGAGGTAAATCTTAGTTATTTGCCTCCTCACGTGAAGACGTGTCTCCGCGTGCCATGCAGAGGTGTGGGTGACATTTGAAGCACGGTTCACTGAGTTGGAAGGAGCTTTTTCTTTTTTGTTTTTACGTAACTTGGGAAGCTTTTAAAAGCTGGAGTGGGCGTCGCACAGCAGGTGGTGAATGGCAGGCATTTGGGCAGAATGGGAATGAGAATATCAGACCCCTCCGCAGGAGAGGAGCTTCAGAAACAAAGTATGTTGGGTATGCTCTGTGACAATGCACCAATTCCTGCTCAGTCCTCTCATTTTTATTTTTTTAAATTTTTTTTTAAGTTCTGGTGATATTGCTTCTTTAGATTTAAGTGAATAGAAGTCTATTTTAGATACAATTGGCAGTTTGAATTTAAAACTCTCAATAACACTTTTCACCAGGGGTATGATTGTAGTTTTAACTATTTTAAACTCTGCCCTTTCCATTTGTCATTTTTGTAATGAGGGTGGCAGAGGGGGGGAGGGGGAGCGCGGTATTGTAATTGGAAAAATTCTATATTTACATTTGGATCTGACTTCTGATGCATCCCAACCACTGTCACCTTGAAGTCGTTAAAACAGGGTGGATATTAAAGTAGATTAAAAAATCTTTATTGTTGAAAGTATTACATATGTCCCTTTTTTCCCACCATTAACCCATTCTAGCCCACCCCTAGTCCTTGCCCCTGGCCTTCACCACCATATTGTCTGAGTCCATGCATATATATGTGTGTATATATGGCGTATGTGTGGTTGGCTGGCCTGCCTGCCTGTTAAACTTCTGGTCGAGGGGACAATTTGCAAATCAGTCTTTTGTTATATAGGATATACACTGAGTGGCCAGATTATTGTGGATTCAGAGATCATAATAATCTGGCCACTCAGTGTATACACACACAAGTTTTTTTTTGTTTTTTTTTTTATTGATCACTTGTGTGTGAATACTTGTGTGTAATTGATCATTTCCCACCTAGCCACCCTCCCCTACTAAAGTAGTTTTTTTTGTGTTAAAATCTTGAAATAGTCCATGTCTACTTTTCAGCAAAGACATTGATTCATTCATTGAAACCTTTTCTATTTCTACTCTGTGGGAGACCCCACCTTGGATATAAACATTATAAACCGTAGTCAAAATCTTCAAAGAGCCATTTCTATAGCAAGGATGACAAGATGGGGAGCGAAAAAGAACATAAATATGTGCAGAGATGATCACATCAGGATGCGATCAGTGTGTTTTAGAATTTAGAGCATTTCCAACAAACAGTCAGGAGTTTGAAGAGCAACGAGGGGGAGGACCCTGTGTTTATCTTGAGGAATATCTATGATTTCTACCCAAGGAAAGAGATAGGACTTTCACAGAATGATCTGAGCCACAGTTCGGAGAACAGGAAGTGCTGAGTACGTGCAGAGCAGGAGTGTGTGGCAAAAGTGGAGGAAAGAACATGAGAGTTACACCAGTTCATCCATCGCAAAGACAAAAACAAGAGGTGTCACGAAGGCCGGACAGTAGAAATATTCTTGACGATGAAATAAAAGAGTTTCTGTACACTGAATACTGTGAGCCTGGAAGAAAGTGGATGCTACATAAATATTAATTGGATGACTGTCTTATCTCCTTTGATTCCCCAAACAATTAAATGAAGTAGGAATAATCATTGTCTTTATAATGAGAAAGCTGATGAGTCGAAAGCAGTTTGCATCTTGGGCAAATCCTTACAGTGAAGTTTTTGGGATAGAGATTCGAAGTTAGCGGCGCCATATTATGGTTGCTTTGCTTATTAGTAGAAAGGGAATTCTGATGCCATGAAGATTTCAGATTCCAAGGTGGGCTTGTCACTCAAGTGCTAGGACACAAGGCAGAGCAACCGATCAGGAGAAACGATGTACCAAAGTCATCGGCAGTCCACCTGATAACCATAGATACGCTGTGTGGTAGGAGCAGTGAGTTGGAGAGGGAATTAGAACCTTCGTAATTCTTGCAGGAATTTTCACACTGTCTTCACTAAGTGAATTAATTTGTATGGAAATGAAAGTCGTTATTCTGAAAAGAGTCCTCCTTAGCTGGTCTGTTCAGTCTCTGTTTAATGAATCTGTTGGAATCCATCTGGTATAAGTCTATTAATTTATTCTGACTCATACCTTTCAAAAGACAGTAAAGAGTAAGTTAAGATGAATGCAACCCACATTAAAAAACAACCACCACTGGATACAGCTCCTGAAGCAATTCAACACACATAAACATATAAGTTTATACCATTTACAAAATATTAAAATGACATAGTCTCATAAATAAATGTGTAAGTGTTTTAATATACATATCGAGGGAAGCCCCAGCCTCTGTCTCTGGCTGCAGCTCATTTAAACTCAGCAGTAACTCAGCACAACACGTACATACTCCTGCTCACACAGTTCAATGTAGTATTTGCTAAATACAGACTTGCATGCTCTGTGTTAAACAGACTGCTCAGCGAATTCTGTGACTGAGAAAATCTTAGTTCTGAACTCACAGCGCTCAGATGAAATACTGACATACAAACCAACATACTCTGCCCTGAACTTTCCACCCTCACCACATTTAAAAAAGCAAAATACTTCAGCAGCCATTTATTTTATTTCTCAATAAACATATTCTGTGTATTCAAATGTTCAGATATCAATGGTTTCAGGTAACTAGTGCCATCAAAAGCAAAATATTAAGTAGAGTTGGGGTGGGGAGGACTAAAATAGTAAGTCTCCTAGTGGGTGAGCAATATTTTGGTCACAAGATTCATATAAAAGTTCAATAAGGCTAAAAAAACACACACACAAAAAAAACAAACAAACATGGGCTTTTACCTGAAGGATATTTGCTTTCTAACTTCATGCCTATCATTTTGTTCAGGGGTCACAGAATTATTTAAAATGTCAATAATTTCAACGTACGTTAAAGAGTTGTTCAGAAGTTCCTGCGAGCTGCTTATAAGATAGTTTTTACTATGCATCAGTCACCAAGTCGCAATTACAGTAGATGTTTCTAGAAATGTCAACGGCTTTCTGGTTTAGATTCACTCCATAACACCAACAGGAGCCTGTAATTGACATTTTACTATTCCACTTCAAGCTAAAGACAGACAAGCTAAAGACATATGTATGGGATGAAACGCAAGTGTCTTAGCAATTTTTTCCCCCCAAAATCAAGTCATGGTCATGTCTCAATAGATTTTTCAAAAGGTGTGTCTATTCTTTATTGGCAGTGTGGTGTCCTGCTTTTCTATCTCGAATTGCAACTTGACTCAAGGACTTGCTTCAGAATATGGCAGCAGGCAACTGAAAATTAGAGTTTCAATATAGCAATCGCCTCTTTGGGAGGTATATAGGAATTAGTAGTAAAATAATAATGAAGGATCAGGTTAGACAGTATGTCAATCTGACATCTGTTTCGAGAATTCCAAATGTGAACGTTAAAGTTAAGGTTGAATTTTAATTTACTAGACTCCTTGAAATCATGAACCCATCATCAGCGATGAGTCTGATGCCTGCTGAAATGAAGGTTAAGATGATGCCTATAAAATGTCATTTCATATTTATTTCCAGAACGAATCATTGCAAAAGATAGAGGAATATATTTGATCTGGTGAAGTCACTAAAAATTAAGTCTGTTCTTACATAGGGCACCATGGCAGGATACTTGGATAAGGGAGACTCTATAAATAAGATCATTAAAATGCCTTTTGTTATTAGCAATCTTCTTTTGCATTTGCAAAGTGTACTTGAAGAGGCTTAAAGTGCTTTTAAAAATATCTTTGTACGGCTTCACAGTAACTCCTGAACAATGAAACAGACCTCCTCTCTGAAAATCGTCATTGCAAAGGGAATTTTCTCGGTGGGACTAAATGACCTAAAGTTGAATAAATAGCCTCTTGCAATCTATGGCTACGGTTGTGTGCCTCAAAGTGTACAGTCAGATCAATGGTCCTATTGAACTTTGCACTGATGGTCTGAAATCATCAGATATATTTGATCAATGTTGGGTGTAATATTTGAAAAAGGAGTGGTCGATCCTGTTTAATGTATCACCAGTTCCAGTACCCCCAGTGCCTCTTTATGTGTTCATGATATACAATGGCCATTCAATAAATAGTCAATACCCGAAATAGTATCAGGTGGCGCCTATATAAATGCCATCCAGGTTCTACAAATAAAGGAGGAAGTTTTTACTGTTGCGTAGCAAATTCCCATGGGCATAGCAGTAGATCTGGGATCTAGGCTCACCTGGGTTCTATGCTCAGGTCTCTGTAGGCTGAAACCGAGGCACTGGCCAGGGTTGTGTTGGCCTGGGAGTGACCATGCCCTCACATGCTCAGGTGACATCCACATTCAAGGCCAGGTGGCTGTCCAAGACCTGTGCACGGGGGAATGAGAACCTTGAGGGACCATCTTAGACTTCTTCCAACTGCAATGAATAAGTGTTCTCTCTCTCTCTCTCTCTCTCTCTCTCTCTTTCTCTCTCTCTCTCTGTGTGTGTGTGTGTGTGTGTGTCTGATTTTGTTCTTCCAGAGAACAAATGGAAGCCATCTTTCCAGGTGCCAAGGGCTGATGGTGAGGATGCCACAGTATTGTGCCTATTTTCTACCTCTTAGCAGCATGTCCTCCCACCCTCCACCCCCCAAGAACTGATTGTCTCCACTTGTTTTCATCTAGGGCAGAGATTACAAAGCCTGATGAATACCTGGGAATCCAGACTCTATGTCAGGGCTGCTGGAGCCGGTAGAGGTGGGAGTAGGCAGACCCTCCTATGGGAAGTACCTGGAGGAGTTAGCGGGAGCCATGCAGTGTGCTTTCTTCTGGCTGTCCCAGCCATTCAGATCAGCAGAGAAACACAGTCATGCCTCCGAATCAATATTTTGTAGGATCCTTTATAAAATGTCAAGACCCCAAGTGAGTTCCAGAAAACCAGATTTCTTTATCAAGAAATATCGAGGATGGAGAGTTGTTCTTATTTGAAGGGAACAGGGTAGAAATCATTCGAGTGACCCAGAGAGAGACTGTCATTCTGTGACGCCTTTCTTATGAAAATAATTTAAGATAAACAGATCAGCCCAGCTGGCATGGCTCAGGGGCTGAGCATTGACCTATAAACTAGGAGGTCAAGGTTTGATTCCCGGTCATGGCACATGCCTGGGTTGGGGCTCGATTCTCAGTAGGGGCATGCAGGAGGCAGCCAATCAATGATTTTTCTCTCATCATTGATGTTTCTCTCTTGCTCCTTTCCTCCCTCTCTGAAAGCAAGAAAAATATATTAAAAAGGTAAACAGATCAATGGGTGTCTGCCACACTATTGTGAATCAGAATGCAATTTCAATCCTGTTCAGATAAATAAATGTGGGGCATAGTCAATAGAGCAGAGTGTGTTGGTTGCCATGATTTTTTAAAAAATTGAGCTACAAAGAGATAATCAGCATAAATATCAAACTGACATGAATTACAGGACCTGATTGGTGGGCCTGCAGAGGGAATTGGGCTATTGGGCTATCACATTGCTTAACATTTTCTGAAGCCAGGGCATATGTGAAGGAGGCCTCACGAAGGACTGCGAATTCTCAAATTTGTTCTTCTCCAAGACTATCTCTCGCGAGGAGAGTAGAGTAGTTGACATCATCAGAAAAAGTTTGTTGTAATTGTCGAACCATTTCCTATAATTGCTTTCTTAGCCCTGAGGTTGGATTTTAAAGCTGGAATGATGAATTTTTCAGACTATATTATTTTCATATTCCGAGTGCGTACCTCATGCAAATTGACTTTCTTATAGCCTCTCCCTGACCTTTTCCTCATTGAGCGAAATTAAATTGTACAGTGAGCCTGTTTGGGAGGAGTCTCGGTGGGGAAAATGGCTCTTCTGCTCCATTCAGGTTTAAGAGAGAAGCTTTTAGCATTGCAAGTCACCAACCCCATTACATAATGAAATACAAACCTAGGTAATAGGTAAAAAACAAAACCAAACCAAAACTAAATCATTTTGTTTGTGAACAGAAAATACACAACCTGCCGTTTTATTTAAATGAAATGAAAACATTTTGTTTGCTCAGAATGAAAAGGAAATAGCAAGGTTGAAGATGTTAGCACACCGCAGTAAGATGTTGCAGGCAGGAAAAAAATAAGTGCCTGCAACAATTCGCTCTTCATATTTTCAGGATCTGAGGGTCCTTTTTATACCATATGCTGGCATATTTGACATCCCCCCGCTCCCGGCTGCTTGAAATTGGGGAGACATGTATTGGGAGAAAGGTATTCTGCTTCTGTAAGTAATCTGAATAGCCTCAATCTGTGCTTCCAATAACATATTCATAGTTTAAGAAAGAAACACACACAAACAGTCTTGGATACCTCCATACAAAAAAGATAAATATTTTTTGGCATGCAGTCCCAAATAATAAACGACTTTCTGTTTTATCTGAGGGTGTTGCAGGGTAGTTTTATACCTGTCAGTGTCTGAGGAAAATCTAACTGCAGGCTGTGTATTTTCTGTTCACGGAATCTCAGCCGCCTCCTAAAATTCACTGTAACCTTCTGAGCACGGTGGCATGGGTGCCTGGCATACTAAAGAAGGAAATCTTTGGGCTTCCCCTGTGCCATTTATTTTAGATTCACACCGCGTCTTATTTTCAAAACTCTGAAATCATATTACACGGATTTGACTCCCTTTATCCAAAGATCCTGATTCGATTTTCGTATGAAAGTGTTCCCGAACATAATGGTATGCATGGGATCAAAAATAGAAGGATGGGTGTTTATTTTTGCACCCAGAAAACAGGTTTGTGCGTAAGCCAGGTTTAAGGGGACCGCACCTACAAAGCGAGCGTTTATGGAATAATCTCCATAAACCACTACTTGGTTTAGGAAGCCTAGCGTCTGAGAGAGAAAAATAATCCCGTCTGCAAAATAACTCGAGACTCGATGGATATTTTAGAAATTTTAATTTTAAAAGATGCAGCATATGAAGTAGTAAAACTGTCAAGCTTGTTGACTTCGGGGCTTGTAAAGTAAAAACAAACAGATTCCATAATCATTTAATGAAGTCTATAACTCGGTTACATGGTTACATACAACATATTAATATATGTACACCATTTTTTCTTAATTCTCTGATTCTCCCCCTGCCCTACACACCACCATGCCCCCACTCCCTATTTCTGTCAAAGCCTACACATTTTTTTCTATGCGATTCATTCTTTTGGTATGATTTTCAATGCCATGTTGAGTAGCATAATTAGAAATTTTTAAAAAGGGTATATTCATAAAAATCTTGCAAATTTATCATTGAGGTGTTACATTTGATATCTGAATCCTTTTCACCCCTCCTTCTCATTGAAGTCAAGTCTGGTCTGAATCATCACTTATACTTGGAAGAGACCTGAGCAAACAACCCAGTTTATATCTTGGCCAAAGACTCAGCCTTAAAACATAGGAAACAAAAATTAACCTCTATAATCAATTTCAGTTTTCACTTTTTAGAATATTAATTTTAACCAGTCTCAGTCATTCCTGCATTTATTTTTTATAGGTATATTATTATCTTGGAAGCGACTAGAAAGTATTAAAATGAATCAGTAGGGGTTTTTATAAAACAAAAGAACAAATCTACAGCTCCAATTAAGTCTTTTAAAAATTATCTAACTAAATATCTAAAAATTAAGGTAGCTTCTATTTTAAAATGAATTTTAAGAGATCAACTCATTTAATATGTAATGCAGATCTTGAGTATAAAAGCCAGCTAGAGCTATCTATACTTAGTATTTTTAATATTGAGTATTTATCAAATGTACAATTTTAATATAAAACTAATTAAGTATATCAGTCCTTAAAAAAATCTGGAAGCCTGGAACTGTTACATTTATATGTGTGCATTTATGACTACAATTTAAACTCATTTAGAAATTATGGCTACCATATTTAGATACTATCCCAGTAATAATAGTTCATTTTCCCTCCACAAAATAAAATGAGCGGAACTTCCAGTGCTCCAAATATTACATTCAATTAAATTGTAGTATCTTTAGCATTTTATATATACAGTAAAATTAAAACAATTGATTCTAAAATATAGCTTATATTTCTTTCAATAATGATGGATATGCATGTGTGTATTCACTACACATATTATTAACACCAGCAAATTACACTTGAAAAAAAGAACCTAGTTTCATGTTGAATTCTGATTTAAGGTTTAATTTCCAGTAAAACAAGCAATATGACTTTTCTTTTTTTGACAGGTCAGTATATTTGATATACTCACCTGATATTGTATTTTATGAGATTCCTGATACTTAGTAGGCATAATCAATTACTCTGCTGTGATAACTATGTAATGCCACCTTTAGAGATGCATTTTCTGACTCAGGCATTCTCTGGGGGCCCCTATCTACATCAGAGCTTCTGTGTGAAAAATTGAAAATGAAGATACCTTTTCCTTTTTTAAGGCAGACACTGATTTTGCTGGAACACATGCAATAGCATTTTCAGTACTCAGGGATTAAAAAATACTTCTTTTCACATGAATTTTTTTAGAACACAATATTTAGTGATTTTATTGATTTTATTTCTCTCCAATTACTTTTTATCTGTTATTTGTAATCCTAATTTTTAAATCAAAATCCTTTGCAAAGTATAAATATTGCCTGTTCATATTACCTGTAACATCTGCCTAGGGGTTTCCCTTTATGAGGGATAAATAGCATGCTGTGACAGAGCAATTATACTTCCTAGACTGAAGAATAATTATAATTTTTATTTATCTCTTAAAAATCAAGCTGTTTATATAGACCTATTTATGTGTAGGTGCGACACCCTGAAAACTTCTTTCACCTAAAATTCTTGACAAAATAGCCACCTGGAGAAGAAGAAAAATAAAAAATAAATAAAAAAGAAGAAAACATGTTTTAAATTGGCTAACAAAAAGTAAATAACAAACTCAATTTTAAAGTTCTTGTTGCCTTCATAATCATGTGATTTTTAAAAAGTGAATATGTTTATTATATTTCACAATAGATGGGCTTAGGAGTTATATCTACATATGTAAAAGCCTAAGCGACTGGCTGACCAGCCAACTAGCCAACTGGCTGGTAGCTATGATGTGCAATGACCACTAGGGGGCAGACTCTCTGACTGGTAGCTATGACGCACACTGACCATGCAGGAGCTGCCAAGCTGCAGTGATTTAGCACCTGCAGTTTTTGAATCTGGAGCCTGATTCTGGGGTGGATCACCTGAGAACTGCCCTCTTGCAATCCAGGACCCCTCAGGGAGACCCAATTTCGGCCCAATTGCTAGGCCAGGCTGAGGGACCCCACCGCTGCACAAGCACCGGGCCTCTGATAAATAAAATTTTATGGGTTGAATCTTGATCTTTTAATGAATTTACCTCATCGTTTCAGGTGTCATATGTATTATTTTTTGGTTGATAGTTATTTATCAGTGTCTGTTCACATCTGCTTTTCTGATTATGTGTGGAATGAAGTCAAATGAAAGGTGTGACTGGCAGATACAGTATTTTTAGAATAAACATTTTGACTTACATTCTTAAAATCCTTTTACATGCCATATTTTACTTAAACGATGCACCCATTTGTTCACCTAGGCTATCTTAGAGGCAGATGTACAATCTCAGCCCCCAAATTGAGCAAAATTCATTTTCTTTAAAACCAAATGGAAACATCTGACTTCACGTCCTTGAATTCGTTGTAGGTGAAGGAACGAGACCGCCTTCTCAGATTGGAGGGTCTCTGAGGTCTTCCTTCTGTCAAGTTGGCATACATGTCAGACTTCAGGAACCGCGTGTAGCTGTCTTGTTCCATCAGCTGATACACTCTGCTCTGAGCAGCGTCAAAACTGTGCAGGGTGGGCTGGGTGATGCTCTTCATGATGAGTTCTTTGGTGTGAAAATCAAGGTTAACCTGGATCGTAATTTCACAAAAGGATGGTTAGGGCCCATCGATGGAAGTAAACACCTTTGAGAAACAGTCCAAGACTTTTCTCCTTCGCTCTGTCATGAAAGGGATTCATTAGTGTCAGGAAAACTGGGGGGATAGACTCTGTCCTTGTGACCCTCAGGTTTATGACCCGATCACCTGTCTCACTCACCTCCCACATTCACAATGGTTTTCTTTTTTTTTTTTTTTTCCTTTAAAAAAATATATTTTATTGATTTTTTATAGAGGGGAAGGAAGAGGGATAGAGAGTTAGAAACATCGATGAGAGAGAATCATTGATCAGCTGCCTCTGTACACCCCCTACTGGGGATGTGCCTGCAACCAAGTTACATGCCCTTGACCGGAATCGAACCCAGGACCTTTCAATCCATAGGCCGACGCTCTATCCACTGAGCCAAACCGGTTTTGGCTCATAATGGTTTCTTAAAGAACTTCACTTAAACACTACGGGGAGGAACTAGGGGAGCATATGTGAAATATACTTGTTTTTTTCCTCTGTGACTCCAAAGTAAGATTTCATTTCAGGAAAGATTATTGCCAGTCTGTGTGGTTAAAATTGTTTGCCCTCTTGTTTTTTTAAAAAATGAAAACACTTGAGGGGGTCAATGGGAGAAAAAAGGGGGCATATGCAATACTTTCATCATAAAGATTTAAAAAAAATTTTTTAAGAAATGAAATCACTGGATTTAACAGTTTGCTTCTAATAAAAACTTTTTTTTTCAACTGGAGCAATACAATCGATATATTTTCAATTGGATATTTTTAAAACAAGGGCTAGCAAATATCCTTCAATCGTGTTTTATAAGTACAAGACTATACTCAGTGTTGGAGTGCGCATGTGTTTAGGTGCTTAGGTGTTCAGCCTGTCACGGGCCTAGGGGTTCAGTGATTGACTCTTGGGTGGCATCCCATCTGGCATCTTTCAATGCTGCTGGAACCTTGTAATAATGGAACCTTGTAGAATAATGGAACCTTGTAATAGTGAGTACCATAGAGGTCATTAGGTCCCACTCATTTTCAATCGTTAATAAAACAGTGTTCTTGCCAAAACCGGTTTGCTCAGTGGATAGAGCATCGGCCTGCAGACTGAAAGGTCATAGGTTCAATTCCGGTCAAGGGCATGTACCTTGGTTGTGGGCACATCTCCAGTAGGGGGTGTGTAAGAGACAGCTGATCGATGTTTCTTTCTCATAGATGTTTCTAGCTCTCTATCTCTCTCCTTTCCTCTCTGTAAAAAAATCAATAAAATACATTAAAAAAAATTAAAATAAATAAAACAATGTTCAGTGATGGCCAGCAGGGAGTTTAGAGCCTATTTGGGATTTCAAAGTGGGGCTTTTGTTTTATCCCAGCCCTTGTTTTCATCCTATCATGATGCTTTCCTACAAGCACACGTGTGCTGAAAACGAATACATGAATATTTAAAAAATGTAAGTCACTGAATGCTTTTTATCAAAGCGCCACTGACATATCAGGTTCTGATTGGGTGAGTTTTCAGGGGTGTCTTTCCTTTTCCTGGTTAACACCTGACACCTAGCTGCCTTTATTTGGTCTCTGTATAAGGTTGGTCCTGGGACAATCAGAGTCATGCATTGAACCACGGAACAGAATGAAGCATACTGAAGCATGGAAATCATTATTTTTGGTGTGCACCTCAGGGCCCATACACATTTGTAGTCAAGTAGCATTCTTAGCACTATAGACTACTAGCTCTACCCTTTCAGCGAAGAAACACTATTTATTGTACACATAATAAAAACATAGACATTTTACTGAATTCATATTGAGGATAGGTAATATTTGCCATTTTTTAGCAGTTGTGTCGCACAATTATCTCACACTGAGCTTGCAGTCAAAGGCAATTACGATTGTGTTGCCAAATTATGCTTCCCTCATCTATTACGATTTTTTTTTTTTTTTGGTCTATCATAGGAGGAGGAATAATCATTTTGGGGCAAATAAAAGTTTGTATAGGTAGATGAGCTAAAGTGGTGCATGGTACCAACTTCTTGATTTCTCGCGCCTTCATCTTTTATTTCTATGAGAGTTTGCTTATGCTAAGGCAAGCATGTCAAACTCACAGCCCGGGGGCCACATGTGGCCCACAACAAATAAATTTTGTGGCCCAGCCAATATAACCGTATGTAAGGAACGTTTTGATAAAAATTTCATAACTTAATTTTTACAATATCCTATTAGACATCATTATTAATAACGAGCTACAGTGTTCTCTAATGACTGATTCCTCTAATCCTATTGCATTCATTTCCCTTATGCACCTTACACGCCGGTGCACCATTTCTCTACACTAATACTAGCAGCGAATATTTTAGCAGCCGATGGCCACGTCATTCGTCTTGTACTGACTTGTTTGGAGTGAGCAACAGGAAATATTTCACTTTCAAAGAGCAAGAAGAATAGGTTTACTTGCGTTACGCTTGCTAATTTGTGCAGTTATTCAGTGTCTGGTAAGTTAACATTCAAGGAAAAAATTAATTTTTATTAAAATGTTCTATTATTTTCTGTTAATGGTTACTCATTTTATTTCATCCCTTTGTATTCAGCATGTCTCTATTAAAATAAATTTCTATGAAAATAGAAGCCTTTTTTTTGCAGTCCACATACTCTTAAACCTTGTTTATTTGGCTCATTGTGAGCCTTTGACTTTGACATGTTCGTGCTAAGCTGATAAATATGAATAAGTGATTGAATCTCAGTGTTACAAGTAACTGTGTTCACTCTTAGTCTAGAATCAAATAACCCAAGGAGTGACTTTGGTTATACCTTTCCTCCCCTGACAATGTCTTACAACACTTTCTGTTTGAGCTAGAAATCTAAAAAGATCCATTCTGCTTCAGCAAACCCTGGCCTTTCTGGTGGAATGTATGTGGGGAGGCGCCAATTTGATGAAGGCAGATTCTCTCCCCAAATGATCGAACAGTTGTACATTTTCCCAAGTATGTTTACCTCTTGTGGGGCATCGTTCTGGATAAACTTCTCATATATTGCTTTTGCTTTCAAGATCATTTGTTGGGGGTCCTTGCTTTTCTTGAAGTCTTCGCAGGCCATCCAGAATTCAATGTTTTCCTCGCTGAATTCGGTTCTAAGAAACTGGGTAAAAGTCTCCAGTCCATCTACCAAGAAAGGAAGTGACATATTTTAACTGTAAAATATTAATGCGGAGAAAATGCACTCCCTGCTATCAAAGTATAGCCAGAAACATGAACAGAACAGCTCGCCCTTCTCAAAGGCAGCACAGCAACCCACATCCTAAACAGTATCCAGGAGGGACGCCATAGAAATTAGTTGTAATCTTTACAGCTGTGAAAAGGAGGTATCATTCCTGTTGAAATGCGGCTGGGCTCATACTTAGACCTAAGTAAGAGTGACCCCCACTCTGGAACTTGATTAGGGTCTGTTTCAGTCATGCCTCTTCCCGTGTGTGTGTGTGTGTGTGTGTGTGTGTGTGTGTGTTTGTGTGACTCTATAGAGCCAAGAAGCCATTCCACCAGCACCCCTTTCCCCCTTCTAGACCATACCCTGGTACCCAGGACTCTGGATATCGCTGTTTAAAACTCTTTTTCCAGGGGTTGTCTGCTCAACTCATTTTCACTTATATCCATTTCTTTTAATTAATTATTGACTTTTTTCCGGGGGTGGGAGGGAAGAGAGAGACATCAGTTTGTTGTTCCACTTATTTATGCATTCATTGGTTGATTCTTTTTTAAAATATATATATTTTATTGTTTTTTTTACAGAGAGGAAGGGAGAGGGATAGAAAGTTAGAAACATCGATGAGAGAGAAATATCAATCAGCTGTCTCCTGCACAACCCCTGCTGGGGATGTACCCGCAACCAAGGTACATGCCCTTGACTAGAATTGAACTTGGGACCCTTGAGTCTGTAGGCTGACGCTCTATCCACTGAGGCAAACCTGTTAGGGCCATTGGTTGATTCTTGTTTGTGCCCTGATCAGAGATTGAACCCACAGCCTTGGCATATCACCTTATCAGGACGATACTCTAACCCAGCGGTCGGCAAACTCATCAGTCCACAGAGCCAAATATCAACAGTACGACAATTGAAATTTCTTTTGAGAGCCAAATTTTTTAAACGTAAACTTCTTCTAATGCCACTTCTTCAAAATAGACTCGTCCAGTATTCAAGGGGCCAAAGAACCTTACGTGGCTCGCAAGTCTCAGTTTGCCAACCACTGCTCTAAACAACCGAGCTACCTAGCCAGGGCTCTATTCACTTCCTAGGTTCACTACCCACTAGGACTATTTCTCATGGTCAGTGACTATTTGTAACATAAACAGTTCAATACAGAACGAAAGAAGAAGAATAACTCTCATTTGGTAGAATTGTGGCAGTCACTAAGGATTTTGCATTGATAACACGTGGAGAGGTTTTGATGAAGGCAGATTCTCTCTAAGGGTTGTTTATATGCCTTTCTGCATTTAATTTTTTACAACGATGAAGGCTAAGGGTTGTTTATACCCTTTCTGCATTTAATTTTTACAACGATGCCTGGAATACACCCCAGGCTCACTGTCATTGACAAGGAAACTGCGTTTCAGATACGTCCAGTGGCCCCGGGTCTTACTTTTCCAGCAAACGAAGACCATTAGAAATGGACACAGTGACGACCCCCTTAAGGGCTGATCTCCAGAACCTGTGAGTGTGACTGCACAGGGGAACGGGCTGTGCTGCTGGGATCAGGACAAAGGAGCTCGAGAAGGGAGAGAGCATGTGAGGGTCCCAAGTGGATCCAGTCGGATCACAGGGTCTTTAAGAGCAGAAGTTGGAAGGGCAGGTCAGAGAGACGCAATGTGGGGAGGGCCACTGCGGGCCGTAAAGGTAAAAGACGGTCATAAGCCAGGGAATGCCAGGGGATGCGGGGGTGTGGAGGGGTTCCTGGAAGGAGGAAGTGGCCCTCGGTTTAGAGCCAGCAAGAGAATGGAAAGCTTCATCCAAATTCTCAAAAAACGGAATTCTGGCACAAACCCCCAAATTACCCTGGAAGGGATTCTCCCCTGGACCCTCCATGAAGGACCCCGGCCTGTGGACCCCTTGGTTTCTTTTCAGTGAGGCCCAGCATGCTCTTCGGACCCACAGGACGGTAATTTAGTGAATTTGCCCTGTTTTAAGTCACTCAAGTTGTGAGAAATTGTAACAGCAGCCACGGGACATGAATACAACCCTCTGACGGTGCTTTCCACACCCCCATTTCTCTCTCCTGCTTATAGAGCTGGCCCTCTTGTTAGGAAGCTGTTTTATTTTATTCTTTCAATGTTGTGGGCAACCTTTTGAATGTCTGAGAGATCCAGGAACGTCCTGTTGGGGAAACCAGCAGTGAGAAGTGATGCGATGACCTCTAGGCGTCGCCTAACCCTCAGATGCGATATGGCTCCAACTCTCACCTCAATGAGTGCCACCTGGGTGTGTTCATTGGCACGAGGGGAATGCGGGCATGTCTCTTCCCAGTAAATTGGCCCAGAGCACCAGCTGGTGGTGATTAAATGCTGACAAAGGAACCAGGAAAACAAGCAACGTCACGTTCAAGAAGACGTGCAGAAGTCATGGTGCGTCTGGACCACGACTTGGGACGTGTCTCCGTCCTCAGATGTCTGTGGTGTGGTCCTTCTTGGCCCAATGCGACCGTCATACAGAGGCCACCGTGCTCTGCGCTTCCTGAACGGATGGACACAGTCTCGCCTCGGAGCAGAAGCCAGAGGAGTGGTCAGCATGCCTAATGGTTAGCTTGTTCTTGTTTGTCCAGCTTAGAGCTTGATCTTCAAGATGAGTTTCTTAAGCTAAGTCTGGGGCTTTATCTCAGAAGGTGGCAGGAAACAGGAGTGGACAAATGATTCTTTGAAGATTTTTTTTTTTACTATTATTTTTATATATTTTTTTATTTTTTGGCCTTTTCATTTTTATTTTGTTTTGTTTGTTTGTTTTTTATTTTTCCCATAACCATTTATCCCCTTGATGCCTTCTACCCCCTCTCCCACCCCCCAAAACCACTCTGTTATACTTTGAAAACTTGGACAGAGAGAAGATTCCTCCCCCACAAATACTTAGGAATGTATGGACTTCGGGATAAAGTGAATGACCTGGTTCTGTTGCTAGTGTTTTTTAAACCAAAATCTCTGCCACGATGAACAGTATAGGAGTCAGACGCGTGGGTTTGATGAGGGTTTGTTCTCACAGCAAAGTTACAGGATCGTTGGCTTTTGGGTGTTCTATCTGGTTTCCTTCCCCACGATTCCTTCCACCCTCTGTATCTCTGTATCTGAACTTGGGAACAAAAGCTGAAAGTCACTGCTGCTGTTATTTGAGATGAGGTTCCTTTAATGATGGAAAATATGGCAGCACCTCTCCTGGCCTGGATCCTGGGGCCGGGGACTTCAGAGATGGCGGCAGGAGCATCCGGGGCCACTGGCTGGTAATGGTTTGAAAACTTCCTCCTCTTCTATTTCTGCGACAGGAAGGTGGTTGTGTTGCACCATGGCTGGTTTCATTGCTGTCTTTCTCCCCTTCCTCCTCTTTCTCTAATGATTCTGGAAGGAAACCAGAGACGAAGGCAAACCAAGCCTTTCAGCCTCTAATTCAAAGCTGAGGTAACAGTTCGAAAGGTGGGCAGCCTCTAGGCTACCAGCGGAGGGTGTGACCCACACTGGAGTTCCCTTTTGCCATCATAATTTAGCTCCGAGGTCCATTTATAGTTGAAGGTGGATTTTACTTATGTTTATCCGTAGGAGATGAAGGAATTGGGTGTTTGTTATGGGAGAGCTTGATTCGGAAATTTTAATTTTGCAGAACACGGGAATCCCTTATCTCGCAGAAAGTCGGTAACTAAAAAAAATGGGGAAGAGCAACTGCAAAGCCACTAGCTGAACAGCGTAAGGAGAAGTAGCCCTTTCCTTCCCCAAAAGAGAAGTGCTCCTTTCCTTGTAGCCTTTCCTCTCAGCATCAGCGATAAGTATTTTCTGCAGTCTAATTAGTTCATGTTTTTAGATCAAGTGGTGCAATGACGTACATCTTTTTCTTTTCTTTTTCCATTATCCTCAGAATTAAGCTTAGTAGGACGACAGTTCAGGGTGCAAAGAGTCTAAGCAAATAGTCATTAAGTATAAAGGTTAAAATATTGGAATTATTCATCAGGAGCAGGGAAAGGGGGTGCATGGGGAAATAGCTATGTAGTTGTCAGAAGATTGTTTTCTTGATGGGGACCCCTCCTAGGAGATAACCTTCTCCTCCTCACCTTCAGTTGTCAGCTGTGTGAGAGGGTTAGAGAATCTAGGTGTGATCGAACTGTCTTCCACCTTCTAGGGCTTAGGTGTTGGCCTCAAAACCCCAGCAAAACTTCTGAGGTTTCCAGCAATTAAGTTCAAACTCTGATAACCTGATATCATCTCACAGATACTGTTCTGCCTCCATTCCTCATCTATAAAAGGCACTGCCACCTTCCTCTTAATATGGAATAAAATGTGGGGATCTTTTTAATGTTTTCTTTTCATCTCATATTTATTTTTTTTAAAAAAAAACATATGTTTCTTGATTTCAGAGAGGGAGAGACAGAGAGAGAGAGAGAGAAACATCGATGATGAGAGAATAATTGCCTCATGCACGTCCCACATTGGACGTCCCATGTTTGGAGACAGAGCCTGCAACTCTGGCACGTGTCCTAATTGGGAATCAAACTGTGACCTCCTGGTTCACAGGTTGATGCTCAACCACTGAGCCACGTGGGCTGGGATCATCTCTTATTTCGTCATCCCCTCCCTTTAGGACAGAGGCTCACATACAGTGAGTCACCGAGTCCATCCATTTGCTTCCCAAGACAGCCCTTCCCTTGAGGGTAGGTTTTGTGTTTGTGACAGCCTCAGAGGTGGTCCCTGTGACATGCATGGAATTCCAGCTCTCCACCCATCAGGTTGCTGCCTAGCAAACGTTTTCCAGGTCAGCACCCATCCTGATTCCCTGTGTGGGTGTCACTGCTCTGCCCAGGGAATTGAGCTGCTTGCTTTGCCAGTTGCACCAAAACATCCATTTCTCAGCCCTGTCCTATGCCTTTTTCTCTGCTCAACGTTTCCTTTTCTTTCGGCTGTTGAAGTCTCGCACGCATCTGCATAGTCTCTCTCAAAGGTTTCCCAAAGCCTTCATGATACACTGCATTTTTTCATCATTTTTACTGTATTTAGCCAGTTGTTTTCAAAATGACTTATATTCAGAAGTAGTGTTTTACTTTCAAAGATGTCTTACACGGAAGTATATACATATATGTGCCCAAACCAAACCTATAATACACATGTGTAAGTGATGTAATTGGAATGGATTGGTCTGTTAACTTATATTGAGAGCATTGACTTTCAGAAAGTCAGCCAGTGAGAAGAATGGTGACTGGATTTGAAATTGATAATTATGAATGACAGATATAGTCTGATGTTGGTCTTTCATGCTTTTTGCTTTTATTAAGCAACATTTAGAAATTATTAGTTATATAAGTAGTTAATTTATAGATTTTTGTGATTCATTTGCAATTTCAGACAAATTTGTCAATAAACAGGAATGTCAAAAAAAAAGTATTCAAATATCTGTATAGGAACAAATGGTAGAACAGCAGTTATGTTATTGAGGGATTTCCATAATTTACTAAATGTGTTTGAGCTTATTTTTTAAAAAATATTTTAGAATAAATTTAGGTTTACAGAAGAGTTATGAAGATAGTACAGTTCCCATATATCCCATGTTCAGTTCCCTTCAATTATGAAATGTTGATATATTATTATTTAAAGTCCATTCTTTGTTTAGATTTCCTTGGATTTTTACTGTCTTCTTAAATTTTAAAAGAATTAAACCACATCTTAAAAATGGAATTTGAAAAGGTAATGGAAATACCCCCAAACTCTCTGGATGGTTTGCTTTCTGTGGAATACAGCAAAAACATTCTCTCATTTAGTCTCACCTGGCCATTAACCGTTACTGTAAGTCCCTTTTTTCAAATGTTGTTTCTCAATAAGGAATTATGTCTTATTAGTTCCCTAAACTCATTGCACTGGTCACTTCCCCAGGCCTGTGCTGGCTCTCTGCCTGCACGTTCTCTTTCTCCCCTTGTCCAGATGGTGCATTTTGATGAATCCCCTAAATCCAGAGGAAGAACCATCGTTTTCTGTGGCCACCTTTCTGAAGATTCTAATACCAGTCTCTAGTGGTTTAAGTAGCTGCCGTTTCTATCAAACTGACTACTCAAATTTCTATTCTGTTTTGTTCATTTCATGTCTCATTGGACTAAATTGAATAAAATTTCCATTTCTTTTTTATACATGTGACATACAGAATTTGAGAAGCTTACATATTGAACCCAAGGGGAAGTCTATAAAATTTGATAGATAGATCAAGGTCTTTGTGTGTGTGTGTGTGTGTGTGTGTGTGTGTGTGTACACACCTAATTACAAGATCTTTCCTTTTTTTGGGGGGGAGAGGGGAGTGGCTAGAGTGAATCCAGTAGAAACAAGCTGAATTTAACCATCGCCACCAACAGACGTCTGTAGCTGATTATTTCAAGCTTTATAATTTAACATTACAATAAGCTTTCCAATTAAAATAATTGGGTTTTTGAGGGCTGATTAAAAGAACAGCAGTCGCACAATTTGGGGTGAATTCAGTCTAATTGAATTGGCACTTTGATCGTGAGCGCCGATAATAGCGTCCAAGTGGGTCAGGGCGGGTTTTTGTTATTTGTGTCCCCTCCTCTTGCCCCATGTGCTGCCCCTCCACAGCTCTGAGCTCTTCCCACCAGTGAGCGGGAGCAGATGCGGTCTTTCTCTGTTTGGCTGTGACTGCTGCTCAGCAAGCCTTTTCTAGAGGACTGATGACCCTCACTAAGGCTTTCTTCCCTCTGAACGGGCTGTGAGAGCAAAATGACATTATTAGGTACCGATTTATTAAGTTAAAGGAATAAATCCAGGGTATGCATCCTCCCCTTCCCCCAAAGGAATTGTAACCCTGTCCGTGTTTGACCAGTGAGGAGTGAACTAAAAACCAGGAAAAGATACTTAAAGTTATTGTTGATATTTCATAATAGCAGTGACATTTAACATTTGTGCGGCCGCAGGCAGGCCTGGGTATCATATTTGCAATCTCATTTAGCCCTGTTTCCATTGGAGCTAAAGACAGTGTTATTTCCATTGACCTTGGAGGACGCTGAAGGTCAGAGTAGTTAGGACGCTTAATTGAGATGAGACAGCCTTTATGTTGTAGAAGAGAACCCGAGCTCATAGCTCAAAGGGACCCCAGAGAACTACTTCTAGCGACAAATCTGGTTTAGTTGAGCACTTACTATATACCAGGTGATGTGCTGGCTAAAAAGAATCTTCCTTATAAAAAACACAGTCAGGTTGCAAACCAAGTGAATCCCCTCTCCCTCACTCTTCCCTTGCTCTGACTGGCTGAGAAGCTAAAAGGCTTGGGTGTGCCAAAATATTGAAAGCAAATTTGGGGAGGGGGTTGGCATAGATTATGGGGAACATTTTACACAGGTGGTTGTAATTCGTCTTGAGAACGGATCAGTTTAGTGGCAGCGGAATTAGTGAAGATGTGCGAGGTTCTTTATCTGTTTGGCAAGAATCTTAACTGTAGTTCAGAAATGGATGGGATATAGGGGATGAAGTCAAGTCATTGAGGAGAACTGTTTACCTTACTCTTCTCCAAAGAGGGTGCTAAGAGTGGTAAGTATCAGGACAGCGAGGGGGAAAGAGGAACAGGTTATGTTCTGTTAGCACGAATGTCTTTCCTTTCTGCTGCCCTCCATCCTCATTGATTCCATCCTTGTCTACACTGAAGTCTTGATTTTACTACCTATATGTATGTATGTATGTGTATATATATATATATATATAATATATATTAATATATATTTTATTGATTTTTACAGAGAGGAAGAGAGGGATAAAGTTAGAAACACTGATGAGAGAGGATCATCACACCCACTTCTGGGGATGTGCCCGCAACCAAGGTCCATGCCCTTGACCGAAATCGAACCTGGGACTTTCAGTCTGCAGGCCAATGCTCTATCCACTGAGCCACACAGGTTTTGGCTATAAATATCTATATATCTATATCTATCTATCTATCTATCTATCTATCTAGAGAGAGATAGATATATATATCTATAGATATATATATATATATAGATAGATAGATAGATAGATAGATATTATTTCTTGATCCAATATTCCAGAATCTGTTTTCCCTGGAAGAGGGAACAGTTTCAGGAAGAGTCTGCAGAAACAGGATCCTTCGGTCACTAAATTCAGGGGAACATGAATTGGTCACAAAGCTTTACAGGAGGACAGACAATGGAGGGGGAGAAAACACACAGGAAATAAAAACAAACAAGCAGAAGTTGGGGTTTCCTCTGAAGGGGAATGCACGCTGGGTTCTGCCCTCCCCGCTGACCCAGCGATGGGACCCCTTCTTCCAGGGGGCACCCTGGACTGTGAGCCCCACTAGCAGGGTTGTGAACAGCCTGTTAGGTCATCTGGGAAGTGGCTGTGTAGCATTTTGGTTTCAAAGAAGGAGGTAAGGAACAGGAAGATGCTGAGATGCTGATGAGAGCGGGGCTGGAGGAAGTGCTGGCTGTTTGGTGATGACAAAGCTGATGCTGCCTGGGCCAGTGAAACAAGGAGCCTGCTGTGGCCCCGCCCCATGGCCACTCACGCCAGCCTGTCAGCTCTGCCACCTGAAACACATGCTGGGCCGAATGAAGACCAAAGACGCTCCCTCACCTGCTGCCTTTGTAAATGGACTCTACGCTTGACCTCTGACCCCTGCTTTCTCAAAAGGTAGGACCGTGGTCGGCAAACTGTGGCCCACAAGCCACATGCAGCTCTTTGGCCCCTTGAATGTGGCTCTTCCACAAAATACCATGGCGTGGACGAGTCTCTTTTGAAGAAGTTTACCTTTAGAAAATGTGGCTCTCAAAGGAAATTTTAATCATTTTACTGTTGGTATTTGGCTCTGTGGACTAATGAGGTTGCCGACCACTGGCCCGGTATGACAAACGGGGCTCCAAATCAGTCCTAACCTCCTATCACACCTGCAAAGCTCCACCTGCACAGACCCCTTCTAGGCAATTCTGCTTTAAAAAACACATGATTACTTGAGAACAGCATGCAAAGTGGAATAAGTCAGACAGAAAAAGCTAAGGACCATGTGATTTCACTCATGTGTGGGAAGTTAAACCGAGACTTATGAACACAAGCAGCAACGTGGTGGCTGCCACAGGGAAGGGGATGGGGTGGGGGGAGGAGAAAAGGAGGGGGAAGAGGTTCTAATAACCGGTGACAGAAGAAGATTTGACACAGTGCAACATACAGACCTTGTAACATAGAAACCCACACATGAAACCTATATGTTCAGGTAGATCAATGTCACCCCAATCAATTTAATAAGTACAATAAAAATAAATAAAGTAAAAGCACATGATTGACAGGCAGAGTAGTTATAAAAGTAAAAAGAAACTAGTTTCATGAGGGTTTCCTGAATGTCCATCAAAAGCAATACTTTAAATTTTAGCTCACTAAACAATAAAAAACAGCTTGGATAACCTGGGATTTTATAAAACCAAGGGTTGCATTTAAAATAAAATAAAAAAATAGATCTGAAGCTATTAACCACAGCACAAGGAGGCATTTCAACCACGACAAATAATTCTTAATAAAATGAGATTGTTTTCTATTAGTTGACTATTATTTAGTTACTAGAGGCCTGGTGTGTGAAAGTCATGCATGAATAGGGTTCCTAGGCCTGGCCGGTAATCAGGGCCCACTGGCTATAGGCCAGGGCCTCCCTTCCCAGCTGCTGGCTGCCAGCTGACGCCTTCCTTCATTTTACACTGCCCCCTGGTGGCCAGCACATGTCATAGCGAGTGATCAGTCTCCCAGTTGAACTCCCTTGAGGGCAATTTGCATATTAGGCTTTTATATAGAGAGATTTCTTTTGATCAGAAATTCAGATTGCTACAAATTACCCATCAGACTCAATTTTTATGACGGCCTCTGTTGTATAGCTAGTTCCATGCACACTTAGCATACTTACTCCTGAAGGAATAACGTAGTTGGGAAAAATACCACTAACCTTTATGGGAAAGCAGTTTATCAAATGATTCACCCCATCGCATTGCTTCTTCCGGGCAGACTCTGTTCAAGACACAACATGTTGTGTAAGGAGCGTGCAGCCAGTCTGCCTAGAGTCTGTGCTACAGACTGTTTTCACCAGACTCCATAGGTTCTCCTTGGCCTATTACATAACGGAATCTGCATTCACATTGGCAGCTTCAAAAACACAGCTCATCTTGCTTTTCACTTTTGTCTGTGATTATCTTCTAAGGAAAAACTAAGCATGTGTTAGGTTAAAAACCAAGGGGAAGGGGGGATTCAGATTTTTCTTAATTCAGCAAATAGAAGGCCCTAAACTGATAACATCTTTCATTTTTTTTTTTTTTTTGTAAACTGCAATTTCCTTGAAACTCTTACCACAATATGCAGCTTTTTTTTTTTTTTTCAGATACAGGAAGTTTGACTAATGATTTTTTAAAAAAATATATTTTTATTGATTTGGTACAGAGAGGAAGGGAGAGAGATAGTTAGAAACATCAATGAGAGAGAGTCATTGATCAGCTGCCTCTTGCACACCCCCTACTGGGGATGTGCCCGCAACCAAGGTACATGCCCTTGACTGGAATCGAACCCAGGACCCTTCAGTCCCCAAGCCGATGCTCTATCCATTGAGCCAAACCGGTTTCGGCTGACTAATAAATTTTTAAAGGGATAAGAAATAGAAAACATTTTATCTTAGCAATGCTGATAATTTAGGGAGTTGAGTATATGTGTCCTGGATCTCTTATTAGTCATTTTTCATCTTTGGAAGAATTTATACAAATATATAAGGCTGTTCCATTTTCTGTTTGAATTAAAGAAATGGCTAAACGTTACAAAATACTTTTTTTTTTTTTTAACTTACTTGCTGTCATATCTAGAACATTTTCCAAACCACTGAGGAAAGATGTGGCTAGGTTTTCTCAGTGACTCTACACTGTGAAAACTCTTAATGAGTCTTCCATCAGTTTACAAGGATAAAATATATCATTTAAAATGGACAGCTCTATCATTTTAAAAGAGAGCACTTAAATTTTTATTAGGTCATGTAATTCAAGCTATGAAAGTGGTTATATTCCTTGCTTTTCTGAAATGAGATCTCTAATCTTCCTCTATTCTTGTGCGATTTTCAAATAAGACAGACATTTCCAACTTCCTCTTTCTTAGACCCCCTCATGATAGAATCAGCAAAATTTCTCCCCCTCCCCAGGTAACGGAACCTTTTTCACCTGGTTACTCCAGTCAAGAGCGCAGACCTCCTGGCCTTCGGCTCCTCGTGAAACTCGGATTTCTGCAGGAGAAGGCTTAGCCGGTTCCTCTTCTCCTTCGCTCTGTCATGAAAGGGATTCATTAATGTCAGGAAAATTTGGGGGATATACTCTGTCCTTGTGACCCCCAGGTTTAGAATGACCTGATCACCTATCTCACCCACCAGTGGCTAATTCTTTCCTTAAAGAACTTTACTTAAATACTACGGGAGGAGCTGAAACCGGTTTGGCTCAGTGGATAGAGCATTGGTCTGTGGACTGGATGGTCCAAGGTTCAATTCCAGTCAAGGGCATGTACATTGGTTGCAGGCACATTCCCGGTGGGGTGTGTGCAGGAGGCAGCTGGTGGATGTTTCTCTCTCATCGATGTTTCTAGCTTTCTCTCCCTCTCCCTTCCTCTCTGTAAAAAATCAATCAAATATATTTTTTAAAAATAATAAATAAATACTACGGGAGGAATTAGGGGAGCATATGTAAAATATACTTGTTTTTCCCCTCTGTGACTGCAAAGTATTTAAGGTTTTATTTCAGTGAAGATTCTTGCTAACCTGTGTGGTTAAAATTATTTGCCCTCCTGTTTTTTAAAAAATGAAAACATCTGCGGGGTTAATGGGAGAAAAAAGGGGACATATGCAATACTTTCATCATAAAGATTTAACACATTTTTAAGAAATGTAATCACTGGATTTAACAGTTTGCTTCTAATAAGAACTTTTTTTTTTCAATTGGTGCAATGCAATCAATATATTTTCAAAACAAGGGCTAGCAAATACCCTTCAATCGTGTTTACAAGTACAAGGCAGCTGTTAGAAATGCGAATTTTACCTGATTTTGGCTTCTTTGCTTGCTTCTTCCTTGGCTGAACCATGCATTAACTTGAAAAAGGTTTTTTCCTTTGACTCGCACATATTCCGTGGAGAAGAGAGAAGCTATGACGTTTCCATCGCTTCTCTAGAAGAAAGAGAGGTCCAGCCTGTCCCATCCTTCACTTGTGAATGCTGTTCCATAGTCACCCATGGTGGATTGAACAGTTAGCTCTCCTCTGTGGGCAGCGCTCACAATTGGAAAGAAAACAGAGCTCCGGGCTGGGTTTCTGCCTCCGTGGCGGCAGGACGTGTAGAACTGAGGAACCAAAGTGCAGCCCAGGCCCGGCTGTTTAGGGAAATGATACTACAAATTTGCAAAGCAGCTCTTGGCCTCTGAGATAAAGACAGCTACACCACAGCACAACTTCCCTTTCTGGCCTGTGCCACCAGCAGAGGCCTGAGCAGACTCAATGCCTCCGTCCCTCCCCACGTGAACTTGGGGGAAAAGCTCTCCAACGTGCAGAGTGTGTGTTCCGCATTAGTTGACTATTCATTAGTTGACTATTCTATTATTTAATTTGACCCTCCGGAGTCAAACGAAATAATAGAATAGTCAACTACTAGAGAACAATCTCCTTTTATTAAGAATGACTTATTGTGGTTGAAATACCTCCTTGTGCTGGTATTTTGAGATCTTTTCTTTTTTAATTTTATTTATTTATTTATTTATTTATTTTAAAAATATATTTTATTGATTTTGTACAGAGAGGAAGAGAGAGAGATAGCAAGTTAGAAACATCGATGAGAGAGAGTCATCGATCAGCTGCCTCTTGCACACCCCCCACTGGGGATGTGCCCGCAACCAAGGTACATGCCCTTGACTGGAATCGAACCCGGGACCCTTCAGTCCCCAAGCCGACGCTCTGTTAACTGAGCCAAACCGGTCTCCGCTCTTTTTTAATTTTAAATGCAACCTTTGGTTTTATTAAATCCCAGGTTATCCATGTTGTGTTATTTAGTGTGTGTTGGGCCCACGTTCCACACCACGCCTAGTCATGGTAAGAGTTTGTGTGTTTGCTCATTCTATGTTCTTGTTAAAAAAGAAATGGCAGCTCCGTGTTGGTTCAGCCTTCACCTAGATAACTCTTCATGAAACCCAGATCGATAGCTAAGAAATTCTGACCTAGCTAAAACCGGCTTGGGGACTGAAGGGTCCCAGGTTCGATTCTGGTCAAGGGCATGTACCTTGGTTGCGAGCACATCCCCAGTGGGGGTGTGTGTAGGAGGCAGCTGATTGATTCTCTCTCATCGATGTTTCTAGTTCTCTATCCCTCTCCCTCCCTCTCTGTAAAAAATCAATAAAATATATTTTTAAAAAAGAAAGAAATTCTGATCTAGTCTATAATTCAGTTGTCGTGGAAAAGGAAACCGAGGCGATAGGTGCTCTGTGATGTGTTTTCACAAAGGCCCAGGGTGAGGGGCGGGCATGGCATTAGCAGAGCCCTCGGTCACCAGTGTGAATGCTGTCATTCCTCTGCAGTTTGCGGGATGGGGATCACACACTTGCGAGAAGGCAAATGCTGGGGAGGCAGGGTGAAGTGTGTGTGTCCCCACCCCACCCCCCATTAGGCAGGCCTGCCGGGAGTTAGACTTGAGACGTGTCTGTGACTTCACAAGTCGTGGGATGTGCAAAGTTGCAAAAACCTGAGGAAGGGAGAGAACCCCTAGGACTTGAGTGTCCCCCAAGGAAGCAGCAGGTACTGGAGGTGGAGCCACCAGGGGGGTGGACTCAGCCCATTGGCTGCTGACCACCCTGGGTCCCTGCCACTGACCCTTCATATCGGCAGTTGGGGTGCTCTGAAGGGGTTCACCCATGAAGTGAGGGGTGCATGCCTCATGAGTGGGCCCAGATGGGTCAGGATGTGTGGAAAGACGTTTCTCTCTCATGGGCGAGGAAAAGGAGCCTCAGGGTGTCACCCCTAGCAAAGAGGGGATGCTGGCCTGGGGCGTGTGCAGAGCATTTTCCCAGGTCAACACCTTCAGCCACTTGCAGGTGACCTTCAGGAGGGCCTAGGGTTATACAAATCCCACTTCCGGTTCCACTCGGCCAGTGGCATGCTGGCAGTGAGCGGGTATTGACCTTGGCTCATTCTTGGTGCTCTCAGCGGTGGGTTGGAATTCATCCATATCTTGGATTCTGTGACTCTGCAGGGTTTCCAGCTTCTTTGGGTATGTTGACAGGTTTTCTACGTGACGACATAAAAGAGAAAAACACAGAGCACGTGGGCACAGACAAGAGTGTGGTGAAGGCTTGGGTAGGGTGGGTGTGGGATGGCGGAAGTCCATGGTGGAAATAAACAGGAGACATGTGTCATACTTTCAACAATAAAGAGACATTTAAAGTGATAATTAAAACATTGCAGTATGAAAGGGAACAGAAAATAGTTCTGGTCAGACTATAAGACTGTAAATCCCATTTTGGCAAATCCTTGGACGTGGTAATCTCACTGAGCTGTAGAGTTTACCGGGCCTGTAATTTATGATCTGCTTCAAGACCTACATTACATTATTCAGCTCATTTTGTTAAACAGTTAACTGCCAGTCTTTTCTTTGTCGTCGTTGGACACATGAGATCTAGCGATGGAGCAGAAATTGTCTAGAATATATTCCTTAGGTTCCCATGCTCAGCTTCCAAAGGAGAATTCCAAGCAGGGATCCTTGGGTTCTTTCCGCTGTGTTTCCTTTGACCCCTCAGGGCTTCCTTAGCCATCTTTGTCAGAGGTCTTCCCGCTTTCCTCTGGTTCTGTAACGCCCGTGTTTTCTACCCTCAGGGGGAAGTGGGCCTCTGAAGGTTTAACGGGTGTGCAGTCCCCGCCTAATTCGCTCGGATCAGTATTTATAGCACTGGCTTCCCTGTTCTCCTCTTCTGACCATAAAACCTTCCAAACCTCTCAGGAAAGTCCATTTGTCCAATAAATGCTCACCATCCACCACCATTACCAGCCAATTGATTATGTGAAATACACTCTGTCTGTATAGGTGCGGCTCCCTGCACTTCTGGACTGTCCCTTTCTCAGAGCAGGTGTCACTGTATTCCTGTCTAACCCTGGACCCATTGCTCTGGGAGGGCAGACCCCAGTCCCCAGGGGGGGTTGGCAAAGGAAAACAGGGCCTCTTTTTAGCATTTAGCACAGCCAAGTGAGTGCCACATGGTCGATGAACCGAGTTGTGGGGAGATGTGTTTGCTATGTAGATGCTTCATTTCAAAGTTGTACGGGCAGCCCCCCAGCTCCCCTCCCTCCCATGGAATTCCTATCCTATGCCTTCTGTTCTTTTCCAGTGACTTGATGGGACAACTGATGGGGTCAGAGGCTGAGAAAAAGGAACAAGTCAGATCCTGGGGGAGGTCAGAGGAGTTAAGAGACTTACGGTATCCTGAGCGGAGTGGAGGAGAGATAGACAGACAGACAGAGAGACACAGAAACAGACAGAGGCAAAGAGAGAGAGAGAAATACACAGAGAGAGACAGAGACAGACACAGACACACAGAAACACACACAGAGAGACAGAGGGAGGTACCCCTAGGTTCTCTTTTATGCCAACTGAGTAGACAAATAATCACCTGGTATGCAAGTATTTGTGCATGTGGCATGTGTGTATATTATTTTATTGGATAAAAATGGAGATCAAGAAGTAATTGTGTCTGTTGTGCATCAACACGGTGCCAATCATTTCACATATTTCTTCACCTCTAATCTTCCAACAACATGGAAGGAAAGCCCAGCAGCCCGCCCAGGTGTGCAGAGTGCTGTGAGAAGCACACACACCTACATCAGCTCTGATCCACTAATTGCTTGAATTCAAACTCGTTCAAAGGAACTTTTTTTTTTTTTGGTAAAGTGATTTTTAAAAAAAGTTGGTGTTATTTTCCTAAAGGCAGTCATTTTTTTTTCTTTTCCCCAAATCCCACTCCACTCAGATCTCTCTCATTTGCACCAGTGAAATCACCAGCCTGGTTTTGCTGGGCTGGCATGTTTAAATGCAAGCTAAATGACTCAGAAGGGAAGGCTACGTGGGGACGTTTTCCTGAGGTATTTTCAAACTGCAGGAGCCTTCAGTTCTTGATGGATTTGAGAGACGATATCCTAGTCACCACGCTCCGCTCTGTTTTTATTAGGAAGAGAAAAATCTCTCCTCTCTCACATTAAACACACACACACACACACACACACACACACACACACACACAAAACCACACTCCCTTGCAGACTCCCACTCTCAGCTTGCAGCCTGCCCTTCCCAAGGCTTTCTAAAAAGCACCGAAGAAGCAGGAGCAGTGCTGAGTAAATCCTGTAGGTAATGCAGACAGGCAACATTATCCCACTGTTAAGTGCTTCTTGCTGCTCTCGTGAGATCCAGGGGCTGCCTGTAATTGCCAGCCTGAGATGGTCACACATCCTGACCAGACCATGACATGCCAATAACCCAGCCAATTCTAGAAATCCTACTTTGCTCAGGGATTTGATTATTGAAAACCCTTCATGGCAGTATTTTTTTTTATCAGGAAATAATTGAAGCAATTTTCAAAATGCCTTTGAAATTAGTCAGACATGTTTGCACAGCCTAGATTCCCTCCTATATATAAATCTTAAACTGATAAATATATATATAGTTGAATTTATTGGGTATGACATCAGTTAATCCTATATAATAAAAGCCTAATATGCTAAGTGTCTGGTCGGCTGGTCAACCAATCAAAGCATAATATGCTAATGATGTGCCAAGGCTGCTCAATAGCTTGCTATGATGTGCACTAACCACCAGGAGGCAGATGCTCCAACTGGTAGGTTAGCTTACTTCTGGGGTCCAGCTGATTAGGACTGAATGAGACAGGCAGACATACCCTGAAGCCCTCCCCCAGTCCCTTCCCGGCTGGCCACCCTCCCACGTCCCTGCCCAGCCTCTATTGTGCACCCGTGGGGCCCCTTGGCCTGGCCTGTGCCCTCTTGCAATCCAGGACGCCTTGGGGGATGTCAGAGAGTCATTTTCAGTCCGATCCTGCAGGCCAGGCTGAGGTGTGGGTGACCAACTCTTTTAAAATTAAACTTCCCAATATATGTCCAACTAATATTCACTTCAGTCAATATCCAAATAGGCATGGATTTGGCTCTAATACCTGTGTAGGGACTCACAGTGCATCAATCCTCTGGGTATGATGGCGTGACTTTCCCCATCTCTCCCCAGACCTAGCTATAGTTACTAAAAACAGGACCCATTATGTAATTTGTGGAGTTCAGTGCAAGATAAAAGCAAGTGCTTCTCATTCAGAACTCATTAAGAATTTCAAGAAGGCAACATCAGAGCATTAAGCCAAGTGCAGGGAGCTCCTGAACCCCGAGCCGGGTCCCTGCCCACAGCCCGCACTCAGGAAAGCAGAGTGGCCATGGTTCCAGCTACTGGGCTGGTCACTCTTCTTTCCTGGTAACAGCCTATGTTCCAGGTTCCATGTTCATATCATAGTCCTATTTTTAGAAAAGTGGTTCTGCTAACTCTGTCTACAAATAAAGATTAAGTAAAAACAAAACAAAACAAAATGATGCTACTATAATTTTCTTAGATTTTTGAAGGCATCCTCAGAAACCCCGCACAGTAAGTAAACTCCTAGAATGGGTAACATGAAGAACTAAAGCGAACGCTATGACCTTTCAAACTTTGAGCTTCAATACTTAAAAAATGAGTCACACATGTTTGCACAGTCTAGGTACCCTCCTATATATATAAGCCATATATTTGAATTTATTGGGTGTGACATCAGTTAATCCTATATAATAAAAGCCTAATAAGACTGGGTGCTGGGAGACTTGAGGAAAATGCATTTTTTCTTGCTATACTGGCAAAGCTTTCTAGAAATCCCCCCAAAGTGAACATGCCATTCTGTTATGTCACAGATAGATTCCGTTCTCTGACCTCCCAGGTACTATTTCTGATCAGAGTGCTCCTGACACATGCTCTGAGGGACATGACCCTTGAAGGTGACCTGCCCTCCTTAACTGTGTCTCCATGTATATTTTTCACTTGTGAGGATGCGTATAGATTGTTTGACTGATTTATTGCAAACTAGTGGTGCTCAGTACGTGAATAGATCCTCTAACATAATTAGTGTATGTAGTCTAAAGCAAAATAAAAATTCAGGCATGAAAAATAAACTCTTTTTTTTTTTTCCAATGTAGGTAATTGAATTTTAATATATTCTCTGTTTTTTTTCTCTCTTGCATTTAAAGAAGAAGAGGATACTATCCATATTTCTATAATTTTACTTTTATATTTAACAATACATTAGAAACATCTTTTTATAGGTCAGTGGTTGGCAAACTCATTAGTCCACAGAGCCAAATATTAACAGTATAATGATTGAAATTTCTTTTGAGAACCACATTTTTGAATTCAAACTATATAGGTAGGTACATTGTTGTTAACTTAATTAGGGTCCTCCCAAGCTGGCCTTTTCTAAAAACTCAAGGGACCAAATAACCGCTTGTGGCTTGCGAGCCGCAGTTTGCCTACCATTGTTCTAGGTCAATCAATATGGGTCTGTAGCCTTTTTTGTATCTGCTCTGCAGTCCATTATATTTGTAGTGGAATTCACAATCTCTGTTGCTGGGGAGTAAGGACCTTGGTTGACTGTCTTTTCCAGGCCTTTGTTGCTCAATCTTTCTGACCAAAGCACTATCATCTCTTATCTCTAAGCCCTAGCATCGCCTTTTCAACCATAATCCAGTTCCTAAGAAAGCTGTTGTGTTGTTTGTTGAACTTCATTTTCTTTTTGGATAAAATGTCATTTCCCCTTCTTGGCTCCTGGGCATGTGTTTTAAGTATTTAAGTTTCCACTCAAAAGGTACTGTTCTCTCCCCTTGGTATATATCAGGCAAAAATTATACACACTCCCCAAACCCTCCTTACTTGATAGGAGCAAAATGGAAGTGAACACATGAATAATTTTCAAGTATTGTTAAGAAATTTAATAAGAGAAAATGGTGTACTTTTATCTCCAACAGGCAGGGAATGTATCACTTTTCTTAAAAAGTTATATTACACCTGAAACTAACATAATGTTGCATTTCAGTGTAATTGGAAAATTGTAAAAAATAAATATTACAGTGTGCTGAACAAATAAGTGACATTTAAGCTGGGAAGCAGCAGCCACACACAAATATCTAGAAAACGCCCAAGCAGAGGGGATAGAAAGTGCAAAGGCCCACAAAGCATGCAGGGTAACCATCTGGGGCGAGCAGAAAGCATTGTGACATTTTAACAATAAGTGGGAGGGAAAAGCTTAAGAAATAAACTCATGCTATGTATCAAGTTAAGCATGTGGATGGCTAGGTGAGGTCAGGGAGAAAGCCCAGATCTTTGGGGTTGATAAGGCTGAGAAATGGATAAGCCAGGCTACAGGGCAAAGCATTGTCATGGGTGCTGAAGTCTCTGAGGATGATGGTATCCTTCTCTATTCAACTGCAATTAGAAACTTCTAAAAGGAGAGGTTACCAACAAACTAACAAATTCTAAATTGGGGGTGATGGAATTGTAGAGTGAGAAAGAGAGAGAGAGAGAGAGAGAGAGAGAGAGAGAGAGAGAGAGAGAGAGAGAGAGAGAGAGAGAGAGAGAGATACTGAGGGCAAGAAAGAAAATCCTATAAAATAAAAGGCTAATATGCAAATAGACTAAAAGCAGAACTATGATGTGCACTGTCCACCCAGGGCAGACACTCAACACAGGAGATGCCCCCTGGTGGTCAATGCGCTCCCACAGGGGGGAGCACTGCTCAGCCAGAAGCCAGGCTCACAGCTGGTGAGCACAGTGGTGGTGGCAGGAGCACTATAGGATGTCCGACTGCCATGGGGAGCGGACTTAAGTGGGCCCAAGCCATCAGTTGGACATCCCCTGAAGGCTCCCAGTCTGTGAGAGGTTAGAGGCTGGACTGAGGAATACCCCTGAATGCACGAATTTCATGCACTGAACTTCTAAAGAAAATAAAATCACACACACACACACACACACACACACACACACACACACACACAATCATTGAGGGTCGGGGAAGATAAGTGGGCAGGCAATATAACCAGATACTAGGACCAGTTTGGGTGGAGGTGGCTGTATTAGTATGAAATGTGGGATGACTAATGAACTGAGTCATATAGTGCCAGCTAAAACTGTGCCATTTGGGGTTTTAAGCACAGATTTGGGAGCTGTTACAATACCATGACTGTATCCATCCTGAGTGACACAACAAAGAGGTCTCAATCCCTCTCCCAGACACACTTTGCTGTGAAAGGTATCAGGAGATCGACCAAAAATTCTTCAAAATTTTGATATTCACAATGGAATTTTGATACTTAACATTTGTTTTCATAAAAAATGTTATCAGCCTGTTAAAAGTTCTACAGTGCAATAACTCTGAAATTTAAGTGAAGGGGAAGTTGGTAGGGCTGGAATTAACATAGAACCTGCCCCCTGATGTGATTCTATTTACAATGTTAAGAAAGAATAGCTTAAAGAGGCCATTTTAGCTGCAATGTAAGTTGAAGGGTAAAAGTTAAAATTACATGTTTTGAATGAATTTACCTTGAATGAAGCCTACTCCTCCTTGGAAATGTTTCGGCCATTTATCAAAATCACATGCATATTCATTGTAAGTTTATTTTTACTCAAAGCCTTAATTTGCAAACACTTTCAAGATGATATGATTGTAATGAAGACCTAACTAGGCATCACTTTGTCATCAGAGAAAACCTGTGTTTGTCTCATCAAGAAGTTTCAAAGCAAAAATAATTTTCAGAAGCTACATAAGGAAAGATCATGGCAGTCGAGTTAGAATAAATCTTCCTTTTTGCAAAGAGTACCATCTTACTCAGTTGTCATGAGAACTAAAATGACAGTACCTGGCCCGGCAGGCATGGCTCAGTGGTTGAATGGTGACTTATGAATTAAGAGGTCACGATTCTTTCTCATCATTGATGTTTCTCTGTCTCTCCTCCTCTCCCTTCAAAAAAAAAAAAAATTACCGCCAAAACCAGTTTGGCTCAATGGATGGAGCTTCAGCCTATGGACTGAAAGGTCCCAGGTTCAATTCCGGTCAAGGGCATGTACCTTGGTTGCGGGCACATCCCCAGTAGGGGTGTGCAAGAGGCAGCTGATCGATGATTCTCTCTCATCAATGTTTCTAACTCTCTATCCCTCTCTCCCTCTCTGTAAAAATATCAATTAAATATATATATATATTTTTTTTTTAAATTACAGTACCTGGCACATAGCAAATTCTCAAAATATGTTAGCCAAGCACTAAGGCAAACTCTTTAGATAGATATAGAAAAATATTATGTAATATCACCCAGTGTGCTTTCCTTTTCCAAGTTTTTTTTTTTGTGTGTGTGTGTGTGTGCTTATGTGTGTTTGCATGTGTGTGTGTCTGTTTATCTGTATGTTGGGGGCATTAGTTAGAGAGGTAGAGAGTGTTTTAGTTATTTGGTCATTTAACGGTTAAGGCTAAGCCCACAGGAGAGATGAAGGGGACAAGAAACTGTCATCTTGGTTTTCTTTCTGCCTGGAATGCTCTTTGTCATCTTTACAAGGTTAGCTCCTTCTTTGATTACAACCTTGGATTAATGTCACCATTGTAGGAAATCTTTCCTGAATTTTCAGTATCGTGTAATCACTCTCTATGATTTACCATGCCGTTGCTCTGCACTCAAGCTTTTGTGGGAATTAGCATGCTTCCCCCATAATGGCATTGCTTATACACAAAGACTTATAGGGCTGTTGGAGGAAAAATGTCCCTGGTTACTTTCCTGATGTGTGTGAACAGGAAGAAATGACCAGCTCACTGATACAAGCCATGCTAACAGTGGCATTTACAGTACGAGAGGGACGCCATTCAAACGGTGGCCTCTGACATTATCCAACATCGATTTAGAGGATTTTTACCCAAGTTTGCTACAAGAATGTCAGAGGTCAGGATTCACTGAGCACCGATGTACATCACAAGACCAGACTCTGAGTTGAAATGTGGGGAAATAAAATTACGGAGGGAACTTGGACTAATTTTTCAGATTTTTACAAGCAAGTCAAGATTGTTTCTCTTACAATCATGCAAAAATAGGCATTCCTGCCTGGTCGCCATGGCTTGGTGGCTGAACATTGACCAACCTATGAACTATCATAGGAGGTCACGATTCAATTCCTGGTCAGGACACATGCCCAGGCTGCAGGTTCCATCCCAAGTAGGGGGCATGCAGGAGGCAGCCGATCAATGATTCTCATCATTTCTCTCTCTCTCTCTCCCTCTCTCTCTCTCTCTCTCTCTCTCTCTCTCTCTCTCTCTCTCTCTCTCTCTCTCCTTTTTCCCTCTTCTCTAGGATCCATGAAATATATTTAAAACAAAAAACAAAAATAGGCATTTCCAAAAGCCAACTTCTGGACAAAAATACAATATATATTATGCTTAACATACCATTCACCGGTTTAAAGAGGGGAATGAAGAAAGACGTTAAAGAAATGAGAGGATGAAGGTGGATTGCCAACATAATTCCTCTATGGATCCGGGGCCCAAAGGATCTCCTCACGGAAGAAAACACAGCACCGTGGGGGTGTGGTCTTAGTTGAAGATAAATCAGGCCAGCAGTGAATTGCAGACAATCCAGGCACATTTGCATTTGTCAGAGAATCTGCAGACAGTTAAGAAAAGAAGGTTCAAATGGGAGCGAAATCAAAAATTCAAGGACGCCGATGGAGGAAGCACAGTGTTCCGCATCTCCGAAACTTTGACGCACATTTTGACAAGGAAGGATGTATTTTTAACAGTGGGAGACAAACACTGGCAGATGAATATGCAGAGGTTGGGGTGGGCAGCTCTCACCAAAAAACCGGGATCGTATGTCACTCAATTACTGCTCCTGATTTTATTTTGCAACAATTCAAGAGCCGTTTCCGGAGAAAGCACTGAGATTCAGCTAAGAAATATCTTTTTATTAGCCTGTAGATTAAAAAAAGATAGATGTCCGGATGTGAAGTAACCAGTGTTTCCTAGGAAGAGGGAGATTAACTACAGAATACTGACCAAGACTTCCTCCTGGCAAACTTGAGTCATCCTCCACTCAGAGTAGGCCTCATCCTTGAGTCTAATCTTTGACCTGTACCCCAATTTTAGCAAGAATCCTGCTAAATCAGTGTAGCAAGAATTACCCCCACTCTTGATATCAGATCACTCTTAAATATGTGATCGTGTTTTTTTTAATTATATATATATATATATATATATATATATATATATGTGTGTGTGTGTGTGTGTGTGTGTGTGTGTATGTGTGTGTGTGTGTGTGTGTATGTATTTATTGGTTTCAGAGGGGAAGGGAGAAGGAGAGAGAGAAAAACATCAATGATGAGAGAGAATAATTGATCAGCTGCCTCCTGCACACCCCCTTACTAGGGATGGGGCTTGCAACCCGGGCCTGTGTCCTGACCGGGAATTAAATCACAACCTCCTGGTTCATAGGTCTATGCTCAACCACTGAGCAACATCAACTGGGCATGGCCACATTCTTTCTTGTAGAATTCCATCAACAAGAATTCTTTTGCACCAGCTCAGCAAGAATCTCCTTACCCTTGATGTCTCTTCTTGCTGACATTCCACTCATGGTCCCCCTCATTCTCCCTGGCTATAAATCCTCACTTGGCCTTGTAGTTGGAGCTCACCATCTCTCTCCTCTATTGCAATACTACCAACCCCCATTCCATTGCTCTTGAATGAAGCCTGCCTTGCCATTTTAATGCACGCCAGAATGACTTCCCTTTACCATTGTGCATAGCTCTTTTATCATCTAAAACTCTCTTTAAACTAAAGAAGAGAAAGGATGATGCGAGTTGACGGTGACAGACAGGGCATGCTCAAGGTTCACTGCTCATATGGAAGAGCTGTGGGAGAGGGAGTATCCTACTGAAGAGAGAATTTCTATTCTCATGGAACGACCCACGGAAAGGGTGTTTCAGTGAGGAGGATGAAGGTCCAAAGCCTAGGAGGGATAACCAGAAATCACATGAGACAAATGGCAGCATCTACGGAAATGGTTGAGGTGAGGACCAAGCCCGAGGATGACCCTGGCAAACAAGGATGGAGCTTGTTTCAGACCTGTGTAGATGCTTCCTCCAAAAAATGACTCAAACCCCCCAAAGCAAAGACCTAAACTAGCAGCATTTCACTCCCAAGGGGGAAAATGGTGCCATAGAGATTCTAACAACATAGGCATACCCTTCGTAGTTGGAGTCAGTGTCTGCATTTGAGTTTATCATTTATCACATGATAGCACCTTCCAGATGGAGCCAGAGACCATTTCCATGGCAAATAAATTCGTAAAGCTTTTAAGAAGTTCCCTCAATTCATCATGTCTTCCTATGACCTTTGAAACTGCGATTAGATCACACTTTTTTTCTTTTTTAAAACCACGCCTGTTTTCCAGCGTGCGCTTCTCGCTTATGAAAATTCCACCGTTTACCTCAACTCCCTCTGGTGCATATGTCGCGTCGTTGCATAATTTTATGATATGCGTTGTGATCCGTCATATATTTAGATCACTCGCATATTTTCCTCAACTTGAATCTCTTAAAATGTTACTATGACAATGGGGACTTGTGTCTCCTCTGGCTCCATCGAACTCCCAAGAGGCAGATGCACTGAGTCACGGACTATTTACAAAAGAACAGAAATGCATGTACCTTTAAAAAAGAGAACCTCAGTGGATAGAGCATCAGCCTGCAGACTGAAGGGTCCCGGGATCGATTCCGGTCAAGAGCATGTATCTTGGTTGCGGGTACATCCCCAGTAGGGGGCATGCAAGAGGCAGCTGATTGATGACTCTCATCGATGTTTCTAGCTCTCTATCTCTTTCCCTTCCTCTGTAAAAAAATCAATAAAATATATTAAAGAGAGAGAGAGAGAGAGAGAGAGAGAGAGAGAGAGAGAGAGAGAGAGAGAAAGCCAACCCAACAGCAGTGAAAAGACCTTCCCAATACACTTGAACTTCTGTAGCGTTATGCATCTGGTCACTCGTGACTTACTTTTTTTCCTATAAATCTTCACCTTCTGCCATAAGCCCCGCGTTCCCCCAGCTGCCCTTCACACCAAATACTGAGCTTCTTTGTAAGCTGCCTTCTGTCTGAGCTTGTGCTCCTGTGACTCCACAAGCGTATGCAAAGAGGCTGGATTTGCATAGAATTTTCTGATGAACAAAAGCAGCCACAAACAGATATGAGCAGCCAGATAGCCGGAGCCTCTCCCGGTTCCTTTCCACAGAAAAGCTACATGAAAACCCCATGTCGGGAGATCCAGGAGGTTGATTGACCAGGGGCTCTCACTGCTTTTCCAAACACCTCTTTGGAGTCCTTTGACCTTTCTATCCACAGAACACTTGGAACCAGGAGTTCATTCTGTTGCTTTCTGTTCTGTAGTCTCTCCCTTTGATTAGAGCACATTAACTTGAACTTTGTGCTCTGGGCCAGAGGAACAAGTTGTTCCTTGAAATGACTGTTCCTTGTCAGGGACAAGCAGCGGTCACCATGCTGCTCTGCACACACACACCTTTCCTCATTGTAACTGGAGCGTCAAGAGTCCCCTCCTAAACAAATCGATCCCCCTTCTTGCGCACTTCCTCTTTCAGGAACTCTCTCACTAGCCTCGCCAGCCTGGCTCAGTGGGTTGAACGTCGTCCTATGATACAGGAGGTTGGGGTTCGGTTGGTTCCTGGTCAGGATACATGCCCAGGTTGTAGGCTCGATTCCCAGTAGGGGGCTTGCAGGAGGCAGCCGATCCATGATTCTCTCTCATCATTGATGTTTCTCCTTCTCCCTGCCTCTCAATAATAATAATAATAATAATAATAATAATAATAATAAAGAACTGTGGCCGAAGTCGGTTTGGCTCAGTGGATAGAGAGTCAGCCTGTAGACTGAAAGGTTCCACGTTCGATTCTGGTCAAGGGCATGTACCTTGGTTGCAGGCACATCCCCAGTAGGCGGTGTGCAGGAGGCAGCTGATGGATGTTTCTCTCTCCTGGAAATTTCTAACTATCTCTCTCCCTTCCTCTCTGTAAAAAATCAATAAAATATATTTTTTAAAAAAGAACTGTCTCACAGTATGGAGTGAAGAACATCTACTTCTTTGGGTAAGTTTACCAATAGGGGAGGAGACAATGAAAAGTTGTTCCATGCGGTTTGACTAACTGCTACTGTGTTTGTAAGGGTGTCGCCTGGTGACCTGAAAAGAGGGACCCACCACGAGGAGCCAGAGGAGTTTCCAGCAGCTGAGACACAGTCAGCAGAGATAGCAACAGAGCCTGCGATCACAGCATCACCACGGCTGCCTGATCTTGCCCTGCAGGTAAGTCTCCTCATTGTCCACACACCAGGCTCTCCCCCGCCCACCTGGGTTGCTTCTCTGCCACTTTGGTCCAGAAACACGCATGAAGGTGGGATCAGAAGGAACGAGGGTCAGGGTATAACGTTCTGCCAGCCTGGGAGACCCGTGGTCTCCGAGATGCCCAAGCGAAAACCATGGCAGTGCTCATGTCAGCCCAGGCACCCTCCTGCCGCTTGCCTCTGTGCCCAGGGCCTCCGGGAGCAGGACATGAGTGTGCATTCATTTCACATGTCCATTTCCTGCTGGCCAGTCAGCTCAGCTGTCTTCTGTCGGATGAGTTTGGGATCACGTGCCTTTTCTAGAGGTTGGTCAGTTTATCTTTAGGAAACTGATGTTTCCCCGAGGTCAAAGCCATCATACGCTGTGTTGTTGGCCAGAGTGCATTGCTAAGAGCAACATACTAGCCTCCGATAGCACCACCCCTGAAGGCCTGCATCTCCTGGCTGCGGTAATGGCCACGGCAAGATGTTATTTTCTTACAGAACAACCATAAAACGCTGCTCAGCACTGCGTGATACAAGCCTGCTTAGCTTAGGTCTCTTCTGCAGAATCCCCCCAACTCTGTGTACGGCCCAGCCTGAGTTCTGGTCTATTGCAAATTATTAATGGAAAATAACTACACATGGCTCTACCAGCTAGACCGTTACTTCCAATTGCCTCTGACTCATTTCAACAACACAGAATGGATCTTCCTTGATCGTTTAATTATTGAGTGTAATTACTTAAAAGTTTGTAAGAGGGCTTCTTGTGTTCACTTAAGAATAGACCATATAGCCCTAACTGGTTTGGCTCATTGGATAGAGCATTGGCCTGCGGACTTAAAGGTCCCAGGTTCGATTCCCGTCAAGAGCATGTACCTTGGTTGCGGGCACATCCCCAGTGGGGGGTGTGCAAGAGGCGGCTGGTCAATGATTCTCTCTCATCAATGTTTCTAACTCTCTATCCCTCTTTCTTCCTCTCTGTAAAAAATCAATAAAATATGTAAAAAAAAAAAAAAAGAAAGAAAAAGAAAAAAAAAAGACTAAACCATACAGCTCTTATTGGTTTGGCTCAGTGGCTAGAGCATTGGCCTTCGGACTCAAGGGTCCCAGGTTCGATTTCAGTCAAGGGCATGTGCCTTGGTTGCGGGCACATCCCCAGTAAGGAGGGTGCAGGAGGCAGCTGATCAATGTTTCTCTCTCATCGATGTTTTTAACTCTCTATCCCTCTTCTTTCCTCTCTGTAAAAAAAAATCAATAAAATATATTAAAAAAAATACATCCAAACATTAGATCTTCTACACTGGATATATTCTAAAATTAAAACAAGTGAAGACGGGGAGTGGGGTGGGTGGGAGAGCAGACCCTGTTGTAAGCATCTTCTTTGCAAAGCTTCTTGCAAAAATCTGCTAGCCATAAAGGCAGGGGCTTAGCTTCATTAATGTATTAACTGCTCCATCGGCAGCACCTGGGAGCCGGCCTGGCCGCTAATAGGAATTCAATAAATAGCAGCCGAATGAATAAATGAAGTTGAATTTAATCAAAAGCTTAAGCCAGCACTTAACACGATTCAGACTTTTTAATCTGACACATAGAAATGGCGCCGGAGGAGTATTTGTTTACCGTGGTATTGCTTTTGATTTAAGAGTAAAATGATAGAGTCAGTCCAGGATCCCGTAGAACAGTTTCCAGATCGCCTTTGCCAGTTGTGCTGTGCGTTCAAAGGGCTCAGAAGGACCAACCTAACGGGGCTGCTGCGCATGACCCTTGGGATGTTACCCCATCAGCAAGGTGGAACTGGATGCCTCCTGGGCATTCATTTTTTAGAGAATCACAAAGAAATAGAAGCTTATGTCTCCCCGCAGGGACACAGCTGGTAGAGGTGACCCCTCCCAAAGAGTACAGAACAGTACAGTGTGAAGCACCGAGCCCTTTCATGAGTTAAAATCACACATTAAAAAGGACAGCCCAGCCGAAACCAGTTTGGCTCAATGGATAGAGCATCAGCCTGCGGACTGAAAGGTCCCGGGTTCGATTCTGATCAAGGCCATGTACCTTGGTTGCAGGCACATCTCCAGTAGGGGATATGCAAGAGGCAGCTGATTGATGATTCTCTCTCATCGATGTTTCTAACTCTCTATCCCCCACTCTCTCTGTAAAAAAAATCAATGAAATATATTAAAAAAAAAAAAAAAAAAAAAAAAAAGGACAGCCCAAAATGTGCCTCTTGTTTTGGCAACCAGAGGTGGCAAACACTGGTGGTTTGGTTTTGTCTCCACAATGTTATAAAAGGAGGAGTGCATAGTTAATCCTTTTTTTTTTTTTTCCAAATAAATTAACATATTTTTATTGATTTCAGAGAGGAAGGGAGAGAGAGATAGAAACATCACTGATGAGAGAGAATCATGGATCGGCTGCCTCTTGCACACTCCACACTGGGGATCGAGTCTGTAACTTGGGCATGTGCCCTGAGTGGGAATTGAACCGTGACCTCCTGGTTAATGGGTCCATGCTCAACCACTGAGCCACGCTGGCCGGGCAGTAGTTAGCTCTTAAAGATTTTAGGTCTAAAATTGTTTTGTTGATTTTCTCCGAAAATAATTTCAGAACATCTGGCATGGTTGGATGGGCCCTTTTGTGGGGATGACTGACGGCTGTCGCTCTTAAGAGGTGCTGATGCCTTCACAGCAAACGTGGCTCTTTTACCCATTCCTGGTCCTCTCCTGGGAACATGTGGGTTTGTTGCTCTGGCGCTCTCTCCATGGTGTGTCTGCACTCTTACCCTCCCTTTGGTCTTTCCCATGACTCGTCTCCTGTTTCAGCACAACTAGATCATGGAGTTTTCTGTGAAAACAGGTTCTTAACCCTAGAGAGAGCATTGCACAGCTGTGTGACTTAATTACATGCAAGAAGGACCTAGAGTCCCAGACCTAGCCCCGTCCTTAAGCTCATGTTTGCACCTTATGCCTTCCGCTGTGGCTTCAGCTCTGTAGTTTATCATCTCCTTAAGTGTTTCTTTCTGCTGGATTTTTAAAAATATATATTTTATTGATTTTTCACAGAGAGGAAGGGAGAGGGATAGAGAGCTAGAAAGATGGATGAGAGAGAAACATTGACCAGCTGCCTCCTGCACACTCCCTACTGGGGATGTGCTCGAAACCAATGTACATGCTCTTGACGGGAATCGAACCTGGTTGAACCTGGGACCTTTCAGTCCACAGACCGATGCTCTATCCACTGAGCCAAACTGGCTTTTGCTGGATTTTGAGGAAGAATTCTTCCTTCTGCTCATATTAGCTTCTTTCCCCCCCCCCCCAAAGTGATGCAGGCCTCTTGAGCATTCTAGACTTCATCCTCCATTTCTTCCACCCATTTTTTTTATATATGTCTATTCCAGTCCGTTTTTATTTGAAAAAAAATTTTTTTTTTAAGTCCTGGAAACCTTTGTTGAAGTAGAATCACCTGTAAAAGCCGAATTTGTGAAGTGAACTCGGTATGCACTGTGCATAGATGAGCAAATTGTGGCACCTTAGATCCTTCGAGTGTGAGTGACCACACGAGGCCCGTTAGTCCAAACTCCACCTCGGTCCACAGATGTTAAGAAAACATTTTCAGCCAAAACCGGTTTGGCTCAGTGGATAGAACGTCGGCCTGCAGACTGAAAGGTCCTGGGTTCGATTTCAGTCAAGGGCTTGTACCTTGTTGTGGGCACATCCCCAGTAGGGGGTGTGCAAGAGGCAGCTGATTGATGATTCTCTCTCATCGATGTTTCTAACTCTCTATCCCTCTCTCTTCCTCTCTGTAAAAAATCAATAAAATATATTTTTAAAAAAAGAAAAGAAAAAGAAACCATTTTCATGCCCAGATGATTCTAGGCTGGTAACTGCCAGGGTTGAGGCCTATCACTGTGGATTTTTCTTTTTTTAAATCAGCGCAGACTTGTCTTAATGCATCACAATTAGAGACACACCCCTGGCTGGCTGTCAGTCATGCCAGCCTGGCGGGGACAGTGCTTCCCGGGACAGGCACCCGGGCATGCAGCAGCGACATAAGGGCCTCCACTGCTTCCCTGACTCCCTGCTGCTTGTCACATGTCCTTGGTTTTGGTCACTGGACGCATCAAGGACAGTTACCAACATCACAATAAAACGGTGTTCGACTTAACGGCTCCTCTGCCTCCCAGTGGACACGGGAAACAGGACTTGGATCCTCTTGAATTGCCACAACATTTCTCCTGGCTAAAGTGTGCAGGACAGAATGATTGTCTTCTCTTAATCGTCAAAGACTCTGCATTGTCTTTGGGATCTTAGGATGAGAGCAGCCCTGGTTTGGAGCCATACCCCGGTTTCCTCGCCTTTGGGGCCGGCATTCTAACCAGCTCCAGCATCCTAGGCGTGCTTTGGGAAGAAGTGGTGAGTTCATCTATGCTCTTTCCTTGTTTCCTTTGCGAGAAGAAACTTGTTGGACAAGAGAGCCATCCTCAGGGAATAATAGCACAATGGGAACTCCCTCTTCCTTGCAAAACCCCTAGCTCAGCTCTCCTGCAGCCTGAGGTTTGGAATGGTCCTTCCCTTGCTAATGAGCACATAGGCATAGCCTCAGGGGTGGATGTGTGTCTGAGCTAATGAAGAAGCTACAGCTACTTGAGTGACAGCTCACTGTTGCCGCTGATGTTCTGCTGGGCACTTTTTACACACGCTGCTCCCAAGTCCAGGTACTCATTTTTCAGATTCGTCATGTTCAATCAAACTCGGGTTCCATTCCTTCATCTCCTCTGCTGGCTTCCCCATGTCCTTCTATTCCGTCCATTGCCTTTATCCTTGGATATTTAACCACAAATTGTGAGCAAGCACCAAAGCCACTCTTTTGACATGTCTCAGCATGAAATCCACCTTGTCGCTCACGTATCTGGCATGTGAGCCTGTGGTTTTTAGCTTCTAGAACAGTCTGACTCCACACGGTTGGAACCAGCGTGCAGGGGGCACGGTGCTCATGTCTCCGGTGTAACCCAATCTACATTGGCACAGGATTCTTGGCTACCCTGGGGTTGTCCCCAAGCCAGTCACTTTTGGAGAGGTTGCTCTGAGGAATATTAGGGACCGAGTCAGTGACGCCCAGTGTCCCTTCCGCCCCTGACATCTCCGGTGCCATGCCCTCCTCATGGTGGGCATCCAGCCCTCACGTACCTTCCCTTGTCCAGTTGCCTTTATCCGAGTACCCACCCTGTGTCTTGAGAAACGTGTAGGCATCTCCAGGGGCAATAAGATCTAAGCCAAATGGAGCCTCTTTCTCTCAAAAAAAAAGAAATCTATAGATTCAGAGAGGAAGGGAGAGGAAGAGAGAGAGATAGAAACATCAGTGATGAGAGAGAATCGTGGATCGGCTGCCTCCTGCACGCCCCCTACTGGGGAATCAAGCTCACAAGTCAAGCATGTGCCCGGACTGGGAATTGAACTGTGACCTCCTGGTTCATGGGTTGATGCTCAACCACTGAGCCACACTGGCCAGGTCAGGCCAGAGCTTCTTTCTTCCAACCAGGAAATTTCTCCATTGAACTGACAGAATCGAGTTATCCTTTGGCCAGAAGGCAGGAAAGGGAGCCCCTATGGGTTGGAGAATGAGGGGAGGATGGGAGGAGGAGAGAACCCTGATTCTATGTGTGAACCCTCAGAAGTTCCAGACTAGCCTCTGCTCCCCACGTGCATGGATCCCACTCAGCCCAGCATAGCCAAGGCGGGGAGAAGAGCGCTGAGAATGGAACAATCCCACCTCAGAGCTAGCACAGAACCACTCCAGTCTAAGGCCAGCACGTCTGATCGCCTCCTGAAACCAAAAGCTCAATATTTCCCAGAGATTTACGGCAGAACCCAGAGTCTATATAGCATTTGTGCGAGGTGAACGTCGAAATCACTCAATATTGAAAGAAGCAGGAAAATGTGATTTATTCTCCAGAAAAGGCAAGAAAAATGTCAGCGGCAAGCTCTTTCAGACATTGAAGTGATCAGATGAAGGGAAGACTTTGAGCAGACCTTATAATCATGCACCAGGAGATAAATGCAAAGTCATTTGCAGGAAATGAGAGGATATATATATATATATATATATATATATATATATATGATTATAAAAGGCTATTTGTTTTCTCTAAAGTTCCATACGTTTCCAAATTTATTAGTGTGTATTTGCTCACTGTGTTCTTTTATTAAGCTATTAATCTTCTATTGTGGTTGGAATTATTTATTCCTCTTTTTTACATTCAGAATTTATTTGCATGTTCTCACTTGGTTTATTCTTTTGACAGCGATTTGGCTAAATTTCATTGTTCTTTCCTGAAACACAGTTGTTGTTTGTTTAGTGCTGTTAATTTTATCTATTGATTTTTTTCTGCTTGTTATTGTTACTGACCTCTACTCTTATAGTTATTATTTTCTTCCTTCTATCTCCCTTGGGCTTGCTCTCTTGATATTTCACCAACTTTTAAAATTAAATAGTTTGATCTTATTTTTAAGAATTTGCCTTGTTTTCACCAAATATATGTAAACTTTGCATTTCTTTTTTAGTCCCACTTTATCACCTACTCCCTAAACTTTTGAAATGTAGTGTTTCCATTTTCCTTTGGTTCTAAGTATTTTTAATTAATCTTAACAATTTTATTTATATAACAAATGATACATATTTGATAGCAGTCCAGACCTGTATGCATAGATATATTTATTTTAACTTTACATAATATATATGCATTAATTATACAGTCAATTTTAATGATTTCAATTTTTATCTTACCAGCGTCAGCAAGCATAACTTGTATGGTGTTGATTTTGTCAAATTGGTTGAGATTTTCTCTTGGAGATTACCTTGTTATGAAACAAAATTCAGCTGAGTAAGTTTTAAAGATCTTATTGGCTTTATTCAAAAATTCATGGATTGGGCAGCATTCCATGTAGAAGATAGAAAGGATCTCCTAGAAAGAGCTGTATAGGCAGAAGGCGGAGGCTAAGGGAGTTCCTGGCAAATAGTGGATTTTGTGTGGCAAGGTTGCCTTTTTGAGGAATGACAGGGGTCCTTTAGATGGAAGCTCTACCTAGTGCTGTCCCGGTGAGTCCAGATGGACTCGTGTAAGAGTCTGCTCCTTGGGGAGGGTGAACTTGTAACTAAATGAGGCATTATGTCTTGATTTGGGAATGTGGCTTTAGCACAACCGACTCCATTCTGAGCTTATTCTCTCTCTCTCTCTCTCTCTCATCAGTATACACAATTTTGTTTGTTTTCCAAATATGCTCAAAATGAAAATGTATTTGTTGAGGCTTACAGTACATTTTGTGAACAATGTTCCACCCAGGGTCTTATGGGCGTGACAAAATAGCATCCACATTTTCCCTCAGCATCAAGTTTCCTCCACTCCTCCACTGCCCACCAACCCTCTTCCTATCCACCCAGATGTTCACCTCAGGCCGTATCCCTTCTGTTTGCTTTGGGGGTTTATCGTTCTCATGTCAGTTTCATGTATCCACAAGGCTGTCCAATTTTCATAACTGTACGAGGACAGGCATCCATGTGTTTATTCTTTTCAAGAATTATCACCAAGGCATAAAAACTAATCTTACACTGACTATGTTTATACACCTTGCAAACTGTCTTGCATGAAGGCCAAATGCTGCTTGACAGTCTCAGCAATGCATTGGTTAAGCAGTATGACTGGAAAGCACCGGATCACTCAACTTACAGAGCGAAATTGACGACCATCTAAATAAAACACGGAAGGTCTACGTCGACATAATTATTCAATTAATTTTTCCTTGTTTCATGTTCGGCTTTAAGGCAAACAGTACACTGTGAAATCGCTCTGTTTAGGTACGAAGCCAACCGCGAGAGATTGTTCAGTAAACTTTCCAACCCAGTGGCTCGGTGACACCGGTGACAGCTTTTGCAATTAGTTCAGGCTCTTTGTTTCTTGAGGCGACTGTAAAACCTACAGCCACGGACCCACTTTCCAGCGGAATCGGGACCCATCACAAAAATCGCAGTGGAGTTAATTGGTGCATCGGCTGACAGACTGTGCGGAGAGGCCGTGCCCGGAGCCATCGGGGTATTCCTTAACTTCGCTGCGGAAGCTGAGCTGGGTAAGATCACGGAGGAGGCTGTGCTTCCCCAAGGCCTACATAAGGCTCAGATTGAGGGCTTTGATGTCGAGGGATGTCAATCTGACACTTTCCATAAGCATCAAACACTCACCAATTACAACAACTAAAAAGATACGCTTCCCATGAGAATATTTTATAAATACCAAGTGATGCTATTGCTCAGAAATAAGCAGCAAGGCACGGCCAGTGTGGCTCAGTGGTTGAGCATCCATCTATGAACCAGGAGGTCATGGTTTGATTCCAGATTGGGGCACATGCCCGGGTTCTTTCCCATCATTGATGTTTTTGTCTCTCTCTCTCTCTTTCTCTCTCTCTCTCTCTCTCCCCGTCTCCCTCCCTATCCCTTCCTCTTTGAAATCAATAAAAAATAAAAAGAAAAAAAATAGAAATAAGCAGCAAGGAAACTTTCTGGTAACTGGATGTATAAAAAAGTCATAGGTGATACAAAATCTATTTTTAAATTTAGAAATTCCTTTATCAATTTTTTTTGGAGCCTTATATTTTAAAGTCCAAGAAATTTTGGCTCTATTTCCTCCTTTGACCCCAAAGAACTTCTCATCCACTCAGTGAAAATAAACTTTGAACTCACTTTCAAAAGTCGTTTATTTTGAGTATTCTTGTAAAATAAGAATTCCTGATGTGTCTATTTAGAAAGCCTTCTTCAAAGGACAGGATATTCTTCAAATGATAGGATAATTATTCTTAAACACGAGGCTTCCCTTTAGGAGAGCAGGAATAGATCAATAGTGACTCCTTCATTCATTGTTGGTCATCTACAGCCAAGGAAAAAGAATATGTCTCAAAGTGTACTCAGGATATTAAACATTAAAATTACCTTTAGAATTAAATAGATTATTCTAAGTTAACCTGACTCCTCACATTTTTCAAAAAAAACAGGTAGTTCTGAGAAACCATGTATTTTTCAATTCTAGAGTTTTGACTACTGGATATATATATATATATATATATATATATATATATATGCCTAATATGCAAAGTGTCCCTTTGGGAGTTCCATTGCTCGCTATGACATGTATGACTACCAGAGTTGGTGCAGAATTAAGGGAGGCCCAGGCCAGCAGCTGGCAGCCAGCAGCCACTAGGGATCCTACCCATGCACAAATTTCATGCACTGAGCCTCTAGTTTAAAATATTACTCTATTATGTCTGTGGTATTCAAGAAGGGACAGTGGTAATCTAAGAAAGTAAATCTCAATATAAGAATACTTTGCCAGATCACTTTCTTCTCAAATAACTTTCAGTAATCCCCTCTGTCTGTGAAACCCACAATGTACACTATACATTAAAATATAAAAAGGGAAGGTGAAGATCATGAATTATAAACACTGTGGACATGCAGAGCTCTGAGTGAACACTACATTGGGTAGTTCAAAATGTCTGTAACAGCATCATTTTTCCTAATTGCATGGTTTGCATCCCGCCCATAAAAACATAAAAGTCGCTAATTTCCCATCACACTCGAATCTGCGAAGTGTTCTGCACAGATGGCTTTCAGCTCCTCGTTTGCCAGCGGAGCTTCATTAAGCACCAAACACAAAGGCAACCGTGAACCCGTTCTTCATTTCTGCTTCTTGGCAGAAATGAAGAACCGGCATTTCATTTCTGGAGAAAAGCTCCTTAGCTCACCTTCTGTGTGTCCTAACATGTTTGCCAGGTTTATATCCTATCGTGCATCTTAAGGTCAAACTCACGTTTAGAACTATGTACTTGGGCGAAAATATGGCACTTTGTTACCTTTATATTTCCAGAACCTACCGGGGTGTCTGGTTTTCAGTAGGTGTTTATTAAAGATGAAAGAAATGAGACACATGATCACAGAGACCAACCAATGGAGTTGTCTAAGCACCAAGTTCATTACAGCATTGATAGCTATAAGCTCTGCATTAACTGCACGTAGACACAATAATACTGTTTATATAATGTCTTATAACATGTGGCTTTATATTTGCATAAAAAAAACATTAAATGCATATTATCAAAATGTTTGAGAGGAAATAAATGACCTTCTACACTTAAATTTCCAGCTCCAATGCTTGGCATATGTTTCCTGAGTCTTTAAACACCCTGATAACTAGCATGGCTGCTTGAATCTTGGAACAAAGCTCTAAAAATAGTTGACATTTTGCTGTTGCTATAGTAACAAGGAAAATGGCTTCATACTCTAGCTCCGATCCCACAGAGCTTAGTGTTTTCCCTCTGTTGCCTATGAACTATATGGCTACGTTCTTGTAGTCAAACTCCAGTTACTCTTCTCTTCACGTCTCCGATGTGTCTTAGGCTGATCCCCGGGGGACAATCTGAGTGTTTACTTGAGAGGGGCCAGACAAATGTTCCAGTTACCTCTCAAGAAATGGAGTTTTACCTCAAAAAGAGCTAAAACCAGGCTTTCATATGACATGGTTTGAAGTCAACTGGAAGGTTCCTGATTATCTTTTCCACCAGACTCAATGTCTAATATTTTACCAGCATTTTCAATAATAGGAAATCGACCCAGACTTAGATTACCAGGTAACTGTGTTTATTGAGATACTTTGGTTAAAGGACATAAGCTACTGGAAATTGTTTGAGATACTTTGGTTAATGGACTTCGATACCGTTATTCTATATTTTAGAGCTTTGCAAGTAGTCAGCAATGCTCACTCCCTGAGAGAGAAGATAGTGTGCAAAATTAGATTTCCCCAGAAAGGGTTATTGCACATCGACAAAATTAACATTCTGCTAGGAGACTTCTTCCCGTGGAATTTACATTCACAAGTCTTAGGGTCTGAAAACATCCCGGGGAGGATCGATCTGATAGTTCACTCTCTCAAGCCACTTTTTTCTCAGAAATGCCTGAGTTTCAGCCATGCTCTTTGGCAACACGAGGTACCAGATTATAGGAACATAATTTTGCCTGAGGAGCTTCTTTTGGGAAAAGAGTTGGCATGTGTTTTTTTGTTTTTTTTTTATTTGAAGAGGATGGGACTGATTCGCTATTAATTTTGCATATGCTGTCATCTTTAAGTGTTCTTTAAAAGTGAGGTACATCAGAAACTTGACATGAAATTAATCCAATTTGTGAGGCCATAAAAATTTCATAATAAATCTTATCCCCGTAAGTGAGAGCCATGCAACTCCACACAGGCTTCAAGAGCCTTCTGGCTGAGACTGGACGAAGTAGGGAGTAGAATGGGATACTTTGAGCTTTCCTTAGTTTGGACATTTAATCACCTAGGAAAGTGGTCAGCAAACTCAGTCAACAGAGCCAAATATCAACAGTACAACGATTGACATTTCTTTGGAGAGCCACATTTTTTAAATTTCTTCTAATGCCACTTCTTCAAAATAGACTTGCCCAGGCCATGGTGTTTTGTGGAAGAGCCACACTCAAGAGGCCAAAGAGCTATATGTGGCTCACGAGCCACAGTTTGCCAACCAGGGGCCTAAGGGAAAGAAATTTTGATTTTGCTAGTTATTTTAGACTCTGACTTATAAAGAGGTTTGCATTGTGGATTTTCTTTTTAAAAAATATTTTTATTGATTTCAAAAAGGAAATGAGAGAGAGGAGAAACATCAGTGATGAGAGAGAATCATCTATCAACTGCCAGCAACCCAGGCATGTGCCCTGACTGGAATTGAACTGTGACCTCTTGGTTCATAGGTTGATGCTCAACCACTGAGCCATACTGGCCAGGCTGTGGGTTTTCTTTTCTCTTATCTCCAGGACAGAGCAAGGGTCTGGGCCAGGCTCTGAGTATTAGAGGAAAAAGTGGGAGGAAACTTACATGTAAAAACAAACAAACAAAGAAAACCCTTCTACTTATGTCTTATTTTTAAAACTAGTGGCCTAGTACATGGATTTGTGCCTACTGAAAGGAAATTAATTAGAAAAGAACTGCTGCTGCAAAGTCAAAGTCACTGTAGCTCAGCAGTAAACCAGATTTGGGGCCAAAAGTGCCCAAACAACAACATAACCCATGCCTGAAGGTAGAATCACACAGCCCCTCGAGGAACCTGGTTCCAGGTGTGTCACTTGAGAACCGCCACTGCCAAGTCACCGCAGCTGGGCAGCTCCTGAGCATCTGCCCCCTGGTGGTCAGTGGGCGTCATATATACCGGCTGATCAGATGGTCGGAAGGTCACTTAGTCTTTTATATATATAGATAGGTTCTTAGCATCCTAGCCTTTCATTATGTGCATAGTCTGGATACCACCACCGAATTGAAGGAGAGCAGCTTGCTTTGGTGGCACCATATCTCAGGGGCAGGGCTTCCAGATCTCATGGGGAGGGGGTCACCTGTGTCCCCTGGACGTGGAAAGGAGCTGGTGGCTAGTAAAGAGGGACTCTGCTGAACACAACCTGTATGTCTGCCAAAGTCCAGCGAGCTCTGCCTTCACTCTCAGCAACGCGGGCACGGACACCTTCTAGCAATTCTGTGCGCTGACAAGTCCTCACGCCTAATTCAATGTACACAGTTGATAAGATCGAGTTAATACCGAGATGCAATCTGTTTGGCTGACTCTCCACCTGCTTAGGAACCGAACGACCATACGGTGTGGAATGAGACGAGAAGTCTGGCAGGCCCGCACGGCCCTCTCCTCACGTTCCTCGCTGCCCAAGACAAATCTGATTTATTGAGGTCTAAATCTGCACTCCCAGCACTATTTACTGGGGGGAAATATAATTTGCATGTCACCAGCTGTGAAGAAAGATGATTAAACAATAAAGGATTAAGAGATAAACAGCCCAGCCTGGTAGCAATACATGGAGTCCAGAATTTAAGTGCTGAGCTTCTAAAAGTTTTTAATTTTTTAAAAATTTTTATGTAAGGGGTTTTGAATAGTGTTAGGGTACTGACTCTGTTCTTGGAATTGGAAGAAGTATAAAAATCTGCAAAAACGCTTTGTTATTTCATTACCAATTCTAAGAGTTTAGCTTCTTTTCCTTTTTTTTTTTTTTAATTAATATGGCTATATTTTAAGTTTTAATTTACGCTATTCTCACTGGCTTCCTCCCTCACTTTAATAATGTAAATATTAGTTGAATATGTTCTCTATGGAACAATTTGCAGCCATGATCATGCATAAAAAGAAATTGTGTCTCTGTAGCATTGATCCTCAAAACCGAGGCGCTCTCTCTCTCTCTCTCTCTCTCTCTCTCTCTCTCTCTCTCTCTGGCTAATCTTTAAAGTTGAAACAGTAAACAAAGTTCATTAGTTTTGTTCCTTTTTAAATTTCTGTTTTCAAAGTTACTCATTTAACAGCCTATACATCCGTTTTCACTTTCAGGAAAGCTGGTTATTTAAAAAAAATAAAAATAAAAATAAAGGAAAAGAAATGTTTCAGACATGTATTGGGATTTCACCGACAGTCTTCGATCATCACTATCTTATTATTCATCTTAGTACTACCTCTAACCTGTTACTCCAAACACCCATCTTAAGCCAATTTTTTGAGATAATATTTTGAGGCTAAGCAGAGAGAAGCATTTGAGAGGAACAAAAACTTAAGTTACCACCACAGTCTGTGAATACAGAGCCGTTGGCTCTAAACCATATACTAGTATAATATTCTCTCTTATTTATATTACACAACACCACCACCTCTATGTATTCTTTTTTTTTTTAAATATATTTTTATTGATTTCAGAGAGGAAGGGAGAAGGATAGAAACAGAAACATCAATGATGAGAGAAAATCATCGATTGGCTGTTTCCTGCACGCCCCCTACTGGGGATCCAGCCTGCAACCTGGCCATGTGCCCCGAAAAAGAAATGAACTGTGACACCCTAGTTCATAGGTTGATGCTCAAGCACTGAGCCACACTGGCTGGGCCATTTATTCTGATTCTATGGCTAACAATATGTTTTCTGATTTGATTTTATTGCTTAATTTTATCATTACTGAACAAGATGGGGATGCTCAGTATTTCTGACAGATGCATTCATTCTCTCTCTCTCTCTCTCTCTCTCTCTCTCTCTCTCTTAACAAGGGCTCTCACTGTAGTATGATAAACTTTCCTATTGCAGGTTTGATTAGTCTGAGTAGATCACCTGTGGATATAATTGAGCCGTCTTCTGTTTTACTAGTAAGTGCCGGAAGGCCACACATGAAATAAAAGGCAGGTTGATGATAGAAATAACTCCAATGTCAACTCCCAATCTTCCACTCACAGAGGATTATGTGGGTTTTACCAGGCATATGAATGTGTGCTTGCAGGATGCTGGTAATATCAAGAAATTGGTTCATAGGAAGGAAACCATGGAGAAGTCTCCTAGTACCAAGGATTTGCTGAGAGTGATGATGGAAGTTGGCTGAGACAGGTTACCTTTCTTTAGACGAGCTGGACAGGTATTCCAGGACTCCAGGCCACGTTCGTCTCACAACAGCGAGGGGAAAGCGTTAAGCTTGCACCTGATTTCCACCCTGAAGGATGTGGATTTATTTATTTAGTTATTTATTTGGTTAATCCCCACCCAAGGATGTTTTTCCATTGAGTTTTAGGAAGAGTGGAAGAAAGAGGAAAAGACAGAGAGAAACATTGATGTGAGAGAAACACATTAATCTGTTGCCTCCAGCACAAGCTCTGACCAGGGCCTAAGCCAGGGTAGAGCCTACAATTTGAGGCCTGTGCCCTTGACCGGAATCCAACCCAGGACCCTTTGGTCTCGGCAGTCCCAGTCTGTTACTTTGTCCCAGCCTCTGTCTGCGTTTCTGCTCTGTTTGAGGATTGTTTTGCATTCATTAAAGAGCCTGACCATAAGTAGTCATTTACTCCTTTTTGCTCTTTATTATGAAAAATATGGTTGAATTGAATGTGGTAAAAAAGAGCCCCCACACAACTTTTTTCCTTTGGTATCCACATGAGTTCCCAGGAGCTGAACTGCATGCTCATCAGGTCTGGCGAGGGCTGAGTCTGACAGAGAGAATTTCAATGCACCCCACCACTGTCTCATCAAAACGCTTATTCTAATCAGTAACGCTGATGTTGTTATGAAATGCATATGGTATCAGGAGTGCTAGGCTTCCCAGAGACAGGGGTCCCCGAAGCCATTTGCACACCCATATGTTACTGGTTGGGAGAAGGGCTCACCTCCCCCGGTGGCTCATGGGAGTGGGCTTCTTGCGATTCAAGAAAAAGAATTTTCTGAGACCTGCACTGGAGGAGTGCTTTTTGTTTGCATGGAATCACACCCCTGCGTTTCCAAAGTCCTGTTCCCCTTAGTTCGGACCTAGAGGACGTGTAGCCGGGGCTTCCGTTGGAGCTAAAAGCAGAGCCAGCCCAAACCGGTTTGGCTCAGTGGATAGAGCGTCGGCCTGCGGACTGAAGGGTCCAGGGTTCGATTCCGGTCAAGGGCATGTACCTTGGTTGCGGGCACATCCCCAGTAGGGGGTGTGCAAGAGGCAGCTGATTGATGTTTCTGACTCTCTATCCCTCTTCCTTCCTCTTTGTAAAAAATCAATAAAAAATATTTTTAAAATGCCGGAAACCAATCATTGTCTCACTCATAGAAAGAAGCTGGTCAACCTTGAAGCTCTGAAAGGTCAGAGCCCACCGCACCCTATCTAATGGAGACAATAGTAACTGAGGCAACTTCCCCATCTTGTAATCATGTCAATCCTTACTGATATGATAATCTGCTTATTACCTGCCTGAGGGCTATGGGTGTTTCCCAAAGCTGCTTAAGGGTAATGGTTGAATCCCATAGCAGCCTCAATAAAAGGGATAGCAAGGCCAGAGCCTAATGGAGTCTTCCTACAAGAGATTGACTCCCGCCTGGCCCACCCATTTGTCCCAAACTAATTCTTTTCTAGTCTTTCTCTTCATTTTAGTATGTGGCCTCCTCCAGATACCAGACCCTGAGTGGGCCCTGAACCCACAGGTCCTGTTAAGGATTCCCACAAAATAAATAAAATAAATAAATAAATAAATAAATAAATAAAAGCAGAGCCAGTGTCCAGAGTTTCCTTTGTATGTGTGGTTACAAAGCCTGTTTTCCTAAGAGCTAATACCACACGGACTGTCTCCTAAAACCCCAGCATCCTCTTGCTCTAATAAAAACTAGCGGCTTCCACACAAATTAGAAAACAATAAAAATCACTACAAACCCCCAAACATGGGCAATAAACCTTTATGACAGTACAACTGATTTTTGTTTTACATATTTTATGGTTTTTTGAAGGATCAGAGGGCATCGTGTTTAAGACCAAGTGTTTGCTTGACTGATGGGGTTTGTGGGTTGGCTTGTTCCTCACCTGTCTCACAGCTGCGGACTCTATTCATCCCGCTCTGTCCACTCTTAGCGGTCCTCAGACGCTAAGCTCTCAGGCCTCTGAAAGAGGAAACAGGCCTTTGAAAGCATCAGAAGGGGATCAGGTGCAGTTTCACACTCTTTCTATTTTTTGCCTCTTTTGGGGGTTTCCGCTGCGCTTCCTTCCTCTCTCGATGGTCTAAAAGATTATTCTTTAAGCTGGTTATATCACTTCGGCGTGTAATACGAGAAGCATTAGAACAGCGTTTATAAGTGAATCCTTTTTGTTCTGTTGTGACATTAGCCACTGAGACTGTTACTGAGAGGCTGGGGAAAAAAGGGAGACAGATGACGATGCTACACACTTACATGGGGGTGGAGGGGGTGCACAGCCAGTGTATTTGACTTTGGTTGACTCTGGTAGACCCCTCCAGAAGGTAATCTGTTCCCTGGAATGAAGTAGAAATGGGGATAAGGAGGCCAGAGGCTTTCTCCCCATCACAGATACTGTATATGAGACCCTTTCCCCTCAAAGATCCTTCTCTAGCCTTCTGATAGCCTGTTCTGATATTCTCTTTCTGGCTCTTCACTTAAAAAAAACATATATATATATATATATATATATATATATATATGTATATGTAAATAATTGATTTTTTTTTTTTACAGAGAGGAAGGGAGAGGGATAGAGAGATAGAAACATCAATGAGAGAGAAACATCTATTAGCTGCCTCCTCCTGCACACCTCCTACTGGGAATGTGCCCACAACCAATGTACATGCCCTTGACCGGAATCAAACCTGGGACCTTTCAGTCCACAGACCGACGCTCTATCCACTGAACCACACTGGTTTCGGCTGGTTCTTTACTTTTCTCTCTAGATTCCTAAACTTGCCGATGATCCATGTTCCCCGTTATAGCAGGACAATTAGTAAGAAATTGGCAAGGTTTTTTGTTGTTATTGTTCTTGTTTGTTTGTTTTTTGTTTGTTTTGGTCAGAACTGGATTTATAAAAAAACCCTGCTCTTCAAATATTACTGTTTGTAGTTGGTTTGTTGAAACTGTTATTAGCTGTGGCCTTTGAGTGTCCTCCGAGGTCCTTGAACTAATTTATCTTGGAGTTTTTGTAAAGGAAATGAAAGTAAGATTTGAGAATAATGTAAGTCCCAGGGATAAAAAATTACATCATAGTTCTCATCAGCCAGTGCATCTTCATCAAGCTATTAATGTTAGATAGTCATTCCAACAAGTAAAACTTACACATCTTCTGGCCAATGTTCTCTTTTCCCCGAAGAGTGATCAGCAAACTCATTAATCAACAGAGCCAAATATCAACAGGACAACGATTGAAACTTCTTTTGAGAGCCACATTTTTTAAACTGAAACTTCTTCTAACACCACTTCTTCAACACAGATTCGCCCAGGCCGTGGTGTTTTGTGGAAGAGCCACACTCAAGGGGCCAAAGAGCCGCATGTGGCTCGTGAGCCGCAGTTTGCCGACCATTGCCCTAGTAGGACATCAGGAAATGCTATTCTTCTCATCATAACCTGAATTTTCTTATAGAAAAAAAAATAGTAAAATTTCTGTGGGAAATTTGGGTCCAATTTGCTTTAAAGTATAGATGTGAGCCCCAGGTAACAATGAATTCTTCCCCTGATTCTTTTCTAATAACAAGTCTAAACCTAGGAGGTCAGCTTGTACACTTACATTTTTTGGATATTTTTATGCAATTATTGGTCTGCAGCACTGAACTGACATAAGTAATTGTTACAGAATTTACACAGGTGACCAGAAAATACGCAGGGAGTAGTCAGAGATCCAGGAGAAACCCAGTTCTTTTCTGATGTTTCCGATGTACAAGCACAGTGACTTGGGGTCAGCTCTCCACATCCCTGAGTGTGAATATGGAGGAAGCTTTCCCTTTTCCCCCTTCGGTTTCTTTGTTTTCTCTCTGCTTCCTGACTACCAGGCTTCTGTGGTGGGCTTCCCTCCAGAGTTAGTTAGAAGGGGAAGTTAGGCTGCATCTAAATGACTGGTGTGGGTGGTGACCTCCTGTCTAGCTAAGCTGTCCCATTCTTTGCTGATGGCTCCTTGGTAAAATGAGGTATTCTGGGAACCAGGTTCTGCGAGACAGGGCAGGCATCAGTGGAGTTAATTATTGGCCAGCAAGAGTGTGCATTAGAGCCCTAGCCGGTTTGGCTCAGTGGATAGTGTCGGCCTGGGGACTGAAGGGTCCCAGGTTCAATTCCGGTCAAGGACATGTACCTTGGTTACAGGCACATCCCCAGTAGGAGGTGTGCAGGAGGTAGCTGATTGATATTTCTCTCTTATTGATGTTTCTATTTCTCTACTCCTCTCCCTTCCTCTCTGTAAATAAATAAATAAATAAATAAATAAATAAATAATATTAAAAAAGATTTTAAAAAAATAAAAACATTAATCTGTTAAAAAAAAAAGTGTGCATTAGAAGGCAGGTTACTGGCACAGATCCAGATTGCTAGCCCCCCCAAACCCCCCAAAATATGTCTTCTATTCCACATCATAATCTAATCCTTCTCAGAACTAATCATGTTTATCCCACTTCCTTAAGTCAAAAGTAAATAATTTGTTTAAATTCGGCTGCAATTATTTGTTATTGAAAATATTTACCATTGGGATTTCTCTAAATGCCTATTGGTAAGAAGAAATACTAACCAGCTGTACTTCTAAGAGAGGTTTCCTAATCTGGATTTAAACCTAACATTTAAATTAGTTGAGTCTGCTGAAAGTAGCTAAGGATTGAAAAATGTCATAAAAGTAAAAAGTAATATCAAAATATTAGGGCGGAACCAAAAAGAGAAATAACCTAACTTTACAAGGGGATAATCTAAAGATAGACTTGCTTAACCTGTGTTTTGATTCCACATTAACTAATCTTCTTGTGGAATTTTATTTTTTTCCCCTTTAATGAAAGTGCTGAGTGCATTCAGGGAGCACAATGCTGAAAGCACGTTCAGATTCCTCTGCAATTAGCAGAATGCTTTGTCCTTCCTTCAGAGCTGAAATAATCCCTCTTGGAACTGCTTAAACCCTCGTCAAGATGTCAGCAGGAGTGGAGGGTTTTCCCAATAATCCGAATCCCGTAGACATGTTAAGCGCGGGCATTAACTCGCTAAGGCTGCGCCAAGCGCTGATTCCTCGGAGTGTTGAGCCTGGAAGGAAACTGTAAATTATAAAAGTTCTTTCAGAGCTGCTTTGATTTGTGTCCAAAGGACAAGTTGGAGGAAAAGGAGGAGGAGACATGCTGATTGCAAGACAGTCCTTAGCACCCAGGTGAAGCACAGAGACAGGGGGCCTGCCCTCCTGTGCCTGTCTGGGAGTTGGATGTGGCTAAAACAGTCCCCGAATAGAGACATTGGAGGAACTTTTACCAGCTGGTTTCAGCTCATTACAAAATGGGAGTGAAGACAGATGTGTGTCAATAGGAATGAAACAGCTTCGGAAGCACATGGCCCACCGGCCGGCTAAAATGCCAGGGGATCCAAGGCAGAACCTCACTCACCCTGCTCACTGTTGTGTCTGTAGCTTAACCCCAGGCTCTGCACAAAGGGAAACTCAGTATTTATTGACCAAAAAGAAGGCTTGTTAGGGCTACCTCCTGGTCTGGCATCATTCGGAGAAGACAGGTAGGGATGTCTGACTAAACTATACAAGTCATGTTAGTAACGTAATTTTGTAAACAAATCCAAGGCCCTGCAGTAACTTACAAATATGTAAGTTAATTCTTGATACACTCCCATGGTTGTACACAGGTGGAGAGAGAATGCGGTTTATATACACTGAGTGACCAGATTATTATGATCTCTGGATGCTTAATAATCTGGTCACTCAGTATATATCCTGTATAATAAAAGGCTAATATGCAAATTGTCCCCTCAACCAGGAGTTCGACCAGCAGGCAGGCCGGACAATTGCCCATGTTCCCTCCCCCTGGCCATGCTGGCCGGACTCCACCCATTCACAAATTCATGCACCAGGCCAGGCCTGATATATATATCTCATATATATTATATATATCATATATATCACATATATCACATATATTATATATCATATATCTCATATATCTCACATATATATGATATATAATATAATATATAATAATCTGGCCACTCAGGAGCCACTCAGTGTATTCTTCTGTGCATTATAACAGAAAGCCGAGATAATTCTTTAAAATATGAGATGGCTCGAGTTTAGAAAGTTGATAGAGTCATTTAGAGATTTTGGAAATGGAGAGACACGTGGAAGTCCAGTTACAAGAGGGTTTCAGTGAGGCAGGGGATTAGTTGATATGAAAAACTAAAAAAAAACAGGCCCAAAAGGTTAAGCCATTTCTGCAGAAATGTTACCAAGGGTGAAGGCTCTGGGAGGTCTTTGAATAGGGCACCACAGAGATAGGAGAAATGGAAAATGGTGACAATAAAAGTGTTGCCTTGAAGTAGAATAAATAAATGTGTAAAATGAAGAGCAGCAAGTTGAGGGAAATTTTCTGAATCGTGCGCTTTATCTGCTGTTTTATTTGTCATTGACGTGGGCGTGTGTCATATGGACATGCAGGCCGGAGTTCTGTCTCCAGAATTGACTGACTACATGAACTTGAAAAGTTGATCTTCTCTTCTGAGCAAACTGTTCATTCAGCGATAAAATAAAGACGAGGAGGATAGTGGGAAGAACAAGAAGCTTCCTTGCTTCTAGAAGGTTCCTGTGGGAATCACCTAAATTAGTGTTTCCCAAACTTTTGACATATGTGTACCCCTTCTATAATTTTCATAATGCTGAGTACCCCTTGTACTCAAGAGAACGTAGAATTAGGCAGTGCAGTGCATATCCCCACCAAACTCTTCCCGTACCCCTAGGGGTACACGTACCACACTTTGGGAAACACTTAATAAGTGTTTTGTATACATTCGGGGTGGACATCCTATATTTTTCTGTGACTCAGACTTACAGGAAGGTAACTTTGAAGGGCTCTCGATCTTTGTATATTCCAATTCCGTGCCTTAGCCGGGCCCACCAAATAAATATGTTGACTCATTGGAATTTTATTTAGAAAAGCCAAATGCCTTATTTGTAAGCCAGTCAAATGGCTTATGCTCCAGTGATTTAAGAGTTGACTTTTTCTGACTTCACCTCCTCCCTTTGAAAAATAAAATCAGTGAATGTTGTATGTTTAAAGGACCAAGTAATGAGATTGAAGGAAATGGTTCGTTCCTGACACACTAGCTGGAGCGGAGAAGTCCTCTCCTCAGGAACACGCATGTTCTCATGGGAAAAGCGTGATTCTGTCATGTGCGCAGTTTTACAATTGGGGTCTGTTTGTTACAGCAGCTTGTCTGCTACAGGACCTTACCTAATCTAATTTTTAAAAACTAAAATGTTATGTCTCTCCTACAGAGTCTCCTGTGTAGGGAATTTTTCTCTTCATGAGCAAATGGTAATAATAAACATAAAATACACTTTTAATGGGTAAGATAAAAATTATAAAACTAAGAGTAAAAGCAATTTCAAACAGATTTTATATCCCTCCCTAACCTCTAAATTTTACTTTTTGAAATATTAATTTTATTGAGGTAATTACGTCTGAAGGAACAATTTGTCTAGAAGTCTATAAACTATGACAAAATTAATATTTCATCAAAATGAATGTATGCCCCCTGGCTCCTGAATAGAACCCGAGAATAATGTTGGTCTTGTGGCTAATACTCTGGTTTATGATTAATGCTCTTTTTGGGTAAAATAAAATAAACCTTGCCAGGCTTGTATAAGTTCCTGTTCCTTTAAGATTAATTCATGCCAGGGCATGTCATTTTGAAAGAGTGATTCTTTGTAAAGATAATTAATAGAGGAAGTCATCATAAAAACTGTATTTTGTTTTATTTTTAAAAATATATTTTATTGATTTTTTACAGAGAGGAAGGGAGAGGGAGAGAGAGTTAGAAACATCGACCAGAGAGAAACATCAATCAGCTGCCTCCTGCACACCCCCTACTAGGTATGTGCCCACAACCAAGGTACATGCCCTTGACTGGAATTGAACCTGAGACCCTTGAGTCTGTAGGCCAGTGCTCTATCTGCTGAGCCAAACTGGGTAGGGCAATGGTTAGCAAACCACGGCTCCCGAGCCACATGTAGCTCTTTGGCCCCGTGAGTGTGGCTCTCCCACAAAATACCACGGCCTAGGTGAGTCTATTTTGAAGAAGTGGCGTTAGAAGAAGTTTAAGTTTAAAAAATGTGGCTCTCCAAAGAAATTTCAATCGTTGTACTGGTGAGATTTGGCTCTGTGGACTAATGAGTTTGCCGACCACTGGGCTAGGGCAAGAGCTGTATTTTAATGGCTTTCGTGTTGTTGCTTATTTTTCAGTCTCGAGATGCAAACCTCAATGGCAGCTAAAGGCCGTGCTGTCCCTCCGCCTGATTCTCACTGAGCTCAACGAAGGAGGCTGAGTTAGTAACTTCCTCTGGAGGCGAATTGTTTCAGGCGAGATGGGTGAGTCATTTCCAGATCTCTCACTTTCCTCTTTCCATGGAGGGTTGCTTCAGGCTCACAATGAGTTTTGTTTGGTCTTCGAAGATGCCATTTATTCAAAGTCTTGATCCAGTGGGGGCTGCGATGCATTTACTTGCCGAAAACTAAGGTGGTTATTTATTTATCTTCTTGGTTGTGAGTTTTATGCCTGCATTTATACCGGTGTCCAGCCTTTTGACAAGTATTTTATTGCTGACACATATACTAACAAGCCACCGTTATGTCGCTCTGATTTTTGAAGCAGGCGCTCTATTTAAGTGTCATATTGCCTTTAACTAGAGAAACATTGCATTTTTAAAATTGTTTCTCAAGCCAGCAATCACTTTTATTTGGCTGACTTAACATTATTATTCGTGAGTTCCTGTGGTTTGGGGTTCTGTTTTTGGTATGAGGATAATACTCTGCCACATAAAATGAGTCAGGATAAACTCTGGAAAGTGCCTTCATATTAATCAATGACCAATTCATCAATCACCCATAAGCTGCACCCACAGGGCTGTTAGGACAAAACCTTTCACTGCCTGTTGGAATTGATATGGGGTGAATGTTGGCAATGTGATTCTCATGGAGACCATTGTTTATATATGAGCCTGGGCTGGGGATGGGCGAGAGATTTTGCGACTGTGAGCGAGCTGATACTGAAGTGAAGATGGCAGTGCAGAGGGAGGCAGGGAAGGAGCAGGCACCAAAGACAAGCACTTAGGGAGAAGGGGGAGAGGTCTGATTGGCAGACTCAACTCATGGGAACGATGTAAAATTAGACAGACACCTTTAACAGGGATTGGTAGTTAGTCCTAGAGACAATGGCAGGTGTCTCTATTTTCTAAATTCTAAAATTTCATCTCTAAAAGCAATATACTGCCCAGCTGGCATGACTCAGTGGTTGAGCATCAGTCAACCTACGAACAAGGAGGTCACGGTTCCATTCCAGGTCAGGGCTCAATTGTGGGCTCAATCCCCAGTAGGGGTCTTGCAGGAAGCTGCTAATCTATGATTCCCTCTCATTATTGATGTTTTTCTCTCTCTCTCTCCCTTTCCCTTCCTCTCTGAAATCAATACAAATATAAAAAATGAGATAAAAGCAATTACTAATTTGTATGTAGGAAACATATGGTACCTTCATAAGTTCTGGGGATGGAGAATACCTGTGTTGATATTACTCCAATTGATACTGGGGTTTGGGATTACATTTCTTTTATGAATATATATATATATATATATATATATATACACACACTAGAGGTCTGGTGCACAAAATTTGTGCATGGGTGGGGTCCCTAGGCCTGACTGGCAATCAGGGCTGATCTGTAGGGTGACCTGCAGAGCAATTGGGGGTCCCCACTGGCACCCATTGTGGCTGGCTTAAGCCCTGCAGGCTGACAGCAGCTCCTGCATTAACGTCTGCCCCCTGGTGGTCAGTGGCTGCTCATTCTGCTGGTCATTCTGCTATTTGGTCAATTTGTATATTAGGCTTTTATTATATAGGATATGTGTGTGTGTGTGTGTGTGTGTGTGTGTGTGTGTGTGTGTGTGTGTATGTGTGTGTGTTTAAATTCAGAGGAAAGCAAAGAGGGCATACTCTGAAGAACTGTGTGAGATGATGCAAAAATTGGCTTTATGGTGCTTGATGCCAATACTGCAATTCAGGAGCCTAAATTATATTGTTTAATACAAGAAAACAAAGGGAAAAATGGTGTATTTCTAAATAAAATGTTTTGTATAATAGTTAAGATAGTTATTTGATTACATTAATAAATTAGTATCAGTAATTACTTTATTTCATCCAGGTTCCTAAGTGCTTATATATTCAAAATGACCAGAGTGCTTAAAAAAACAACAACAAACCTTTAGATTTGGAAAATAAATTATCACATTATTTTCTAGTTTCCTTTATAGTTAGGAATGCATACTGCATTTTATAAGCTGGATGCAGAATAAGTTATATTTCACACCTGATAATTGCCTTTTGTAAAATGAAAATAGAGATGTTTGCCAGTTAAAGCATGAAGTTAGATTCTCAAACTTCCTATAAATATTAATGTGAAGATAGATTGATAGTAAACATAAATTCATTGGAAAATTATTCATTTTGCTTGCAACAATTTGGAACCTTGGTTACTTGATAGAATACTTTTGGGGAAAGATGGAGAACTGGTCCAGTTGACATTTCTGTTCATACCTTCTAATCCTAGAAGGATAGAAATACATAAATGTATTATTTCAGCTGAGCATGTTGCTATATATGTAGTGTTGTAGAAATTGCATGTAGCATTCATTGGATATTGGCTTAACAAGGCCCATATTTTCTGCAAATTGTTTCAATCACAAAGCATTTAAAATAAAATTCCATTTCGGCTTAGCTTGATTCAATCTATATTGATAATATCAAGTCAGCGGACAGTGTAACGAGTTCATCTGGCCAGTAGTTATGGTGTTTGCTAAGTGAACGCTGTCAATTTCTTTCTCATCAATGCCGTGACCTGAGCTGAATTTGACATCATTCTAGTTTGTTTTCTTCTAAATATTATAAACTGCCATTTAAAAAAGATTGAGATATAATCAATGAGATCTTAAAAAAAACAAAAAACAAAAAAAAAAACAACCCACAAAACTGTTCCTCCAGCCTCCAGCTCTCTCATCCCCCAGGAAATGCACAAATCTTCGCTGACAAAGGTGGGTGTGTTAGTACTAACTACCCTTTTTGGTATTTCACCCACTCCAGAGATGACTAAAAAAGTTACATTTCAACTGGGGTATCTGTGCAGCTCACACTTTCAAAACAATATGGCCCCGCAGGAGCAAATTTAGGCCTGGGACCTAGAAGTCAGGGTAATTTACTAATGAATTTTCTTACGTGTTTATTATTAGCAAGTTGCAGGGGTCAGCAGAACTCTTCCTCCATCTGCAACGGATGGTGTTTGCTCAGGCGCCCTCATTCAGTGGTTGGCAAACTCATTAGTCCACAGAGCCAAATATCAACAGTACAATGATTGAAATTTCTTTGGAGAGCCACATTTTTTAAACTTAAACTTCTTCTAATGCCACTTCTTCAAAATAGAGTCACCCAGGCTGTGGTATTTCGTGGAAGAGCCACACTCAAGGGGCCAAAGAGCCGCATGTGGCTCACAAGCCACAGTTTGCCGACCACGGCCCTAGTAGGGTGGCTCACAGGCTGCATGCTGAGCTCAGAGCTTTTGTACTTGAACTTCCCTCTTCTGGAATGCCCTTCCCTCTTTTTCTCTCCACTTCCTCTTCTGGTTTAGGAAGCCTTGCCTGACAGAATAGCCATGTTCGCCCCTCCTATTCAGCTGCTTTGCTGTTCTCCTTTGCCACCATATCATCATCATCCAACCGCTTTATTTTGTTTACAGCCTGTATCATCTCCCCAAAATGCAAAATTTTCTCTGGTTAGAAATGTTGTTTTGCTTCTAGAACTCTGTGGCAGATTCTAGGTGCTAAGATAAATATGAACAGGTCAAATATCTGTTGACCGAATGTGTCCTTACATGGGTGCATGAAAGAATCAATACATGTCTGTTAGAAGTAGATTCAGATAGTAAGATTCTTAAGCATTTTTCCACATAATTAGGCAAAAGATGGATAATGTAAGCCTGACTATCCTAAGTGCATTTTCTCAAACACAGAAAATGACTAATTTCAAACTTCTCTTTACATAACATGGAATGTGATGCTAGTATCTATTTTAGAAGTTTGTCGACCCTACAGTTTAGATAAATATATATGTACTAAAGGTCTGGTGCATGAAATTTGTGCATGGGCAGAGTGCTCTCAGATGGGTGCAGTGATGTGGGGTGTTTGTTGGGAATCCTCATCCTCATCAAGTCCCCCTGCTGTGCCTGCACCTGCTGGTCTGTCAGTATGCAAACTGGTGGTCACTGGAACACCATATCGGACAATTAGCATATTATCTCTTTATATGTATAGATATTAGTGAGTTCATTTAAATTCTTTACTTTTCAGGACAAGTTTTTTTTTTTTTCAAAGTCTGTTCTACTTTCCCCCCCTCTGCAGTGCCTCTAAAAATATCCTTACTACATGAACACAAATATTTTTTTTTAATAAAATGACAGGACAAACAGTTAAAAATGGGTCAACCAATGGGCCAATATTAAAGTTGAAATCTCCTGTGTGTCAGATGTCAGTTCTTAAGGGGAGCATGCAAACCATGCCGTGGGAGGAGATATATTTAAAATTTATATAATGAGGCATCATTGTTCAGGACAGTTGGAAAAATCAAAGCAACCTGTTTCTCAGCAGAGGAATGGATAAACGGGGACTTATGTAATGCTACTGTTAGAAACGAATATTAGCAAGAAATAAAAAGTGTATACATCCCAAAATAACGTTAGCTAAAGAAACAAGTTGCAAAAGTGTGGGCAAGTATGATACCACTTATGTGGTTTAAAATACAAAACAACATATATTATATAAGCTCATGTGGGTATGATTCATAATAGTTGTCTCCAGAGAGGGACTATAGGAATCCAAAATAGAACTTTGAAAGTAACTGTTTATTTAAAGAAAGAACCAGCTAGCAGAAACTTTAACAAAATTTTATCTTTTTTGAGGAGTATATCAGGATCCATTTTGTATCTGTCTACCCTCCCCCCTCCAATACCCATTGCGAACGAGTCTCATATGTAGAGACAATGATATTTCAAGTAATTTTTCTGAACCATTTGAAAATAACCATGCACCTCTCATACATACTTTGGTATTTCACCAGAACACATTCTTCAATGAAGCCCCCAGAATAAGAAAATAACTCCCAAACACTTAGACTCCACTGAAGAGTTAGCAGCTCCTGCTGAAACCAGTTTGACTCAGTGGATAGAGTGTTGACCTGTGGACAGAAAGGTCCCAGGTTCCATTCCGGTCAAGGGCATGTACCTTGGTTGCGGGAACATCCCCAGTGGGGGATGTGCAAAAGGCAGCTGATTGATGATTCTCTCTCATCAATGTTTCTAACTCTCTGTCCCTCTCTCTTCCTCTCAGTAAAAAAAAATCAATAACATATATATATATATATATATATATATATATATATATATATATATATATTTTTTTTTTTTTTTTTTTTTTTTTTTTTTTTTTTTTTAAAGAGTTAGTAGCTCCTAGCATTCAGAAGAATCCAGCGTGGAACCTCACACTGCAGTCAACTAACTCTCTGTCCTTTTCCTCCATTTAGACCATGTCTCCAGCTTTTCTTCCCTCTCATGACCTTGACATTTTCAGTGACTACAGCACAGTTATCCTGCGGTGTGTTGGAGGAACATAACTAAAAATAAAATTTCCGCCGAAACCAGTTTGGCTCAGTGGACAGAGCGTCGGCCTGCGGACTCAAGGGTCCCAGGTTCGATTCCAGTCAAGGGCACGTACATTGGTTGCAGGCACATCCCCGGTGGGGGGGTGTGCAGGAGGCAGCTGATTGATGTTTTTCTCTCATTGATGTTTCTAACTCTCTATACCTCTCCCTTCCTCTCTGTAAAAAAAAAAAATCAATAAAATATATTTTTAAAAATAAAAATAAAATCTCCTTCCAACCCAGAAAGCCCCTCTATCAAACTAGAAGGGATTTTCTTAATGAAGGAACATGAAAGCAGACCGTACTGCCCTTCACTGGCCATGTGCCAAGAGGGCTGTAAAGACAGGAAGAAATGTTAACTTGACACAGTCAAGCAGACACACCCCAATCCATATGTGCTCTCAAGATAAACAATCGCCGAAACCGGTTTGGCTCAGTGGATAGAGCGTTGGCCTGGGGACTCAAGGGTCCCAGGTTCGATTCTGGTCAAGGGCATGTACCTTGGTTGCGGGCACATCCCTAGTAAGGGATGTGCAGGAGGCAGCTGGTCGATGTCTCTCTCTCATCGATGTTTCTAACTCTCTATCTCTCTCCCTTCCTCTCTGTAAAAAAAAAAAAAAAAAAAAAAAATCAATAAAATATATTTAAGAAAAAGATAATCCCTGGTCCACAAGGAAGAGGAGTTGACTGCATCCTATCACAGGTGTGATGTGCTATCGAGTGGGCGATGGGCTATGCCCCCTGGCGACCCTATGAATGAGTGACGCCCACCTGTCCTGTCCCCACAGCCCTGGGACTCAGCCTATGGCTTCTTTGATGATGTCACTCCATCTTCTATTCTAGTTCAGGCAGCGGCCCTCTCACAGACAGCGGGAGGTTGGGTGCTAACTTTCTTAATGATTGTATCCCAAGGTCCTTTGAGAAGTACATTCTACTCATTCATTCCTTATAGTGTTTCTGGTGGCTGTCAAAGCCACCCCTGTGGAATGCTGCCATTGAAACGGTGAGAAGTTCATATTTTAAAACATCAAAGTGGAAGATTGTTCCTGCTGTATTTAACGTAATTTCTTTACGTTAAGAAATTCAATGTAACCGGATGATATTTATAGGATAATAAGACAGTTTTAAATGCTATTAAAAAAACCACAAAGGACTTACCAAGGAACAAACCAAATTAAAATAATAAAACTATGTCTGAAAAAAAAAGGAGCAAAAGCCAGTCTCCATGCAAAAACATTCTAATATGCTAATTATGCCCTGATGTATATGCTCGATGCTAATATGCCCTGGCGACTCAGGACTTCCGAGCTGAGGAATGAACAGACCTGTGATCCACTGTCAGCCTGACAGCCACCGCAGACTCTAATTTTCCTCCCTAAGTCCAGCTCAGCGTGCAGGACGGGTGTTTCATAAATGGATGTAAATAACACAACTCTATGATGTACAGGGCTGGGTCCGCTAATACGCTTTCTGAAAAGTGAAGTATTTATCACATACAATTGTCAGTTATTTTGTTTTCAGACCAAACTAACAGCACACATTCTGCATTAATGGAAAAACTGTACTGCTGAAGTGCAAAAGCATTATTTTTATAACCATGTTTATTTCTCCTTTTTCTCTTTCTTGATTTTTTGAACATATTTGAATGTGGTTGGCCTCTGGATTTGGCAAAGAGAGCTGCTCTAAATTACCCATCCCTGATTTTTCTTTGGAGTGTGTGTGTGTGTGTGTGTGTAAAGGTTAATGTCAGTATATGTTCTCCCCTTTTGTAACTGTTTTCTCAGATAATCCAGGCATCTGTATCTTGAGAAGACTAGTTAGAACATTATATAAATTAACTTCTTGCAGGTTTGAGAAATAATCACGGTTCAATGTCTGTTTCTTCTAAAGCAGTGGACCTTTCTAATGCTGTGACCCTTTAATACAGTTCCTCCTGTTGTGGTGACCCCCAACCATAACATTATTTTCCTTGCTACTTCATAACTGTAATTTTGCTAGAAGTTGAATCGCCTAAGAACATCAGAAAACACAGATATTTACATTATGATTCATAAGAGTAGCAAAATGACAGTTATGAAGTAGCAACAAAAATAATTTTATGTTTGGGGTCACCAGGACATGAGGAACTGTATTAAATGGTCACAGCATTAAAAAGGGTGAGAACCACTGTTCTAAAGAGTATTGGGTCTTTATGTGGAAATTGAATTTTTTAATGCAAAACGAAAAGCCAAGGGCCAATCAAACTTGAATATACACAAGAGTCATCGGGGAAATGTTTGTAAAATGTGGTGTCCAGAACACTTTTAGAAGATTTGACTCAGTAGGTCCAAGATGTGGTTTCAGGAAGTATGTCCCTCCAAGTGCCTACACTGTGAGAGACATGGCAGTGAGAAGGTGGGTGTTTCCGGGACAAGGGGAAGGGGTGCAGATATTTTGGACACTTTTTGGTCAGGCATCTTTGTCATCAAACTAATGTATCAGATCACATTTTATTTTATTTATTTAAAAAAATACATTTTCATTATTTTTTATTTTTTTAATATATTTTATTGATTTTTTACAGAGAGGAATGGAGAGGGACAGAGAGCTAGAAACATCGATAAGAGAAAATCATCAATCAGCTGCCTCCTGCACACCCCCCACCAGGGATGTGACCGCAACCCTTGACTGGAATCAAACCTGGGACCTTTCAGTCCAAAGGCTGATGCTCTATCCACTAGGCCAAACCGGTTTTGGCTCAGATCACATTTTAATGTTGCCACTAAGATCTTTAACTTTTGTATCATAATTTTATATAATTATGAGCGAGCAACCATACATAATTGGTTACATCTCTATATGATATGGCTGCCTGCAAAAGAGGCGACCGAGTGTGGCCAGCTGAACCCCCCTAAGTATCCAGTTCTCCACCATTTCCCATGCTCCTCCCTAAAAACTTAAGTACAAAGAGCCCATTTGTATGAGGCCGATTGTTTAAGTGTCTATGCCTTAAATAAACAATTTAAGTTTAAATATGTAAATTCTTGAATCACATGTCAAATTTTGAGAATAATACCTAACGTGGACTTTTGAGATGTGTAATATGGAATCTAACAAAGACAAATGCTTGCACTTCAAGTTTTCTGAGATAGACTTTCATATTGAGTGAAATAGCATATGGAATAAAACTCCAAATGCTATTTCCAATATCAGTGACATGACATAGTAAGTCCAAGGGCTGAATCAAATAGCCGTGTGCACACAGCAGCTGCATGTCTGCCCTGGAGGGAGATGGGGACATACTTACAAAAAGGCTAAAACACACACACAGGTAAGTCTCATCCAAACGTATTCATCCCGCCGCAGTGACCTAGAATATTATGTAAAGTTTCTTGTCAAATTATTCATGAAATATGGATGTTTCTGTGTTTGGATAGGAATTCGATCTAAGAAGACATTAAAAAAATAGCTGATTCTATTAAAGAGAAAGGTTTGGACGTGGAGAAATAAAATGTTATGGCTGTTTAATATTTCATGATTATAAAACATCTTATCGGAGCGATGTGTGATTTGGATAAATTTCGTTTAGGTACCTCTCTTTTCATTTTAGAAGTAATTAAAAAGAAAAGAAAAAGCAAATAGTCACGTTGGAGCATGCTCCTAATTTTATTACCACCTGGCCCAAATTCACATTGGAGTCAAAGAGATGAACATGAAAAACTTCCTTTTTAAAAAATATATATATATATATTTGGTTGATTTTTTACAGAGAGGAAGAGAGAGGGATAGAGAGTTAGAAACATCAATGAGAGAGAATCATTGATCAGCTGCCTCTTGCACACCCTCTACTGGGGATGTGCCCGCAACTAAGGTACATGCCCTTGACTGGAATCAAACCTGGGACCTTTCAGTCCGCAGGCCAACGCTCTACCCACTGAGCCACACTGGTTTCAGCAAAACTTCCTTTCTTGAGGTGAAAGTTTTCAACATGAAAAGAAATTCCGAATTGGAAAAATATATCCAAAAACTATTCTTGTACCTTCAAAGCCACTTAATACAGTAGGTAGGAACTGGACGGCACGTAGTTAAGAAACACATAGAAACAGATGGCTCTCAAGTGAACTGGAGTTTCAAGACAAGTTCATTAGCTTGTGAAAAATAAGCGTTGGAGGAGTAGAGAGCATTGCAATAAAGCCATTTTGTAAATAAATTCTGCTGAATATGGAGAAACAGGTAGCCCAGCTAGAGGCGAATCCACATAACTCATGTTTATATGGGATTTTGCGGGCACCGGTCACTGTTCTAAGCGGGTTACAGTTAAAAGTTGCAACTTAAAAACGAGGAGCCATAATTAGTGCCACTTCCACTCTATAAATAATACAATGAAGGCAGAGTGGGCTAGATCCCTTGTCTCACAGCTACTCAGCGGCTGAACCAAGAACTAACCCCTGGGTGTCTGCTTCCATAGTTCAAGCTTTTCACATCACGATACACTGTTTAAAAAAAAAAAAAAAAAATCTATGACATTTATTGATTTCAGAGAGGAAGAGAGAGGGAGAGACAGAAACATCAATGGTGAGCCGAAACCGGTTTGACTCAGTGGATAGAGCTTCAGCCTGCGGACTGAAAGGTCCCGGGTTTGATTGCACATCCCCAGTAAAGGGTGTGCAAGATTGATGATTTTCTCTTATCGATGTTTCTAACTCTCTCTTCCTCTCTGTAAAAAAAAAAAAAAAAATCAATAAAATATATTTTAAAAAATATTTAGAAACATCAATGGTGAGAGAAAATCATCATTGCGGATCCAGCCCACAACCTGGGCATGTGCCCTGACTGGGAATCGAACCATGACCTCCTGGTTCATAGGGTGAGGCTCAACCACTGAGCCACACCAGCAGGGCTATTCTTCATTCTTTTTAGTTAATTTTTTTGGAGTGACGTGGGTTTCAAGTGAGCAGTTCAGTGATGCATTGTCTGCGTATTGCGTTTGGGATTTTAAGTACATGCCCCCTGCTTTACCAGGTAAAAGGGGAATGAGTGGCAATGCTAATAGGGGTCAGGGGTCTTGTGCAGGGGGAGAGAAGGGCATGACCTTGACATGGGAAGGGGGCTGTGACTGAGCCGGCTGGTGTAGCAGGGTAAATACTGTTGGAAACAGTGGGGAAGATAGCCTTTTAATTTTTTCCTTCTTCTTTTTAAATAACTTTCCACAGACGAGTGTGGGTTTGTTGTGGACATATTGAATCCTGAGCGAACATGTTGAATCACTTCTGAGGAGACAAGCAAGCCGTTGGATGGGAAAGTCTGAAAATATAAATGTGCGCGTCAGCTGCTCGCAGCTGAGGAAGGGATGCCCAGATGGGATTGCTGGGAAGTGGTGGAGGAGGCAGAGAGGAGCCATGTGTGAGGCCTGCCTGGAGGAAGCTTCCAGAGGCTGAGATAAGCCCACCCAGGGGACTGAGAAGCTCCGCTGGGGGCTGTTTCACAGGCGCCCAGAAGGGTGTGTTCCAGGCCCAGCTGGCTATGAACCAGGAGGTCCTGGTTTGATTCCAGTCAGGGCACATGCCCCTGTTTGGGGCTTGATTCCCACTAGGGGGCATGCAGGGGACAGCCAGTCCATGAATCTCTCTCAACATTGATGTTTCTTTCCTTTCCTTCCTTTCTTACTTCCTTTCTTTCTTCCTTTCTTCCTTCCTTCCTTCCTTCCTTCCTTCCTTCCTTCCTTCCTTCCTTCCTTCCTTCCTTCCTTCCTTCCTTTCTTTCTTTCTTTCTTTTTAATATATATATATATATATATATATATATATATATATATATATATATATTATTGATATTTTACAAAGAGGAAGAGAGAGGGATAAGTAAGAAATATCAATGAGAGTGAGACATCGACCAGCTGCCAAGGTACATGTCCCTGACTGGAATTGAACCTGGAACCCTTCAGTCCGCAGACAGACACTCCATCCACTGAGCCAAACTGGTTTTGGCAACATTGATGTTTCTATCTCTCTCTCCCTCTCCCTTTCTCTCTGAAATTATATATATATATATATATATATATATATATATATATATATATATATAATATTATATATTATATGTATATAATATTATATATTATATGTATATAATATATAATAGAGAATTATGCTAATTAACCAGGACACCATAACAGGTCAACCGGACAGGAGGAGGTTGCCTGTGCAGTATTGGGGCGGGGCAGCAGGGGCCTCTGGGTGCCTGTGCCTGGGGAGGGCCTGGTCAGCAGTGGCCGTGGCTGCTTCAAGGGCTGGAGAGGGAGGCAGGGCTGGACCAGCAGCAGCTGTGGCTACTGCGGGGCCCGGGGATCGAGGCAGGGCCAGACCAGCGACTCGAGGGTGGGTGGTGCCTTGTGATTTTGAATCGCACCCTGGGCTCCTAGTAAAAATATATTTTTAAAAAAGAGTGTATTCCAGGAGTTTAATACTGGCCATTCTATCACCCCCACAATGCATGTAACCCTGAGGAATCACAGGGCTGAGGACTGGAGATGCGGGTTGGGTGTGACATCAAGGAAAACTGAGAAGCATCCTGAGAATTATCTGGGGTGACCGGTGGCGCGTCCCATTCTGAGCACGCCAAAGGCGGGGAGGAGAAGACATGGACATCCCCTTCAGGAGTTTGCTAATGACACAGAGGAGAAGAGTAAGGCAGCTGTCGAACAGGGAGAGCAGGTTGAGAGAGGGTTTCCTTAAAACTTGGGAAACCCTCATATTCAAAACTCTGCTTCTGCCGAAACCGGTGTGGCTCAGTGGATAGAGTGTTGGCCTGTGGACTGAAAAGTCCCAGGTTTGATTTCGGACAAGGGCATGTACCTTGGTTGCGGGCATATCCCCAGTGTGGGGTGTGCAGGAGGCAGTTGATCTATGTTTCTCTCTCATCGATGTTTCTAACTCTCTATCTCTCTCTCTTCCTCTCTGTAAGAAATCAATAAAAATATATTTTAAAAAGAAAACAACTCTTCTGCTTCTGACATTCTGGCAAACCTCATACACTACCAAAGATTACCACGTAGAAAGCCGAAACACCTCCAGGCACGTTTCCTATGTAAAATGGAATGACTGTGAATCTGTTCACTTGTACATAGAAATGCACTGTTATCTGGTAAGGAAAGGAGACACTCCTCAGAGGGAGGAGCCGGATTTCCCGGACCCGCTCCAGCAGGAACAATATTAAATGATTACAAGGAAGTCCACTGGGTGACACCAGACCCAGCCATAGGCAGAGGAAATTGCTGCCGTTATTTTATAGTGAAGTTAATGATGTACAAGCCCTGGGATCTAGTGTTCCCATGCCTAGAAGATGGATGAACTACAGCTATTTAAGTTCATAATGTCAAGACTAATAAAGCCAAACAAAAAGGATCAAATTAGAGAGGCACTGGGTACAGTATGATCAATGGTAAATGTTAAAAACCATGCAAGCCTACACAACTTACGTTCACATATTTATATAAAACATATAAAGTAACGCACATATGTAAATCTATATTTAAAACTATGAAGACATGCAAATAATTTAGAAATAGCATGGTTGTTGTCTTTGATGAGATTAGGCATTAATTTGATCAAAAAGAGTCTCTTAGGGCTTCAAAAATAATAATATTCTATTTCAGTATAGCCTTTTCATCTATTCTTTTCTGGGAGAAAATTGAAGCTTCCCTTTATGAAACTGTGTAAATCACGGCTGTTGATTAAATAGCATAGAGATGGTATTGAAGACATTGTTACACTAAAAATATATGGTTTTGCCGAAATCGGTTTGGCCCTGCTGACTGAAGGGTCCCAGGTTCTGTTCCGATCAAGGGCATGTACTTTGATTGTGGGCACATCCCCAGTAGGGGGTGTGCAAGAGGCAGCTGATCAATGGTTCTCTCTCAATGATGTTTTTAACTATCCCTCTCTCTTCCTCTCTGTAAAAAATCAATAAAATATATTTAAAAAATAAAAATAAAAATATATGGTTTTTATGGGATTATCTACATACAGGAAAGATCATAATTGAGTTTTCCATACATCGCAACTTCAATGAACGGATATTCTGTGTTGGGGAGAAGCCATTCAAATGACTTTTCCTTTTTTGCTTTGTGTATCTCATCTGCCCCAAAACGTAAAACATGCCTGTTGTGACCAAAGATTATACACCCAACACACCACCGACACACACCACTAACATACACATGTACACCCACGATCAGATGTTAGACTGAGGTTTTACTTTGAACAAGCCATCTTCCATTTCTCTCCTGCTCTTTGAAACACGGCAGTGTCCTGAGAATCAAAGACCCCTGTCGTCCTCCTCTGGAGAAGAGCAAAGCTTACTCGTTTGCTTATAAGCAGAGAGCGGTAAATAATTCTCAAAATGAAGTCCTTTAGAAGGAATGAAGTCGTTATCAGCCTGCTGAATAAGGAAGCCACTCATGTGATCCCAGACAAAGAAGGTCTTTAGAAACAATGAATAACTCGTCTAATAGCCACTGCAGTCATTAAGAAACACGTTAAAATGTTTACTCAGGCTCACACAACAGCAAAACATCATATCAGAATAGACATAAGGCAGATTTATGTACAGTGAGGGATTACGGTTTATGTACAACAAGACTCTCAGTCCCAAATCCTTTATGCCCTCTGTGTGCCTTAAAGGTGAGCCCAATAGTTGTCTTTTCTACATTCTCCCCTCTAAGCCAGTTTTCACCCTCCTTGTACATTTGCAAAGGAGGTACAGAGAGGACACAGTAGGCAAATGCCTACTAAGAAAACCCACAAATATTGTTCTGCCCTGATGAGCCATGCAAAAATAATGGAAATGGACTTATTGCTTTATTTACTAAAGGCGTGGTGCATGAACTTGTGCATGGATAAAGTCTGCCTGCCCTTATGGGGTTGATGGGGCTGGGTGAGCAGGTGGAGGAGAGGGGAAGTGGGAGGTTGGCCAGCTGGCCCTGCCTCTGATCAGGGAAAGGGTTCCATTCAGGGGCCGGGCCAGCCAGGGGGAGGGGCCACAGGTGGTTGGGGGACTGATTGGTGGCCAGGGAGAAGGGCCATGGGTGGTTGGCCACCTGGGCCTGGCCCCAGTCAAGGTGGTGGTGGGGGGAGGCCCACCAAGGAGAAGGGCCTGGGGTAATTGGCCAGCTGGCCCCACCCCTGATTGGGGTGAGGGGGGCCGATTGGGGGTGGGGCTGGCCATGGGGAGGGGCCATGGGGATTGGCCAGCCTGTGGTGCCCCCTTTTGGGGAGGGAGGGCCGATCGGGGAGTAAGGGTGGCAGGGGGAGGTGCCATGAGTGGTTGGGGGGCCGATCCAGACTCCAATTGGGCCCATTAGCTTTTGCAGTGCTCTGTCACAGTTACCAATCATTCAGGTCATTTCTGTTGTTCTATCATTCCTATCGCTTGGCTTTTATATATACTATATAGATTATTGCTAATATTCATTAGATACCTTTGTTGGAATTAAATCCTAGAGTGAAGGTTAGGGGACAAGCTTTGACAGCATCTGTGATTTCCAGGAAATTCTTATAATATTCAGAGAGAATGAGAAACAATATAGAACGATCCTATTTCTATGTAGAATTTTTTTTTGATTGGATTTAATTGATATGAACCTTTATTAAGGTTATCTTCCCTGCTTTCTTCCTCACACTCTGTCCCTGTGTGACTCAGTGGTTAAGTGTCAGTTGACCCATGCACCAAGAGGTTGCTGGTTTGATTCCTGGTCAGGGCACATTCCCAGGTTTCTGGCTTAATCCCCAGTAGGGGGCATGCAGGAAGCAGCTGATGGATGTTTCTCTCTCATCCATGTTTCTATCTCTGTATCCCTTTCCCTTCCTCTTTCTCTAAAATCGATAAAAAGCATACTTAAACAGAAAGAAAAATCATACAATTCATTCACAACCAATTAAGCCACCAGGACAATAATTAATATTAATCTTGACCCTTTTGCTTCCAATTTTTACTACAATGTTTCATCAATTCAAACATCACTCAGCCAACCAAAAAATGCATTGTCTAAAGTTTAATATAGGATTCCAGATGCAGAAATTTTTTTTTTCCAGAGCCTCACATAATACAGACTGTGTGGGAAGATGCACAGTGGTTAAATGATCAAACGCAAGAGCACATGATTGAATACAAAACAAATAAAAGGAAAATGAAGCTAGATCCTGGAGATAATGGGGGTGGGATTAATATTGATTAGGTCAGGAAAGTTGTATCTAAAACAAGGACTCCTTTTGGAATCCTACCCCTTAGATTTTAATGTCATGGAGAATTCTTGTATTTTCAGGCATCTTCTAATTGTTAAAGATTAAGTTGGACATTCTTGACCCAATCTGTAAACAAGTTTATTCATTTTATAGTTTGTATATTTAACAATCATCGAGGATTTTATCTTTCACAGACCAAATATGACATTCATAGCAGTATGGTATTTTAAAATTCTTCCCACCCAAAGTGTATGCAATTTATTGCAATTAGAGAACTCTACACCCAACTTGGGGACAGAAATACTAGGAGGACTCTTGTTCCCTTTTCTCATTTTATTTTTCCTTTATTTTTAATTATTTTTATAATAATACTAAGGGCACAATGCACCTTGAAAGGAACTGTGGGCCTGAGGCTCTGGTGGGCAATGGGTTTCAGACCATTCTCCGTGTCCCTGCCCAACTCCTCTCACTGCGACCCCTGGTCCCTACCCTGCCAGCAGCCCCACTCCTGTTGCTGCCTGTCCCTCCCACACGCTGACTACACTGGCCCCACTGGCACCTGCTGATAGCACAGAGTGATTGGGGCCAGTGTCAGCAGTGGGTGCGAGTGGGGCCAACGCTGTCAGTGGGTGTGAGTGGTGGCTGCTGCCCTGATTGCCCCTCAGGAGCAGGGGAAGGTGGAGAAGCCCTCAGGGGTGATTGGGTCTGGCAGCTGCCACTTGCACTCACTGATGGTGCTGCGTGATCGGGATTGGCACCGAGTGCCGGCTGCAGGTTTGAGCAGTGGGTGTGAGTGGTGGCTCCTGTGCTGGCAGCAGGTGCTAGAGGTGGCTGCTGGCCCTGATTGCCCCTCAGGAGCAGGGAGAGATGGAGAAGCCTTCAGGGGCGGTCAGGCTGGCACCTGTTGCTCACACCTGCTGATGGTGCCAAGTGATTGGAGCCTGCACTGAGCACCAGCAGTGGGTGTAGTGGGGCTGGTGCTGACAGCAGATGTTACTGCTGGGTGGAACCACAACATTGGGAGCAAAGAATTTTCAGTAACCATCAGAGGCTCACCCCAATGACAATGACTGGCACCCCACCTTGGTCTGGCATCCTTGCTCACCTCCACCATCCCACAACGGCCAGCGCCTGCCATGTTCCACGCTTTGCTGCTTGTTGCCAATACCTGCCATGTTCCATGTGCACTTCCTGGTGGTCAGCACATGTCATAGGACTGGTTGTTCAGTTGTTTGATTGTTCCGCCATTCAGGCTATTTGCATAGTAGGATTTTATATATATAGATGACTTCTCATTTCAATTTCAGATAAAAAACTCCCATAATGTTTAGACTGACATGAAAAGGCAGCAAACAAATATAAACTATGACTTTGCAAGATACCATCTTCATCCAGGGCCTGTCAGGAAAAACCAGAGGGTCTTGAATGTTGTGCAAATCCCTTCTAGCTTTTAGAAACAGCATTAATTTAAATACAAAATGCCATTTGAACCCATAAACTGTTTTCATTAGTGACTTCTAATAACAGTTAGATTAACAGGCAAACACTTAATTATGGCCTCTCTCCCTCTCTCTTTTTTAATCAGGCAAGCAATTCTAATAGGAAGTGACAGGGCATTGATTTAGGAAGCTACTTACTTCAAACCATCACTGACAGTTGCAAAGATTTTCTTTTAAGCCTATGAAATGGACATTAGAGATGAAGAGCCAACGATATATTGAAAGCTAATTGAGGGGGTGAAAAAACAAACCTGGTTGCCATTACTTCCCATGTTCAGATTGTAAAAGTTCCTTGTAGGTAGTAGAAGTCTGAGGACCAGAGATACTGTGAGTTAAAGAGACAGGAGTGAGTTATGGAGGAAGGATGTGCTTATAGAGAGCCACTTTCCCCTCAGATCTCCAAAACCCAGAATCCCTTTAGCAGTTGATCACAACTTGATATATAACCATCAGCCTTTTCTTCTTTAAAAGCTGGGCTGAGGGGCAGGTGCGGGGCGGAGGGGGCAATGGGGAGTGGGAAACAACAACAAAGGGGACTTTTAATCCCACCCTCCATTATCTCTAGGATCTAGCTTCATTTTCCTTTCTGTATTTATTTATTATTTTTAAATGTATTTTTATTGATTTCAGTAAGGAAGGGAGAGGAAGAGATAGAAGCATCAGTGATGACAGAGAATCATTGATCAGCTGCTTCCTGCACGCCCCCTACTGGGGGTCAAGCCCACAACCCAGCCATATGCCCTTGACCAGAATTGAACCCTGGACTCTTTAGTACACAGGCCAATGCTCTATCCACTGAGCCAAACCAGCTAGGACTATTTTATATTCAATTTATTTTAATAAACAATAAGGATACATTTAAAGAGATAGCAAGCTTGACTGGCCCTGGTCAGTGTTTCTCAGTGGTGATAGCTCGGCCTGTGTACCATAGGGCTGCAGGTTTGATTAATGGATGGCCTCCACTGCGACTCTGGATTTGCTTTATTTAAGAGGCTAACATGCACAGTGCTTTAAGAAAACCTTTTTACTTGAGAGAAATAAAAGTCTATGTAATGCAAAATGATAATAAAAGAAATAGGTGCTTCTAAATTTAGATTCAGTTTCTAAAATCCCAAATTCAGATAATGATTAAATTTATAACTGAAAAGATCTTTTATAATCTCCTTTTGAAAAATAAAACCAATTAGTAGTTGATTATTATTTTATTTTATTTTTTGTTAATCTTCACCCAAGGATATTTTCCCATTGATTTTTAGAGAGTGGAAGGGAGAGGGAGAGACAGAGAGAAACACTGACTATTAGTTGGTTGCCTCCTGCAAGAGTCCTGACCAGGGCCAGGGAATCTGCAATCAAGCTACGTGCCCTTGACCAGAATCGAATCTGGGACCCTTCAGTCCACATGCTGACACTCTATTCACTGAGCCAAACGGGCTAGGGCAGTAGTTGATTCTCTATTACAGTTATAATACTTGCGTAGCTGAAGAGACGTCAAAATAAAATGTATAGCAGTGCTGTTGAAACTCAACAATTCAATTTCCTTGAACACTATGTGTTCTTTTCTGCACCATCTATACTTGCGAGTTTGTCCATCGAAACCACTTGCTATTAATTCTAAGGTAGCTAACCCCATAGCGTGGCTCTTAAGGGAGCTAGCTACATTTCACAAGCAAAGAAATCCATTTTCGTGATGTTTCTGTAGCACGACAGCAAGTCAAAAAACGACGAATTCAGACAATCAGCCAGCTGTGTCCTATACGAAATGCCAAACATCTGGTTCCCCTGGCTTTTTGTTTCTGACTTGATTGAAACAGCAGGGTTGATTGTGCTGTGCAAATACAGCCCCGGAGCGGGAAAATTCCAGAGTCAAGAAGCTTGACTTTATTGTCGACTTCCCTCAAATCTCACATTCAGAGATTCTGAGGCTGTAGTGTCAGCTATTTGAACAGACTGCCTTCTATTGTTGTTGTTTTATAGTTGACTCAGTGAGATGCTCATGGAAGAACTCCAGAAACTGCAAGACTATTTTATTTTATTAAATATATTTTATTGATTTTTTTTACAGAGAGGAAGAGAGAGGGATAGAGAGTTAGAAACATCAATGAGAGAGAAGTATGGATCAGCTGCCTCCTGCACACCCCCTACTAGGGATGTGCCCGCAACCATGGTACATGCCCTTGTCCGGAATCGAACCTGGGACCCTTCAGTCCGCAGGCCGACACTCTATCCACCTAGCCAAAACAGTTTTGGCTGCAAGACTATTTTAATTACCAGGGTTATTACCATTTCAGTTACCTTCAAAACATGCCCCTCCCAAGTCTAGGATGGACACATGACTGCTTAGACCTTCCACAACTCCAGTTCCACAAACAAGCGAGTGTTCTGCCCAAAGAGAAGGTGGTTGACTTGATAAGTATTTACCCATTAGAGTGGAAGGTATAGGACTCCATGGCATTCTCTCATAGGAAGGCGACAGGTAAGCTCAGGCCAGCGAGTGAGCTGAATTGTGGATTCACAGTGGAGATAATATGCTGTTATTGACACTGCTCTGCAGTGTGCATGCAGCTTACCATCAGACTTGGGAGAGGTTGGAGCCATCATTATAGTGATAATTGGCATATTCATAACAAAAGCCCACAGACTGTCAGCCATCAACAGGAGGCTGTAGTAGGATGATAGACTCAAAGCAGAACAAAACAGCCTGGCTGGTGAGGCTCAGTGGTTGAGCATTGACCTATGAAGCAGGAGGTCACGGTTTGATTACTGGTCAGGGCACATGCCCGGGTTGTAAGCTTGATCCCAAGTGTGAGACGTGCAGGAGGCAGCTGATCAATGACTCTCTCCCATCATTAATGTTTCTCTCTATCTCTTTCTCTTCCTCTCTGAAATCAGTTCAAAAGTAGAAACCACACACAAAAGCCCCTAGTAGACAGAAAGGAGACTAGGAAAATATCAGAAAGAAATGAGAAGCAATTGGAGAATGACCTCCTCCCAAAATGAAGACATGCTTCAGTGCAAATTGGATGTAAAAATCAGAGTCCATTCGATCGTTTGCCCACATAGGGAGGATTCCAAACAACCCCCCACAAGTTGTATGCATTTGTATACGACTAGTATTTTGTCTGTCGAACAAGGCACTGAAAGAGAAAAGCAAGGTTAAAGTCAGAGCACTTGAAGACACGAACTTCAGCAGGTAGACTCTGTAAATACCAAATTATATAGTAACGTTCTGCTAATCAAGATGGAGATTTCAGGATGGAAATGTAAAAAAAAAAAAAAAAAAAGAAAACACCCCAGAAAACTGAGTTACAATTAAGACAGAAAAAGAGAGAAAAGAAATGTACTGGTAGTTACAGGTGCCTTTTCCGTGCCTCCCCTACGTGAGAATACATTTCCGGTGGCTCTCCAGCCGGGAAGGCAGCCATGGCTCTCAGGGGAGCTCATTATCCTAAGAAGCTCACCTTCCTTTTGGGTCCTAATCAGCACAACTCATCGATGAACTCCACCAGTGCCCACTGAGACCCACAGCTGCGTGGGGCTGCTGCGGGGGGGCAGGCAATGCGGGCTCTGTAGTGCAGCTGCAGTAAATACACACCCCATTACTGGGGATCCGTGGGGATGGTACAGAGGCCTGGGGAAGGGGAAGCTGTGGTTCCGTTATTGCTGAAGTGGAAGGGTCAAGAGCTAATCAAGGGGTGACTACTAAAGGGCCAAGGATCCCACCTCTGAGACACACTATTCGCCGTGGAGTCTTGAGCAGACTTCTACGTCAGTAGGCGTTGTGTGGAGGGGAGTATTAGCCTTCTGCTCACGGGCATCTGGACATTTTTTTCTCTTTGCTTAGTTACTATAATTGGTGACCATAAAGCAATGGAAAGACCACCAGTGACGAGCTGGGAGCGATTTACAAAACCAAGGAAGGTAGAAGCAACATCCACACGAACTTGAGATGTACATCTCTCACGCTGCCATTAGAGCTCCATAAAAGGATGCTCAGTAAAGTCTAACCACGAATTTCTTAAATGTTCCCCTGTTGAGTTTATTTCTCAAAAAATGGGACCCTTGTGTCGTGAATGAGGTCTTCATAGTGTCTACCTTTGAGTATTGACTAGAGAGTTTCAAGTCTCTTTAATGAAAATCAATGGGTACAAGTTGATGCACCCACATGAGCAGCCTGTAATTTTACTACTAAGTCCTACACTCTTTGTTTACATTGGGAAGTTATGGTTGCTTTAGTGTATGGGACGAAGATCCGCGAGGATGGTGAACATGTTTGTTTTCCTGTCACCACAGAAATGGAAACTTTCAAAGAGGAATTTCTGAATACGCATTCTTTTTAAAAAATATATATTTTATTGATTTTTTACAGAGAGGAAGGGAGAGAGAGAGAGCTAGAAACATCCATGAGAGAGAAACATCGACCAGCTGCCTCTTGCACACCCCCTGCCGGGGATGTGCCCGCAACCTAAGTAGATACCCCTGACCGGAATCGAACCTGGGACCTTTCAGTCCACGGGCCGATGCTCTACCACTGAGCCAAACTGGCTTCAGCATCGTATTCTTTTTTTATTTATTTTTTTATAGCCACCCAGTTTTCCTTCTGTCTTTCTTCACTGCCTCCCAGTGATTGTCAAAAAACAAACCTATTTGCAAACACAGTTGCCTCTTTATAATGCAATGCTATATAAATTAAATTTCTGTCTACAGTGCTCCGATAATAAGCAATAGAGTTCAAACCATCTAAAATGTCAAACCAACACAACTTACATCCCAGCCTTGAAGACGCCTTGGAGAGAACAAAGCTTGCTACACTCTGCGGTGGCTTTGCGGATTGTTACCTCAGCTCCAGTCAGCATTCATGTTCCTTGGGAGAATTTTTGAAATTTCCACTGGAAATTCCATGAGGGAGCTTCCTAAAAACCTTATGGAAACAGCCTGGTTTCCAGCACATTCCTGTTGCTTCCGTTGAACAGAGTTGGCCTGCTGTAACTCTGAGCACAGCGAGTTTCTTCTTTGGTGTCCAGCTCAAATCTTCTTTACAATGAAGTTATCTCCCTGGGGAAGAAACTGAAATTTAGTCCTAGGATCTGTGGCATGAAAGCAGATGGCCATAGACTTGACAACAGAAATGTCTGCCTGCACTTACGAAATAACAAGGTGTAGATGGCGTTAACTAGGAGTTGCCTGTTTTTGAAGGAACAATTGAAAATGGCACTTTCTGCCTGAGACATGGATGAGCATATCCTTCCTTGTTGCTGTTCTTTAGTTTGGGGCGTTTCATGTCTCCATAAAGGGGAAGCCAGTGTCCGTGGGTCTGATCCCACGCGGGAGAACGAAGGTCCACTGACCAAGGAGACCTGCCCAGAGGTGGATCTGGAAGCTGGAAATATGAGATGAAGAAGGCACTGCAGGGAATCCTGCCTGGAAGGGCCCATCATTCTGGAACATCTAGTTGTTTTGTTAAATAGATTTTTATTGATTTCAGAAAGGAAGGGAGAGAGAGAGAGAGAGAGAGAGAGAGAGAGAGAGAGAGAGAGAGAGAGACAGAGACAGAGAGACATCAATGATGAGAGAATCAGAGATTGGCTGCCTCCAGGCCACAAAACAGGATGGAGCCCACAACCAGGGCATGTACCCTGACCTGGAATCAAACTATGATCTCCTGTTTAGTTCTCCGTGGCTGAAGTGTCACAGTGAGAGACTGTGCCTGGTGAGAGTGTCCCTGGTATACCCTCCAGAACCACACCTGGATTGGGCATCTGGATCTGCAGTCAGCAGTTCATTATAGATCAGAAGAAGGGACAGAATAGATTCTTCAAGTGGTGCATTTGGAAAACATTTTGCAATTGTTACCATCTGCCTTTCTCGTACCCGTCCGGTGGGAGACACCTTCGTGAAGGCGGACCAGATGGTTAAGCACACTTGGCAAGGCCAAGGGCCACAGCACCTCCAGCTCAGCCTTCACCCGGCTGGATCCAGCCGGCCCAAGGAGCAGTAAAAATGAGCCAGTGATAAACTCCGGCCACGTCCGGGAAATCGATCATCTCCCAGCCGTCCCCCGGCCTGCGCTGATAAATGACATTGTTTTTGCATCGCAGGCCCTTTTCAACATGATGAACTTTTCTGAAAGGAACCCAATTCCATGATGAAGAGATTTGGGCAGAAACGAGGAGCCGCTGCCCAGTCAGGGCGAGGCTGCAGGCTTTGATGAATGATGCGCAGTCGGGCGGTGGCCGGGCGCCAGGAGGCGGGAGCTGGACCGGCTGAGGCTAAAGGCAGGAGTGATCGCCAGCATCTGAGGACACCCTATGCCCAATACATCTGATGCCATTCTGCACTCTGATAGGCTCTCAGTAAGCACTTTGGTGAATGAATGAAAGCATATGAGCACATGAATGCGACATTTTGAAATTGAAATACTGTGTGATTTTTTTTTTTTAATCCAAAGTTTAGTACCTTTGGGAATAACGATGTGAACCAGTTCAGAAAAAATATAAAGCTATTTTCAGTCCTTTTAAAGGGCAATATAAACTTTGCACAGACGTATACTGACTGCAGTTTATGGGATTGCATGTGTTTTGAAAAATAATTTACAAACCGAAGACATTGAATATGGAGTAAAATTATAAAAATCTAAAAACCATATTTGAAGGTGGTGTGATACCACATGTTATAGCTTGAGCTGCTGACCTGTAGAACAGTGCTCTCAGAAGCATAGACATCTTATTTCACCACTATTCTGCCATTAAATAATTAGGTGCTTACACAAATATTATATAGATCTCTTTCAGACTTGGGAGTGCAGGGGCGGGGGGGAGGAGTGCTCAATTCCAATAATAATCAGATGAGTTTTAGCCCAGCCTGCATGGCTCAGTGGTTGAGTGTCGGCCTATGAACCAGGAGGTCACAGATTGATTCCCAGTTGGGGCACCTGCCCAGGTTGTGGGCTGGATCCCCAGGGTGGGGCGTGCAGGAGGCAGCCGATCCATGATTCTCTGTCATCATTGATGTTTGTGTTTCTCTCTTTCTCTCTGAAATCAATAAAAAAAAATACTTAAAAAATAATAATCAGAAGAGGGTTAGCTCGATCCGGATAATTTGATCACATAACCCTACCTTACACCCAGTCCTTTCCAATTTCCTGGCTTTGCATAAACCCCATTCTGCATTTTAATGGACCTTCCATTCACCTGCTCAGTGTGCGACTCAGAGAATCTCCAGTATGAGGGGCATCTCCCTCGACGTAACATCCATGTTTATGGCCTGGGACAGTTTTGTATGATTTCTCTCCATGACCACTTGCCACCCTTTGGTGCTATGCCCAGCACCCCTGCAGCTGACAAAGTGAAAATGCCTTGGACTGGATGATTGGAACCCTTTGGGGTCTTTTTCCCAAAGACACGTGACTGTGCCACGTCCATTATTATGTTCTTGGAGGCAACACACAGAATTCCCTCTCCAGGGTCATTGTGATGTCACCTGGCAGACCTCTTCAGCGAAGGGCACTTTGCTTGTGCCGTGGCTCTCTCTAGAATTTCTGTGAGAGACCGCAGCTCTGGGGGGATAAGTGTTCTCAGGCGAACGTCAGCTCTGCTTGATTGGCAGCCCTAGTCCGCTTCCAAAATTGTCGAGAAAGAGCAGCGAAGAATAAAATTGCACTCCCTGATCACTTCTACTGTCCTGAGGGTTTTTACCTGATGTACACTCTCTAGGGGTTGCTTTGAAGAAGCAGTTTCCTATTGTTTAGAAGAGTTTAATAAGATTGAGATGATTTGTTGCTGGAAGCCAGTAATACCAACTTTGTAGGAATAGTTTTCATTTTTTTCCTGTGATTTTAAAACTTTTTTTAAGTGAATTATAGAATTATGTAAGCAATCCTGGTTTCCTCAAATCAGAAAGACTGATTTTTTCTACCTGTGTTAAGTCATAGGTAGATTTGGCTTGTGCCAGCCGAGGGCTCCTAGCCTCATGGTGAAAGCTGCTAAGAGAACAACAACAACAACAACAAAACATCCCACAAACTAGCTGTCTTCTCCTTTGTGCTTTCATCTGCTTGTCTTTGGGGATTATTATGCACAGGCTTTATGCACGGGGTTAATCCAGCAGGGCCTTTATTGTTAGACTCTATTGCTGCTTGAAGTACGAGTTCCTAACTTATTCTGTTTCATTGATCTGAGTCTTGTATTTCTTACCTCCTTCTTTCTCCCTTAGTTTGCTGTTGTTCTTTTTCTAGTTTCTTGCTATTTCATTTTTAACCTTGCATCTTTCCAGAGGTAAGGACATAGGTATCAAACTTTATGGGAAACATCATGGCTTCACTCTTACTAGTTGTTTTTTTTTTTTTTTTAATATATATTTTTATTGATTTCAGAGAGAAAGGGAGAGGGAGATAGAAACATCAGTGATAAGAGCGAATCATTAATTGGCTGTCTCCTGCCTGCCCCCTCTCTGGGGATGGAGCTCACATCTGTTCTCACAGAGAATCAAACCATGACCTCCTGGTTTATAGGTCAACACTCAACCACTGAGCCATGCCAGCTGGGCACTAGTTTGATTAAGTAATAGGGATTTAAAAGCAGTATATGTGATTTTTCTTGCACTGTTGTTTGGCACTGTGATTGGTTTTGAAAGACATGTGCCTAAATATCATCATGCTTTGTCATTTTCTCAGATTAGTCCCTAATTTTTCTGTACCTACTTGATACGTATGTGTTCACAATTGCTAATTATTTCTGGTAAAATATATGTTATTTTTTCATGATATTTTTTTCTTTACAGAGATGTTTACTACAATAAAATCCACTTATCTGCTATTAATTTAACCATACTCATCAATGTTTTACAGTCAGCCAGAGTTTGGTCAGATGTTTGATGCATGACACAGTTCTCTGTATATCTGGCTTCTGGATAATTCGTGCTGTGCTAGAATCCTAAAGTGTAATCAACCTATTACAAACCAATTTTGAGTATCATGAGAAATCTTCCAAGCAGTAAATAGTTTTGTTCTCATTTAATACACAATTAAAACATCACTTTCAGAGGTTAAATCTGTGTCTGATGCCTATTTACCTAATATTTCAAGGGCTGTGCAATCTCATTAAGTGAAATCCAATTATCTGTTCCAAGGAGAAACAAGTATTTCTTATCTCTCTGCCAAAAATGTTATTGATCAGAAGATGACCTATGGCAAGTAACATGCCCAAGGTCAGAGAGAGTTTCTGATACTCAGAAGATTAACCCAAGATTCTCTGGATCCTAGATGATTCTCTGGATCGTTTCATTTCTGGCTGACACTACTTCCTTTATTTTAATACAGACATTAAATTTAATAATTGAATGCCTAAGTCACTTTCTCCTACTTAACAGTCAACATCACTTTTTTTTTTTTTTTAAATAAACAGAAGATAATTAAGCAAGTAAGAAATTTCCCTTTTTATATGACAGGTACCATTATAGGTTTTCAGTTCCAATACTAAGTTATTTACTTTTTTACACTGCTAAATATTAAGCACATCTTTTAAAAAATATATTTTATTGACTTTTTACAGAGAGAAAGAGAGAGGGATAGAGAGTTAGAAACATCGATGGGAGAGAAACATTGATCAGCTGCCTCTTGCACACCCCCTACTGGGGATGTGCCCACAACCAAGGTACATGCCCTTGACTGGAATCGAACCTAGGACCTTTCAGTTTGAAGGCTGATGCTCTATACACTGAGCCAAACCGGTTTTGGCTAAGCACATCTTTTTTTCTTTCTCAAAAATATGCTAAATATACTCCAAGGAAAAATGAATTTTACTTCAAAAACCATATTGAAGATATAAAAATAGTTAAATAAGATACCAGGCACTTTATTTCTACTCCATCTCAACCAAGACAAGAAGTAAATAAGAAATGCAAAACTAAAGATCTAATGGGAGAAGATGAATCAAACTTTTAAAGCCTCTATCACCCCCTCTCCAGTCCCCACCCAGGAGCCGTGGCCAGATGAGTGTGAGAGGAAAGGGGGATGGGGGAGGGTAGAAATTGACCCAGGCATCTACCCACTGAGTTTTCTGTACCTGGGTCAGGCCTGAGCTCAGAGAAACACCATTTTAAGTTGGATAAAGGCTTGATTAAAAGAAAATAGTTCAGCATAGGCCGGTTTTGCTCAATGGATAGAGTGGCAGTCTGTCGAACCCGGCAATCCCGGGTTCGATTCCAGTCAAAGGCATGTACCTTGGTTGTGGGCACATCGCCAGTGGGGGGTGTGGAGGAGGCTGCTGGTCGATGTTTCTCTCTCATCGATGTTTCTAGCTCTCTATCCTTCTCCCTCCCTCTCTGTAAAAAGTCAATGAAATATATTTAAAAATAAAAATAAATAAATAGTTTATCACATTCTTATGTGTTTTCATGAAATTCTCTCTTCAAGGCCTTTCCTGCTATCTCCCTTATTTTCCTAGCATCTTCAGACTCAACTCCATGACTCAGTGCTACCTCCCAAAATTCTAATTAAGATCCGGGGTGGACAGAATGTCAGCTTCCTTCTCTCTTGGTTAGACAACTAATTACTAGAGCTTGCCTATTCTCCTTTCACATGTCATTCTGCAGAAATGAGTAATGCATAATTTAGTTTATGAACACAGAGGTTTACTGGAGCCAAGACATTCTGCTACAAACACAGTGATGAATCAGAGTGGGTTTCTACGCTGTGGTTAAGCAGGTTTTAATTGGTATTCCGGTAGAAGGAACGGATTGAGATTCTGAGCGTGCTTTGCTCTTAATAATGAGCAAACAGGAAAGCCACAGTCAGTGCCTGAGAAATACACATAAACGATGGGAACATTTCACAGCTTGGTGCGCCCAACACGGTCCTTGGGACTGATGGTCTGAGGGAGCCGCTGTGAACGGAATCATTCCTCATTAAAAGCGGCAGGTAGGGCACGTGAATTTATAAAGTGTTATGAGGATGTTGGCATGAATGATAACTCAAATAAAATCACACGCTTCTAAATGGGGGGGGGAGGGGAATCAGTAAAGTAAACATGCTTACTACTGTGTTGATGGATACCGGTACTATTAAAAATATCACTTCAAAACGAGAGATCATTTATTACAATAATTCTTCAGAATGAATGTGTATTATGCACAAATCATATTCTAGACCATTTTGGTACATGGAAAACGTTTGATTGCCCTAATGTCCCGACATGTCAGTCAGTTGAACACACAATGTGGAATGGCACATTGTTTCATAAACTATTGTTTAATATCAGAACCAATTACATGAAAATCAAACATCAGATGAAATAACCAACACAGAGATAAGAATGAACAAAAACAAAAAGCAGAAACCAAAACAAAAACAAGGTTATATGGAAAAGGCTCTACAAAAGAAGAGAGAGAGAGAGAGAGAGAGAAAGAGAGAGAGGACTAAAAATTCATACTTAAAAATGGTAATAGCCCGGCTGGTGTGGCTCAGTGGTTGAGCATCGACCTCTGAACCAGGAGGACACAGTTCAATTCCCAGTCAGGGCACAGGCCCAGGTTTGTGCTCAATACCCAGTATGGGGTGTGCAGGAGGCAGCCAATCAATGATTTTCATCATTGATGTTTCTATCTCTCCTTCTCCCTTCCTTTCTGAGATCAATAAAAATATAATAATAAAAAAGCTTTTAAAATGATAACTATTAGAGCATTTCTGTTATGCACAAAATCATCTGAGAAATGTGCTTTGTACAATGTATGTGTAATGAACACAATACCTAGTGTCTTGAAATGGTCTCATCTGTTAGAGCAGAGATTTTCAGCCTTTTCCATCTCATGGCACACATAAACTAATGACTAAAATTCTATGGCACACCAATATTTTTTTCACCATTCTGACCAAAAAATAGGCATAACATTTTGAAAAAAATATATTTTATTGATTTTTTACAGAGAGGAAGAGAGAGAGAGAGAGTCAGAAACATTGATGAGAGAGAATGATCAATCGACTGCCTCTTGCACAACCCCTACTGGGGATGTACCCGTAACCAAGGTATTACATGCCTTGACCGGAATCGAACCTGGGACCTTTCAGTCCACAGGCTGACGCTCTATCCACTGAGCCAAACCGGCTGCAGCAGGTATAACATTTTTACAGATAATTTGCTAGTTGCCTTGGGAAGGGTGGCTGTTGTTTTTGGTTAGTGTCTCATTTCTCTGTAATTCTTAGTCATAATCGCTAAAGCCTTCCAACAGCCTCATGTTTCACTTTAGCCTTGAGGACCCTTGGAAACAGAATATCCTACTTTCTGGTACGATGCTCCAGGGAGTTTTCTCTTTAATGCAGCCTTTATGTCCACTTTTATTTCCGAAGGCCGCTGGGCATGCCGTATTACATGTCTTTACAGGTGATCTTACGCTGTAAAATCTAATTTAATTTTACCTTCCATAAAATCTGCAAGAGATAGATATCTTTTTTGACTGGTCAGGAGTATGTTACCTGTTGCTTGTGATATTGCTGTGAGAATAGGAAGGAATGAGAGAGCTGCATTCAGATTTCACATCCTGAGCCGAAACCTGTTTGGCTCAATGGATAGAGTGTCAGCCTGTGGACTGAAGGGTCCCAGGTTTGATTTCAGTCAAGGGCATGTACCTTGGTTGCGGGCACGTTCCCCATAGGGGGCGTGCAGGAGACAGCTGATGGATGACTCTTTCTCATGGATGTTTCTAACTCTCTCTCTCTCTCTCTCCCTTCCTCTCTGTAAAAAATTAATAAAATATATATTTTTTAAAAACACACAAATTTCACATCCTGAAAGGCAGTCACCTTCAGCCTCATTGCTGGGTTCTTTGTACAACATCGTATTAATTACAGCTCTCATAAGGTTCTGATTGTTGTAACAGCCATTAAGGACGTGAAACTCATTGAGCTAATAATTAAAACAGCTTTCATTTGTATATTTAAGTCTGATTTGAGGAATTCATTGGCATTTATTTGACATTTCCAAAATCTTATTAATACTAAATTAAATGCATCATTGGGAACTTGAATTTAAACCTTATTATTATTCTGTATTTAAATTTAAAGAGTACTGACATACAGTACCACTGCTTCTCTAGCCAGCAGTGTTGAATGTTTTTATTTGAATCACTCAATCAAAAATTAATTTCCAGAGATGTTTTGTTGGGGGAAAAATTGCTCATAACGTTTAGAGAGCAAAAAAATAATTTTAGTTAATTGGTTTAGTTCTAGTGAAATTTCTTTTGTCAAGTAGGAATACTTAAAAGACTTTTTTTTTTCAGGAAAAAAAAGTGACTAACTTTTGGTGCATTAAAAGCTTTGTGTGATTGCATCCAAGTCCATTATCCTGAAAACAAAACAAATATTTATGGGAGTCTAAGAGTTTAACTGTACAATCCTTTTTTTTTTAATTTTTATAATTAAAATAATTATTTTTATAATTAAAATTTTTATAATTTTTTATTTCCTAGTGAGTTTATTGGACTGACATTGGTTAATAAAATTATATAGACTTTAGGCATACAGTTCTACAATACAGCATCTGAACTGTGTGTTCACCACCCAAGTCAAGTCTCCTTCATTACCATTTATCCCCACTTTATCCACTTCTATCTCCTCCCCACCCATCCCCCTTCCCTCTAGGAACCACTATACTGTTGTCTGTGTTTAACTGTGAAATCCTAATAATTTCCAACTACTCTTAACTTTCACTGGAAACATAACAACAAAGTACTAGAGGCCCAATGCACGAAGATTCAAACCAGAATAGGCCTTCCTTCCCCTGGCTGCCAGCACCACCTGTGCTCTGGCCAGAGTTGCCTTTGCCTCTCACCTTGTCACATCAATTTGCATATTCCCTCCTTACTGGCTGTGGGTGCTGCCATCTTTGTTCATGGAGTTATTGTCAATTTGCATATCCAGTCTTTATTGGATAGGATTCCTTTTAAGTAACTTGATATATTAATAGCAAGACATAGGAGCAATCATCATTAAATATAAGGGAACAAATAGAATTTTAATGTATTTTAGCCATAGATGGCTTTTCTTCTAAAAGTGCATAATGATATGTGGGTTCATTAGGTTTCTTGGTGGTTAATGCTATCGCTGAACTTTCATATTATAGACCCACAATGAACCTTCCATCCAGGGTGAGTGCCCAAGTGCCTGTCGGAATACCTACTGCAACCACCCCTTCTTCTCCAAAGGCTTAGATTTAGCTCAGTTTGGGTCACTGGAGTTTCAAAACAAGTGTGTTGTTTGTTACATGGAAGATAGAAGTTTTTTAAAAAAAGAGAGAAGGAGCAGGAAGTTGTGTTGAATGAATGCATTTTATAAAGCTAGATAAGCAAAGAGATTTGCCCAGGCGTTGATGTGAAGGAAATAATACCTCCTATTTTGTCTAAGGGCAATATTCTATTGGTAGGAATTCACGCAGGGTGAATGTGCGGATTCTGTTGTGTCTGTGTGGGAGGGTGATGCTGGATCCTTCCTGGTCAATCCTAATGGACCAGGGACCACCTTATTTGCAGAATTCCCGGAATAAGTATCTATTTCCTTCCTGATTCCAGCTCAGTACCTGCAGCTTTTCTTGCCTAGAGGAGAATAGAAAATTTGTAAAAGGGGTGAAATTTGTTTAAAGCACTTTTTGCTTTGTTTCTTATGCTGTCTCTAAAAGCAGATGTGGCAACATCTGGTGCTGTTTTACATATGTACTCAGTGCAATATTTTTGAGAGTGATTTATTTATTCATTCAACTCACAGGTACTGCTTGTTATATTTACTCCTTGCCAAGAATTAGGATAATGAAGTACACCTTGATGTTATTTTTAATGTTGCCTAGCACTTTCCTTACCGGAGTCAGCTTTATCTCAAATCAGACCTATTCACTGATGAAAACCAATAAATACATTTTTGTTTCCGCATAACTGATTTTGCTCTGATGTTCTGCCATTTTCAAAAATGCCTCTTAACATCACATATGAGAACCAGTGCTATAAAAATGGATATAAAGAGTTCTTGCTTTGCAGCTATAGGAAGGGCAAATTTCTTTCAAACAGAATCATGGGATACCTGGTGAAACAAAGGTATTTGCAAAGGTCTATGGGGGAAGACAGCTTTTGTGGGAGACCTATAGCAACTGGGAAGATTAATTTTCAAAGAGGATAGTTAATTATTCTGGAATGAATTGTCCAAAAATAATAGAATAAATCGTCAAGACCAGAAAAGTAAAGTTTTTGAAAGCCTCAAAGTAGACTTCTCAAAATTTGAATTTGTAGAAATGGAAATTTTGTAACAAAAAAACAAACAAACAAACACCAAAACACCTTTAAGAATGTAACCCAGCCAAAACTGGTTTGGCTTGGTGGATAGAGTGTCAGCCTTTGGACTGAAAGGTCCCAGGTTTGATTCCGGTCAAGAGCATGTACCTTGGTTGCCGGCACATCCCCAGTAGGGGGTGTGCAAGAGACAGCTGACCCATGATTCTCTCTCATCGATGTTTCTAGCTCTCTATCCCTCTCTCTTCCTCTCTGTAAAAACTCAATAAAATATTTTTTTAAAAAAAATGTAACCCAAATCTCAGGCCCCACACTTATTACTTGAGTGTAATACAATACTTTGTGATGACTGCTCATAATTCCTGAAGTCCCTTCTCTATGCTTTGTTAGTCATGTTTCATAATTAGGCACAAAAGCACAGGCTCTCCATGCACAGAAGTAAATGCTTGGCCATTTCATGAACAAGAAAAGTAAACCTTGTCCGTCTTCCCTTGGAACTAAAAGATCTTAGTCTTTTATTGAGGTTAAACACAATGTCAAATGTATTTTCTCCTTAAAAGGTGCAATCATGTAATTAGTCACCTTGATGATCAGAAAAGGTTTACATGAGCTCAAACATCTTGACTTCTCAGATAAAGTTTTTCCTTTATTAAAAGATTGAAGTGGCCACTTGAAAAGAATTTTTTTTTTAATCAGAATAGAAAATCCATTAGGAACTATGTGGCTTCTCAAACTTGTTACTTGAATAAGTAATGTTCAAGGCATTCTTTTAAGACAGTACCCTCTCAGAATAAATACATAATTTATTTTTTAATAAAGGTAATAGCGATAGTTGTAACCTTTCACCCGGAAGTAAAAGACAATGAAAGGAGACAAGAATATATCAGTAGGTGATACTCATCTGGGCCCTTAAAAGAAGATGTGTGATTTTTGTTGTTGTTCAAGAACAAAGCATGCAGCAGGAAGCTACTAAAGACAATTTTTATCATAGGAAAAAGTTCAATATAAGAATTTAAGTGAAAATGCTGAAATATGAAGAAGCTATATTCTTGGTAACATTGAAGCAACACAGAACAAAAGGCAAAAAACTAGAAGGAGAATAGATAGGTGAGTAAAAGAATTTGTATGCTAAGAACTTTACCCAAGACATAAATCAACCAAAGCACTGAAATATCTAACGTGGACAAACATTAGGGGTGACAGGATCATTCAGAGCTGGAACATTTAGCAACATTTTTCATTAGAATATGAATTTTACTGAGAAAATGGAAGTTCAGAGAGGAGCAGATTACCTTTTGAAAAGTTTCAAATTAACCAAACTTAGTAAAGAAGTAGGGGAATCATAAAAAATTTGGATTACAAGGGCTCTTTCTCATGCAGATCTCAAGATACTGTATACATTTCTGCCCTTCTCTTTCAAAGAATAGATGACAAAGTGCTTGCCTGCACAGGTTAATTATATGTCCCAAGTATTCAAGATCCCTTCAACTATTAGCGCTCATACATTGAGCAAGCCTGAGATGGTCCATATGAGTAGTTTACTTTCTTTTATAGAACATTCCCATGAAATAGAAGGACCAGGTATAGGTTTCCTCAGATTTGTCTCTGTGTTCAAAGGAAAAACAAAACAAAACAAGTAGAGTCTAGGATGTAGGATTCAAAAGCCAATTTTGAGGTCCAAAGTAGATGACTTCCTTTGCTTTCTCATTCATTCCTATCCTAGCAAGTCTGACTCTCTTCCCAACAGGTTCATACCAGGAAAACCAAGATCAGTAGTCCAATATTTTCCTCCCAAATGTGTAAGAGAGGAGATTTGCCAATGTACATGCTAGTATGTGTAGAAAGAAAGTTTGCAAATGGCGCGCCCATCTGATCAGGGCATTCTTAGTTGGAGCATGAGGTTCATCTGTGTAAGCCTTTCATTCCCCTCTATTTCATGAGACATTCGGGGGATGCCTGGTGCTGACTGTTGAGTGTGATGTCTTCTCCATCTTCCCAGCCTGAGAAGGAGCCCCCAAACATCTCCAGATAGACCCCAGAAAAACAGGAGAGAAAGAACCAGGCTCATTCACATAACGTTTTACTGTGTTGGAAGCATATTTTGCATTACAATTAAGCTGAAATGTAACTACTTCCCTGACTGCCTTTTTTTTTTCTTCAAGCAGGAAATTTAAATGTCTATTAATGATGCCATAAAAGAGAACAATCGCTTTTATGTTTAATAAAGTACTATCTATAATATTTTATTTATACAGTATTATGCTTTCCATTTTGAGCGGCGAAATGTAAAATCACTCTCCTTTATGTGAGCGCTCCTCGGGTAGTCTTTCGGAGAGGAGGCCTGGGGAGATGGGGATCCATCCTCAGACCATGAATACCAAGTAGATCCGATGCCGCAGTGCTCCCGCGAGCTCTTACAACTGGGCTGGCTGGCAGTGAAATGCCTAATTAGCACCTTGGGCTTTTAGGAATGTTTGTTTTTACCTCCTAAGGATCACGTGCTCCTTCTGCATCCGTCCAGGATGCTCTACCCAGGAGCAGCTTAGCAGAGTGAGCTGCAACATAGTTTTTCTGGAAGCCTGCTTCTGCTGAATGCTTCGTAGATGCATACGTCCTGGACAAGTCATCAGCCTCTGTCTCAGTCTTGTTACCTGTCACTCTCCTTGGGGGGTAGAGGGGAGCGGGAGTTGGAGGGAGGAGTTGTTGTATTAAATGAACAGATTTTATAACACATTTAACATGAAAGTATGACTTCGTGAAGTACTGAGAAAACTGGTTGATGATATTATCTTACTGGAGGCCCGGTGCACTGGTGGGGTCCCTCAGCCTGGCCTGCGCCCTCTCACAATCCGGGACCCCTCGGGGGATGTAGTAGTACAAGAAATGGCAAGTGGCCAGGGAGCAAGCCAAGCTCAGCCATGCCACTCCAGCTCATTGGAGCCCAATGGCCTGTTACTGCTGCCTGGTAGCTGCCTTGATGGCAGGAACCCCCCCCCCCCTTCAGCAGTCGTGCTTGCCAGCCATGAGCCCAGCATCTGGCGCCCATCAGATGAGCAGCACTCCCACTGTGTGAGCGCACTGAACACCGGGGGACAGCTCCTGTATTGAGTCTCGGCTCCCCCGGTGGTCAGTGTGCATCATAGCGACCGGTCAAATGGTCGACTGGTCACTTAAGCTTATAGATAGATAGATAGATAGATGATAGATAGATAGATAGATAGATAGATAGATAGATAGATAGATAGATGTGAAAGAATGAAAACACACATAGTAGGACCATGCCTCCTCTCTCTTTTGCAAAACCCAAGCCTTATTATTATTTTCCCCGCTACGCATCCTTAGTCTCTGAACCTTGACAAAAAGACAAGGTGCAAGTTGGCAAAAATAGGTCTCAAAGGAAGGGCAGAAGGCAGAGCTCTTTGTTCTCCGCCATCCCAGTGTGTTGGCTGCAGCCTTAAACGTACGTTGCTGACGGCTTCAGTGTAAACGTCCTACCTGCATCGGGAGCAGGGGAGGGATGAAGAGCAGAGTCACACAAGAGTTTGCCTTCTGTTCTTACCAGGGAGGCAGCGGTTTTTCTAGAATGCTCCCCAGACGGTCTATGTCTGGGCTTGGTTTAGACTGCACAGGCCTTGCTGAGCCAACCGAGGACACTGGGGGACAGGACTGCTGTGCTTGACCTTGACTCTGGTTCTCCGCTTTGGCAGAGGCCTTAGAACCATCTGGTGAGCTTTCAAAATGCCAGCTCCCAGGTTCCCCTGTTCAGGCCTGGAACTGGGCTTCCTGCTGCTTAGACAGAATAAGTGCCTTGTTCCAAAGTTGCCTTGTTGCCCCTGTAGATGGTGGTGTGGGAATCGTGTAATGGCTCAAAAGTCCCTGCCTGGAGTATGGAGAGGAGGGAAAGGAACGCTGCATAAGCAATTAAGTGTGTCTGCCCCCAGTGGCCATCCAGACCTGGCACATCCACCTCAGCAATCAGATGGCTGGACAGGTGCCCAGTGAGGGACAGGGGACCCATTCCCCTATGGCACTGACTTCCTGAATCCGGCTGGGGAGTGTCTGAGCTTAGGTTATTTTCCCTCCTTTTACGTAAGAATTGATTTAAAAAATATTTCTATCACTGGAGATATTTCAGGTTAGTGACATTATTTTAAAAATTAATCCAGACTTGCCCAGCCAGCATAGTCATGACTTATGAACCAGGTCGTCAAGGTTCAATTCCTGATCAGGCCATATGCTCGGGTTGCAAGCTCAATCCCCTGTGGGGTGTGCAGGAGGCAGCAGATCATGATTCTCTCTCATCATGAATGTTTCTATCTTGCTCTTTCCCTCCCCTTCCTCTCTGAAGTCAATAAAAGTATATATATATATATATATATATATATATATATATATATATATATATATTTAAAAATCCAGACCTATGTTCACTCATGTGTGAATGGCCAGGCCATTCTTAGATGGGCATGGGGAAGGATGCAGGTGCCTCCCCATTCACACATGAGTGAACATAGTTCTGGATTGATTTTTTTTAAATTTATTTTTATTGACTTCAGAGAGGAAGGGAGAGGGAAAGAGTGAGATAGAAACATCGATGATGAGAGAGTGGGCTGAGGCAAAGCTGGGTGCCACACCAGTTTGTAGAGGATACATAGAGGACAGGAAACCTGAGAAGTGCCCAAGAGGTCAGAACAAACATTCTCGAAGGAATGCAGTGTTCATAGCTCACCCGCCCGCCGCTGATCCATTAGAGTGGGGCTTATCTCCCAACCAGTGTCAGCGGTTGACTGATGGTAGAGCCATCCCAGTGAATTATGGGAGGGGAGACTCTGACAGGGGCCAGATGAATGAGCAGAAAGTGAGGACATGAAAGAAGTAGGGCTGAGAGCTCTTTCTAGAATGTTAGATATAAAGGTGCAGATAGAGAGAGTGCGTGCCTAAGGCTGCCCCTGGAAAGCATGAGCCATTGGGGGTAATTTTTTAAAATATATTTTTATTGATTTTTTTACAGAGAGGAAGAGAGAGGGATAGAGAGTTAGAAACATCAATGAGAGAGAAGCATCCATCAGCTGCCTCTTGCATACCCCCCTACTGGGGATGTGCCCACAAGCAAGGTACATGCTCTTGACTGGAATCCAACCTGGGACCTTTCAGTTCGCAGACTGACGCTCTATCCACTGAGCCAAACCGGTTTTGGCGGGGGGTAGTTTTATTGATGGTGGGGTTGGAAGGAGATACAGGTGTACATTAGGGGCGGTGCACACGATAGTTGAGAATTTTGTCTGCTCAAGCTTAGTTTTGCTTAAACCTTGCTCACCTCTCAGACAGGCTGCAGTGAGCTCGTTTTGGATCTTCGAACACCCCGACTTAATGATGGAGCCCCAGCTGATCCTGTTGTTTATTTTTATTTTCTCTGGGGAGCACAAGGCCATTTATGTGTTCTCTGCTCTAATGGAATTTAAATCTTCGCCACATGACAGATTGGCATCATTAATGCTATTACACTTATGTGAAATTTGTCTGTCACTTGTGGATGGAAGCAGTAATTATGATATTGAAATTCAATTGGCAACCTCTGATTTCCCTCCCCAAGTTTATAGTCTCTCAACTGTTTCCTGGAAAGGCTTCCAGATTCAAGGCCACGGGGCAGCTGATGATACAACCTTCATTTCTGGGTCTCTCCTTAGGACAGTCAGATATGGCGGGTCTGGTGGAAAGGGAAAGAATGGCCCAGGCTGGGGTATTTGTGAATATCAAATGCCAAGAAATGGAGATGGTTTTACATGATCAGACCTGTATCCCACTGGGAACAGTTTAATTAGAAACTGATATCAGACCATCCAAATCTCCCCAGAGCAGAAACATTAGATTCAGAACAAAGACACAGGCCAGGTTGGCGTTTTCAGTCTCCTGCCTTAAGCAAGATCCATTTCAGCCAGGCTTCTTGACCTTCACGTGAGCCTCAATATAGAACACAATTCTAATACTGTCATTTCTGGAGGCTTTTTCATTATATTTTCAGGTGAGGAGAGGTTAAAGGTTTGCTACCTGGTACTCTGTCCCCAAACAGCTCCTACTCTTCCTTTCCCTGAAAAGTAGAAAAGAAAATGTGTGTGTGTGTGTGTGTGTGTGTGTGTGTGTGTGTGTGTGTGTGAAGTAGTTGAGAAGGGAAAGAGTAGTAGTTAAGGAGGAAGAGTAAGAAGTGAGAGAAGAAAGGGAGGATTAGGAGAAGGTGTACATGTCCATAGAGACACAGGGAGAAGGTGCAGGTTGCAAGAAGAGACAGGTGAAGGTGAGAAGAAGGCAATGGGGGCAGTGGGAGGGCAAAGCAATGCAGAGGAGAGTTTTTAAAAACAGGTAGTTGGGATTTGGGACTAAAGATAATTTTTAATATTCACATTGGTCAACATATCCCATAACATTTCTATAATTGAGTTGGGTGGACAATAGTTGGTGCTAAGTCAACTAAAATGATAGATGTTCTTCTTGTTAGAACCTACAGGCAACAAGATGTAGTAAAATAGGAGCTCATTTTATAAAGGACATTTTCCTTTTGAATATAATTTTTAAAAAAAATATATTTTATTGATTTTTTTTTTTACAGAGAGGAAGGGAGAGAGATAGAGAGCTAGAAACGTCAATGAGAGAGAAACATCGACCAGCTGCCTCCTGCACACCCCCTACCGGGGATGTACCCGCAACCAACATACATGCTCTTGACCGGAATCGAACCTGGGACCCTTCAGTCCACAGTCCGATGCTCTTCTGCTGAGTCAAACCAGTTTTGGCTGAACATAATTTTTAATGTGAAATAAGATAATAGCATTATAAAAATGGGGCTAGAATAAATACATTCCAGTGAGGATATTGGATTTGAGCAATGGAACCCAACCCAGCTAATAAGCACATGACTGTATGGCAAGGAAATTGGGTAGTTCCTGGTATCAACAGGCAAAGAAAAAGCTTCAAAAACCACAAAAACAGTCTTCAGGGAAAAATGTAACCCAAGTCATGTGCTCAGGTGTGGTCGACTCAGCAAAAACAATATTTTTTGGTGTGACGCAGAATTTTAGTAATTGGTTTATATGCCCGATGAGATGAACAAGGTTGAATGATGCTATTCTACATATCATGCTCTGTGCCCAGGATCCTGGCCTGTGCGGGCACCTCAATAGACCCCTTTTCCTCTCTGGCTTCCATTGTATGGGTTAACGGGAAGCTCACACAGTGGGTTGGAAAAAAGAGAGGAAAGTGAGCTTCGGATGTTTATTCCCAACTGACCTTCAGAAATGCCCACAATGTAAAGCTTCTGCATCTCACAGTGTGGCCTTCTCTTACAGTCTCCTCCTCTGGCTCTTTCTCTCCTCTGGCCTGGGGATGGAAACAGCCCCACGGTCAGTAGCTTGAAGGTACTTCACCATTCCTTTTTTTAAAATTTATTTCATTTATTTTTCTTAGAGGAAGGGAGAGGGATAGAGAGCTAGAAACATCAATGAGAGAGAAACATCGACCAGCTGCCTCTTTCACACCTCCTACCCACAACCTTGACCGGAATCAAACCTGGAACCCTTCAGTCCGCAGACCAACGCTCTATCATTGAGCCAAACCGGTTTCGGCACTTCACCATTCTTTATGTTTTCTCTACTCCTGCCTAAGTCCCTGTTCACAGTCACATGTGGTCTCTTCCCAAGTTATTCTAATATCATCCATAATATATAACATTTTTCCCTTGGAGGAAATAACCTAGCATGGTTCAGATCGCTGCAACTGATGAATGAATCGAATGGCCCTTTTATTTCCTGATGATTTAATTTATATTCTACATAGATAATCACTGTTTTGTTATAGACTGAACTAGCCCGGGCTCCTTCCCTGCAATCTCTGAGGAGGCAGATGGGAGTGATTGGGTTAATTTCTCTCGAACCCCAGATCCATCTGCAATAATTTCCATTCGGTTTCTTCATGACTGGGATATTTTGTGTACACTTTCTCTCTCTCTCTCTCTCTCTCTCTCTCTCTCTCTCTCTCTCTCTCTCTCCCTTCTCTCGTTTGTTCCTGCATTGCAATTAAAGAAGGTGGCATCATATTTGAATTACCTTGGCCAAAATTTGTCTCGTAAACCTTGAATGTGATAGAATAATAAATCCTCTTTAAGTCTCTAAATTGGGGCTTAAAGGGATGTGATGGTGGAGGAAGCAGCCTAGATGGGGAATTAAGTCTAAATTCAAATCCCAGTTCGTGCTTTTCATTATTGTTATCTCACAGACATAATTTAATCCTTCTGATCCTCACTTTCTCATCCATAAATATGAGTAATAATACCTCCCTTACTGAGCTTTTGTGGGAAACAAATGAGACACTATTTATGAATGTACTTTGTACATTATAAATCACTATAAAATATGATAATATCGTTTTGTACAGCACAAATTGATTTGTGTGTGTGTGTGTGTGTGTGTGTGTGTGTGCGCGCACGCGCGCTTTGGAGTTCAATGGAAAAGTTTATTTCTGCAAAATAACTATTTTATAATAACCTACCTTTGCTACTAACATAACAAACAAGCTTACTTGACAGAGACAAATTGCCAAAATATCTCAAATAAATACACTTCCAGTTTAATGTATTTTATTGATTTCATCCTAATCTCACTTATACTGCTTGATTTTTGAATCCTTAATAATCTTTTTAAAAATATATATATATATTTTGTTGATTTTTTTACAGAGAGGGAGAAGGCTAGAGAGAGAAATATCAGTCAACTGCCTTCTGCACACACACACACACCCCCAATGGGGATGAGCCTGCAACTAAGGTACATGTCCTTGACCAGAATCGAACCTGGGACCCTTCAGTCCGCAGGCCAATGCTCTACCCACTGAGCCAAACCAGTTAGGGTGATAATCTTTTATCTTCTTATTAAATATGAGAAGGCATGTTATCATTGTTTGAGAGAGAAAAACAGAAACACATTAAGCTTATATTTAACTTCTATCCCTTGAGATGCAGTCAGTCAAAGTTAGCGACGTTGGATAGGGTTGACCTACAAGCTGGCCTTGGTGGGGTTTCCTCTCCAGGTGTCCTCCTGCCTCCTCAACCAACCTTCTCAGAATTTCATGACAGCTCTTTCCTCTCAGTGATGCGGATTCTCTGATCATCCGAACCCTCTTCTCTATCTTTTCCTCTGTCATCACATTAGGGTTCTCTCACTCTCTATGAAATACCATCCATACCCTTCCCCGTGTGGAGTAGCTACAGCCAAGATATTTTTACTGAGCTTTTGATATTTCCACTTGGATGGCTCAGAGGCATGGAAATTTAGCCCATCCAAAATTGAAACCTTTATATATATATATTTTACCCTTACAGCGGAATCTTTCTCTAAGTCTCAAGAACTTGAATAACCTTCTCCCTAGTTATTAAAGTCAGAAACAGGAAAACATTCTGACACCTCAGTTTAATATGTAACATATTTATGGAGGGTAAGCTTAAACGTGATTTTTAATTTTTTTTTTTATTGTTCTAGTACGTGGGGGAGAAAGGGATAACGTGCTTTTTATTCTTTTCTTCACATGCAAACGCACGCACCCCATAAGCATTAGTTGATAGAGTCAAATTGAACATGACAATAACCAGGTTTTTTTTCATTATGCTAATATATTTGACTGCATTTATTTAAATAAAAAAAAATTGGCGTAGCATATGTTTTTACTTTCTCTTTGGGATTCAAATATTCAGCTTTTATGAACTTACTTAATTCTAAGAAAATGCCAGTTTATGTAACTTCTCAAATTCCAGGCTAAATGTTCCCCATCCATCCGTCATTGCACTTTTATTTACCTACTTAGAGTGGAGCTGAGATCAGCCTTCAGGATGTGACTTCCCAGGTCACAAAGACTAATGTGTATGAAGTAGAGAGGGGGAAGGGAGGGAGATGTTAGAAAAAAAGAAAAAAAGGGAAAACATCAGATGAAGAAATAGCTCCTGTCTTTTAAAAGCACCCGATTAACAATTACAGAGTTATGATTCATGACCAGCTTTATCCTCCAACTTTCAACTAGCAAGTTAGTGATTGAGTGTCTAAGCCTTTTGCCTCATCATTTTGCCCTGTCCCATCTCCTGTATCAATGAAATCCCAGGAAAGATGCCTCTAGAGTGTCCATCCTCCCTACCAGTGGTCAGTGTCATGTGGTCCTTAAGGCAGGGTGATTTCACGTTCAACCAAAGGTAGTTTTTGGCCATTTTTTGGAAAAATGGCCAAAAATCTTTGCATGTCATTGCTACTAAAATGCTGACTACTTCTAGCAATCATTTTTTCCCCCACCAGGATATGTTTTCAAATGGCAAATTTAGTCTTGCAGATAAAGCACACTGAGAAATAAATAATATTGTTGGTTATTAGTGCAAGTACCGCATGAAAAGGAATAGGAAATTAATGTTATTTCTAGGGCAGCATAAGATGAACCAGTTTGTTTGTTCAAGCCTCAAGCTAACCATTCTGTTGGTATACTCTGTTGGAATTATTGCAGTAAAAAAAAAAAAAAAAAAAAAAAAACACGCACACAAGGGAAAACGTGGTTTGAGCTGAATATTCTTAAGAATCTTTCTGCTTAATGCTTTCCCCAATCTGTTGAATAACATTAAGTTGGATTTTATTAGAAATTAAAAGGGAGAAGAGATTTTTAAAAAATTGCTTTGTTTCAGGACTAGTTTATTTCCATTAAAAACCAATAAAAGTGTGCCTTCTCTATAATAATAAAAGGGTAATATGCTAATTAGACTGGGTAATATGCTAATTAGACTGGGTAATATGCTAATCAGATGTCCTTTCTGATGATGCCAGGGCCAGAGGGAAGCCAGAGGGTCCCAGGTGCTTGTTGGTGACCAGAGGAGGGAAGCAGCCCTGGTCCCAGGTGCCGGAGGGGGAAGCCGATGTCAGCAGCCAGGGGAAGGAAGGCCTATTCTTGCGCGAATTTTTGTGCATCAGGCCTCTAGTGTATAATAAGACATTATATGTCATAATTTGTTTATGGTATCATCCAGGCCCATAAGAAGTAGATGATGTGACAACAGGGACTCCCAACCAATTATTTTTTAGCCAGTGACTTTTCAGATCATATTTTTAATGTCTAAGATGATCGGACAACTTAGTTGATAACCTTACTCATGACGAACCTATAACTAATGGAGTCTGGGAGCCTGGTAGTCGGAGATACCGCTCTCATTTTTCTCTGCACTTTTCCCATGGAGTCGGTGATTTCCACAGTGGAGGAGTTTGTCTTCCTGACACTTACCATGGAATGCTGATTTCCCAAGGACGTTGGCTAGCGTTCCCTCCCGTGTGAGCATCTTGGCAATTTTGCTTTGCTGGTACTATTTCAAAATTGTTTATCAGGTTCTGGTGAGAGGCCAAAGTTGTTCATCTAAACTATCTCCTTGGAACAAGCACAGCTTATCTGTTTCACTTGCTTTTTATAGAACTTTTTGCAAACTTAGACTCTGACTTCTATTATATCATCTGTAAGGCCTCCTGATGATAATTACTAGTCAGCTACAAATTAAAGGACAGTGTTGATGGAAGTAATTATAATTTGGAGTGCAGTCCTATGATAAAGCGGCTCATAGGGTAATTTCTTACTGTGTACCTAGCAGAGGTTTACAAAGGGGATGAAGGAGTGATCAGAACCTGTTTTCCAAGCAGGAATAAAATGATGGCAGTGATAATTATTGATGTTATGTGTCTTAAAAAGTGACATGTATACTTTTTACAATGCATATCAAAACACTGAAAAATATAAGGTAAGTAAAATGGAATTTTTGTGTTAGGAAATATATAACAATTCTGCAAATCAAGATATTAACAAAAGGCACAGTTGTATGTTATTAACCATAATACTGCTTATAATAGAAGTTGTGTCTCGACACAGAAAAATCCTTTGTTTCCTCTGAGATTCGATTTCATCTTGTTTTTGTGTTTTCAATATACTCTTCTTACATTTTGGTGTCTCCAGAGCAGCAAAGTTCACTTGTAAAGGTGAGCTGCTCCACCATTGATCATAAACCCCGGCCTCCTACTCTCTACCATGTGTGTTTTCCCAATTCTTCAATTTTTCCCTTACCAAGATCATCCTCTCTAATAAAAGAGAAATTGACTGTCCCTTTGCTATACCCACAAGCCACGCCCACCAGCCAATCAGTGTGAGTATGCAAATTAACCCCATCAAGATGACGGTTATTTTGCATATCCAGGCCAGAGCGAATATTGAAAACAGCGTAGAAAGAAGCCAAGTCCTGCAGAAGAGAGCAAGACTGCAGAGAAGGTGGAGTGGGGGAGAATGGAGAGAAGCCAGAAGGAAGGGAAGCAGGCAGGGTAACAGAGACCGAAGTCGGAAGCCCTATTGCAGGAATCTTCCTGCAAGGGGCCTCTAGTTATAATCAGCTTCTGTCCTGCCAAACTGGGAAATCTTAGGTTTGTTTCAGGCACCTTTCGATTGGGTTGATATTTAAATGCAGTTCAAGGAGTGGAAAACGTGTTTGTTTGTGGTCACTCCCGTGTCGGGTGGTTCACCATGTGTCATAAATCCATAATTCCAATTCCGTGTTGCTCAAAGGAGTCAGTCAGCAAATAAATTCCAAAATAATACCTACGAGTCAGGAGAGATGAATGGAGACTTAATTTCAATTAAGTGAAATGGTGAAGGATTAGGCCTCCCTATCTGATTAAGTTGATTATTCCTGAGCATGTGTTATTTACACTTTTGTATTTGCAGATATTTTATTTCTCCTTTGAGCTATTCGACTTCATTCCCGCAGCCCTAATCTATAAGAAAATTCAATTACTTTCTGAGTCAGAACCTCTAATGCTTTCCCAACACTGTGTATTTAAGAAGAAATGCACAGTATTAGCACTGTGTACAAATGTGAAGTCAAGCCCACAGCATCCATTCAGGTCATTTCTTAATGATAATCCTCCTAGTAATAGTAATTTATTATTTTTTTGTCATCAACGTTATGAGTTAGAATGTTGCACACTTTCCTGCTAGATAATGGCCATATATAATGGAAGGGAATTATGTGATGAATATATACAATGGCTGCTCAACAGGGAAAAGCATCCTAGTAAAGAAACCTATTAAACTGCAGGACATTATCTCTCTGGGGAAGTGGCACCGGTGGCAATGGACCAGAAACAAAGACCCCTAGACACTGAACCAGGTGGGAATAATCCTGCTTTAGCAGGAAAAGGAAGTAGGTGAGGTAACAATTGCCCTTCCTCTCTACTGCTATAAACATCTTTAAAAATTTTTTAAAAATTTATTTCAGAAAGGAAGGGAGAGGGAGAAAAACATAGAAACATCCATGATGAAAAAGAATTACTGATAAGCTGCCCCCTGCATACCCAATCCTGGGGATCGAACCTGCATCTCGGGCATGTGCCCTGACCTGCAATGGAACTCTGACCTCCCAGTTCATAGGTCAATGCTCAACCACTGAGCCATGCTGGTCAGGCTATAAATATCTTTAACTTGCATCTCAGTGTGTTCAGTTCAACAAACACGTGGGTCTTTCTTTTCTCCTTTGGAAATCTTGACAATTTGGACTTAATGACAATGTATGTAGCGATGATAATTTTAAAATATATTAATACATTATTTTATTTTGTAAACACCTTTTAATTTATTGGGGTGACATTGGTTAATAAAACTATATAGGTTTCAGGTGTACAATTCTATAATATGTCATTTAGCTTCTTCTGAAGCTGTAAATATTTACTTAATACTTGTTTTAATTGAAAGATGTCAAATATTAAAACAACTCTTCATGTAGAATTAATGTAACATTTAACAATATAAATGAGGCATTTCAGACTTAGCTTAGAACTTAGCTATTCATACATTAAGTACTATAATAAATTAATTTCAGCTCATGATTTACTGTGTGCAAGAAAAAGTAATCAACTATATGATGCAATATGACACTGTGAATTGATAATATGCAAATGTGATTCTATTTTTATAATCAAAGACTGAAATCATTAATACTAACGAATTTCTATTCCATTTGTTACTATAACATCTATCATTATTAGAATATTTAAAACTGCATATGGCATGTAACAATGCCTTGTGACTAACCATAATTTTGAAAATTACATTATAAATGATAATATTCATATGATAATACTCAGATGATAAATGAATCCTTTTCAATAGGTGAACTCGGAATGCAGATTGGCTGTGAATTACATTTAGCATCTCAAACAGAGCTCACTGTGTGGATTCACTTGAAGACTTGGCTAAAGTTTGGGTTAAGGAAGCCACTTAATTTATTCTATAACCAAGGGGTGTGGGGAGGGGGCAGTTTAGAGGTTAAAATTCTTTTGAACTTAAAACATACACAGAACTATTTGACATTGAAATTGGAACTCAAAAGAACTGTTGGCCCCGAAAGGAACTCACTACAGACTGATTCATTTGCCTCTCGGCATAACCATTATGGCTTGTTGCAGTTTAGGTTCTTATAAGGGTATTTCTTGGATCACATGATTTCACACATCTAGAGGAAATAATGAACAACATAGACTGATGAAAGAGAAAGAGAGCCGGGACCGGTTTGGCTCAGTGGACAGAGCGTCGACATGGGGACTGAAGGGTCCCAGGTTCGATTCCGGTCAGGGGCATATACCTTGGCTGCGGGCGCATCACCAGTAGGGGGTGTGCAAGAGGCAGCTGATCGATGATTCTCTCTCATCGATGTTTCTAACTCTCTATCCCTCTCTCTTCCTCTCTGTGAAAAATCAATAAAATATATTAAAAAAAAAAAGAGAGAAAGAGAAAGAGAAAGAGAAGCAGCGATCAGACTCTCAAACCTCAGAGGGAAAGTAGGGGATGGTGGGGGTAAGGGGAAGAGATCAACCAAAGGACTTGTGTGTGTGCATATGGACCTAACCAGTGGCCATGGACAACAGGCGGGTGGGGGCATATGTAGGGAGGGGTTTGGGATGGGAATGGGGGGATGAGGACAATTATGTGATACCATGATCAATAAAAAAAAATATAAATAAATAACCAGAACTTTTCAATGGCTCACCTAAAGCTTTGGTTTTTGCGTGGCAAACTCCAAAGCTCACTCTGAGGTAAGACATTCAGATAACTAACAGAAATCAGAGCTAATAAAACATGTCAGAAGTTGCAGAACACTTACGGGATTCAGAACCCACCAGAAACTGAGAGGACTATGTTATCAGAGGGCTGTCACTTACTCTTTCCCACTAAGGCCATAAATTGAACTGCATGGTTTTAGGCTCAGATGTCAGAAGTCAAAATAAAAGCCAAGACCCCAAAACACCCGCTGTTAGTCCGTGTGAGGTGAGGAATACGGGAACTCACTTCCAGCATTAGTAGCCTGTGCACATTGTCACTTTATTCATATTGTACTGCATTGCTTCCCTCTAACTCAGTTAAAAGAGCATCAGTGCATAACGAAATATGATATTGCATCATCAGAGTACAATGAGAATAGGGATTTAGACATTTCTCCTAAATTTAGCCTGCTGGAAACTCTGAGTCATAGTTCCGCTGGGCTGAATGACTCATAATCCTTAGTTGGGTTACCCAAACCACCAACCTTTTTCTTTGTGAAAGATAGTGGTTGGAAGGCAACATGGTATCATCACAAATGGGCTAACCGTAAAGTGAAGGAGGCTCATGCCAAAAGGCCTCTCACACTGGCTTTTCTCAAGGTCTCCTTATTCATTGTGTGTTTGTAGTTTTTTAAATTATGTTTCCTTAGATTTGCTCGTAATATTGCCTGGTGTTTAGGAACCTACAAGATCTGCTTCATCCCTGGAAATAATCCATAAATTCTTACATTGTATTTACTGTATACAGTTCAAGTGGCTCAAAAGCCCCTCAAAATTGCAGGTAACCCTTTGTGTGTCCATAGCAGGTTTATAGATTTCATGAGGAGACACAGGAGAGCAATGTTAGAGCAAGGCATTTGAAATGTCCCAGGTAATTCTGAATGTGCATTCCAACTTGAGAAACACTGATCTAGCTACTATTTGTCGTTCTTGAATTGTGTTGGAAAGAGTTAAGGAAAGAGTCAAGATTTTGCAGTCAGAGCATATCACCTTGAGTTCTATGACTGCCTGGGCAAGATATTTAACCCTTCTGAACTTTAATTTCTACCTGAGAAAATCAGCATACTAGTAACATGACCCCTGTTATCTAGGGTAGGTAACCATGATACGTGAGGAAGGATATTTGAGCCTGAAAATTGGTTGAGTCAATAGGTAGGAAGCTGTGGTGGTCTGAATGATTGTTGGATTGTTGGAGTCAGGGTATGAAGACATGGTAATTAGAGGAAAGTCTGAAACAAAGATTCGTGAGCAGGTTAGACAGAAATAATTGATGAAGACATGACATGGAGCAGTGGTCGGCAAACTGCGGCTCTCGAGCCACATGCTGCCCTTTGGCTCTTTGAGTTTTTAGCAAAGGCCAGCTTAGGAGGACCCTAATTAAGTTAATAACAATGTGCCTACCTATATAGTTTAAGTTTTAAAAATTTGGTTCTCAAAAGAAATTTCAATCGTTGTACTGTTGATATTTGGCTCTGTTGACTAATGAGTTTGCTGACCACTGACCTAGGGCATGACCATAGGAGTGGATGGCTTTAATTATCATACAGGGGATTTTTGGAGAAAATGAAGGAATGGAACTCATGGGCCTGGGAATTAGGTTTTTCCAAGAAATTGTTGAAATGGCCAAGATATTACCAAAGAATGAGGAAGGATGATCCCAGATTTTATACAAGAAGGAGGTAGTCGTGTTTATTATTTCCATGCCAAAATATTTTTCTTATCATTCCCCAGTTTTAGCAGTTTACTCATAACCCATAAATAAATCAGTCATCTCTATCGGTACATCATTTCACTGTCTCCTTCTCCCCAAACATAAAGTCCATGATGACAATGCCATTTTAACCTTCCCGTTGATCCATCGGGCTAATTTTTTGGTGATATTATTGAATAAGACCATTTAGGAATTCACTATCTGTGGATGCAGCTGTCAGATTCAATGACACTTTCTCAAATACTGTTGAGACTAAACTTGTACATAATATTGAAATTGCTTCTAACAGCTTAGCTGATAAAAAAAAAAATCATGTTCTCTTGGGTTTTGCAGGTTGTAGCAAGAATATCCTTTTCGGTCTCCCCTTTTCTTAAGTCTCTGAATAATGTTTTTCCACTTGAGATTTTATAAAAGAAACAGACAATTAGAATGGGATTCTCTTGGGCTGGCACAGCTTCTTGCTGACACAGCGGGTTTATAGAGTCTGACTGCATCTAGGGCTGCTAACACCCCTGCCCTCCTCCCACCAGCTAAGCACACAATCCCTAATCCAGGGCACACAGCTTCCTGCGTGTCCCATCGCTTCAACTGCCTTCATCTTCAGGGGAGAATTTTGCAATTATTTCGTTCCCTGCCATTGTTCTTCAGACCCCTCCCCCATTGTCAGCCCCTCTCTGAGCCAAGTAAATATTTTTTTAAAATAATAAAACCCGTTGGTTCTGAGATCGTTTACATTCTTCGGGAGCCACACATCAGATTTTTTTTTTTTTTTCTGCTGTGCTATTTAGGACATTTTAATTCTTTAACTGTCCAACTCTGCCTGACATGCTGGCTCACCGCAGCCAAGAAACTGCTCCAGCGGGAAAACAATTGTGTATTGAACTCTGTCCCGTTTGACAAGTAATAAATGAGATCTTTAAAGGGGAATGACCAATGTTTTCTTGCTGAACATGGTGCAAATAAATAAAGCTTTAAATGCTCTAAGTAAAGTGTCCAATTTTTTTTTAAGGTGATGGTTGAACATTCAGGATTTTTCTCTTCTAAAAAACGCCACACGTTCTTGGTCACCGACCCATCACCAGTTATGGATGTGCTTCTGCTTTTTTGATACATGTGGCAAAAATCTCATTTCCATAAAGGAATGTACTGAACATTATGCAAAGTGAGTTTTAATTTATACATAGTCCTTGGGTGTTTCTGAAGGACACCGAATACATTCCCTTGACTTATTTGACCTTACAAATACCAAATGACCAAGGATGATTATTTCTAGTTTGTACAGATAGGGAGATTGAGATTCAAGATTAAGTGACTCCACTAATTCACACACCAACTCATGGGGTGAAATCATGTCATTCTGGACAGCTAGTCACTTGTTCTTTCTACTTTATATTGCATCTTGCTGAAAACTAAGTCAATCCCTGCAGAGATCCTTGGTGGTATGATGCTTCTATATTCGTGCAATTTGGGTATGCTAATTAGTCAAAGAAACCAACTTTCAATGAGCAAATACCTCTCTTTATTGAAATAGATTTTGACATGAGGTTTGGCAAATTTTAAAGTATTTTTTAAGTATGACTCACTGACTCTGAATACTACTGATACCAGTTTGGCAAGAGCCCCAGGCACAGCTATGGAAATCATTCTAGCCCTGGTGGTGAGCATGGTTTTCTTTGTTTTTCTTTTTCTTTTGTAAATAAAACTGAAGCTTTCGTATATCTATACATTGCAGCTTGCAGAGTCTGGCCTGCAAGAGGGCTAGCAATTCCATGTATCTACTCCTTGTTTCTGAGAGAAAAGATTCTTTCTAACCCACTCTTTTAACATCTTTATTCCTTTATGTAACTAACTCTGCCTCTAGACTCCAGCTAATAAGTCATCTCCACAATCAGCCCTTGGGTGTTTGGTCATTTGCTCCACTGGGTTATGCAAACCCAGTCCCAGAAAGGGATGATCTGTTCTAAGTATATTTTGTTTGTTTGTCTTGGTCTCATCTATAATTCACCCTCTCTTACTTTCCTTCTAAATCATATATGTAGTTTTTCCTCCACATAGAAAAAATGAAAGCGAAAAAGTAGATGAAAGATGATTGAGACAGATGAAAAGAGATTGTCACGTTGAACGAGAAGTTTAAAAAAATGAATGTAAACAAAGAGTAAGATGTATATAGAAAACTATGATACATAGGAAAAACACCCATTTCAACAGCAATGATTTCACCAGAAGTAACAATTAAAGAACAGATGTCAAAATCATCTGTGTTTTTTCTGAAATAATAATCTACCAATATCAGAAGAATTGTTGAGTTTTACATGAATCATAAACTATCCCTTAACTTTAACTCTATACTTCTTTAATTCATTTTGTTTTAACTTATTCTCTGGACTGACTCCAGAAATGCTATTTTGAAGATCAAATTGATAATGATCCCTCTTCTCCTTAACTGATAAATAAGTACCCGTGTCAATACAACATGCTTTCAAGCATCATGGGATAGTAATTAAGAGCCTGGATTTGGACTCGGCGTGTTGGGGTTGAATTTTGGGCTCAGCCATTGAATAACTGCTTGACTGACCTGGGTCTTAAATTGGGATAATGACATTTTCCACCTCACAGGTGACCTGAAGGTTAAACAGAGAAGGCAGTGAAATGAAACCCTAGTCTGTGGTAAGGCCAAGATTGGACTCTCCTTGACGTGTAAGAATACTCTGGGAACCTTGTTGTCCTTCCTCCCTTCCTTCCTTCCTTCCTTCCTTCCTTCCTTCCTTCCTTCCTTCCTTCCTTCCTTCCTTCCTTCCTTCCTTTCTTTTTAATTTACTGCATAAAAAACACAGGATTGCTTAAGAAGAAATAACATCACCGGAAGCTCACTTCTTATTGCAATCATCTGATAAACTCTGAATTCATATTCCAGAGAATGGAAAATGAAGACTAATGGTCACATACATAAAAGCTTTACATGCATTAGAAGTCTGATGGTTCTCCATAACATCACCTTGTGAAGCTGTGTGCTGGCATAATTGAAGCTGAGCAGGGCACATGCTATTGATTTAAGGACACACAGCTTAATTAAAAGTTGAACTTTTGCCAAAAAAAAAACAAACCTTAAACATATTTTTATAAGAGGATCACAAATGCATGCAGAGGGAATGGCTTGCGCTGGTTCCTGGGTAAAAAGAAAAATATTCCTGGGTCTTGAAAGAAGGTTTAATAAGGATTTGCTCTTTAAAGAGAGACTTAAATTAAAAAATGATAATCGATACAAATGAGAATCTATCTCCAAAACAGTTTAAATCCTTTTATAAAAGATGATTTTAGCCGAAACCGATGTGGCTCAGCGGATAGAGCGTTGGCCTTCGGACTGAAGGTTCCCAGGTTCGATTCCGGTCAAGTGCATGTACCTTGGTTGTGGGCACATCCCCAGTGGGGGGTGTGTAAGAGGCAGCTGATCGATGATTCTCTCTCATTGATGTTTCTAACTCTCTATCCCTCTCTCTTTCTTTCTGTAAAAAATCAATAAAATATACTTTAAAAATATGCATATTAGAAAAAAAGTGATTTTATGTATTCTGTACTTAAATGGAGATGTTTGTATTCTTCCCTCCCTACCTGCTTTCCTCTCTCTCCTCAAAGAAAAACTATCAGTGTTTTAACAAAAGCTTTATTGTAAGAAATTATGGTAATACATAAATATAGGAAGGTATTACTTTTCAGGACACCACTAAGTAGCATTGATCAATGGAATTCATGTCAAAGGAAGAAAACATCTTGGAAAAAGAGAATTATGAACTTCCAGAAGCTACAAAGAAAACTTTTCATGATTTTTTTTTTCTTGCTATTTTTTTTTTTTTTTTTTTTTTGAGAATCACTCTGAACATGTAAGTTCAGGGGTTTCTGAGAATGAAGAGAAAGGTAATGAAAGAAAAGTAATGGAACATTTATAGACCTCAATAAGGGATTTATTCTCTGGAGGGTCAATTGGCTGAGTTAATTTGCTCAGCCTGAGCAATAATGGGCTAGTGATTTAAGGTTCACTGTCTTCACTTACCGGAAAATGCATGTCAAGCCTAAATAAAATCAATTCTGTTCAAACATTCTACCTTCCTTCATTCTGACCAAATAACACTTCTTATGACCCATGAGGGTATTTTTCTGGAAGTTTAAAAAAGCATTGTCGAACGTGTAATTCTTGAATGCATAGCTTAAGATTTTGTAGAACACAAAATTAATATAAGTTGTATTAGGAGCTTTAAAACGTGAAAATGGTTTTGTTGGTGCATAAGCACTCCTTTAGCACCTCAGGTGCTTTTGCAGGAAGACTAAAAAGTGGAATCCACTAGAAGAATCAAAGTGAGCCGCCCACTCTGTCTAAATTCTACCATGTGTACGTCGAAACGTCCCAATTAGTTTTCTTCTGAAGACAGGATTCTTGTGGTCTCAGAGCAATTGAGGGTTCTTTCTAGAAGTTAACTTCTAACGGATCAATTCAATTAGTATGCCATTAAGGATCACTGTGATCAACATTTTTTTCAATATCCTCTTAAGACTTCAGGTTTTGGTTCATATTTTCAAGACGCTACCTACAGGGTTTATAACTAAGTAAATACACAGTTTTAAGGGATTCATTTTCTAAAATTCCAAGTGACCTTAGGCAATATTTTTGTCAGTATTCCTGTATTTAAGCAACAAAAGTCACCCTTGGTCCAGTCTCTGAGCCAGGAACCAAATTGTATGCATTCTCAGTTGTGCTTTTGAAGGCTGTTAAAGAATGGAAACACAAAAATGAACACATTTTAATACTGTCTTGTATATGAATATTCAAAAAAGTGCCTTTTTGGGATTTATGAAATTTTTCTTTCCTCAAAAATAATACTTTTGGGGAAGGGGCATTATCTTACTTAATAACAGACAAACGTGTAAATTGACCCTACCTCTGCTATGCCCACAGCCAATCAGAGTGAGTATGCAAATTAATCCAACAAAGATGGCAAGTTAATTTGCATATGCATGCATGGAGTGGCCTGGATGGGCGTAATGCCTGCTATGAGGGGGAGGAGGGACAGTGGAGGGAGCTACAGGAGTAGTGCTCTGAACAAAGGCAAATTCTTGCTGGCTCCCAGGCTGGCAGGGAGCAGAGACATGCTGCCTCCTTGGGCTGGCTGGGAGTGGGGACTTGCCAACTCTCGGGTAACTGAGATTGAAGCCAGGGGAAGGAAGGTCTTATTCTTGAATGAATATCATGCAACAGGCCTCTAGTAATATATATATATATATATATATATATATATATATATATATATATATAAAATTATTTTTATACACACATATATATATAATTCATTTTAAGTTAAGATTATATTGTGTATCAAATATATACATATTTGAAACACAATATACATTATACAATACAATATAAAAACTATACATTATAGTTTTTATATTGTATAATATTAGGGCTAATTTCCTGACCCTCTCCCATATTGATAGATTCTAAATTTTATCATTTGTCAGGTATCAAGTGTTGACGCAGCAAAGAATTACCAGGATGAGCCCTTGAACAAGAAAAGTCCAATTTACTGCCAGCTGCAAAAAGGAAGGTCCTTGTACTTAGTGGAGCATTTGAAGGGAGAGTCACAGGCAGCATTTTATGGCCTTGGCACTTGATTGAAGGTGGACCTTTCTGTGGAGAGGTGCTGGTTAGGCTTATGCAAAATGGGTTAGGATCAGTGGATACAACCATGTAACTAGGTGACTGGAAGTAGGCAACTGTTTGATGGGTCTTATTGAGTGAGCTGTTGCCCTGAGAAGGAACTTTTAACTCTGATGAGCTAGCTGAATAGGCTTTTGAATAAATTTGAGTTTTAGAAAGTTTCCGAAATAAGCAGTAACATTTTTTTGTAATCTCACTTCCCAGGCAACTGGACTACTAAAGGTGTGGTAATAGAGTAAGCCTGACTGAAAATGATTGTAGTTCTCAGAGGTCAAACTTGGCTTAGATTCCTACTCCCCGCTTCAGAAAATGAGATACTGGTTTTCTACATTACATATAAATTATGTAGCAAACTTCTGTTTAGCATTGCAATTTATTTAGTATTAGAGAACTACTGCACTTTTTTTTTTCATAGTTTATTGAATTAGAGATGGACGCTATGAAATATGTGATGTCCAGAAATAGTATCTGAGTATTATTAGACTTTTATAAAGAGCTAGAATTTAGTTTGCTAATCTGAATTTTACAAATCACGAGTTGAATAGGAAGCTCCGAAAAAGCATTTTAAGCATTTAAGAACCTGATTTTTAATAATAATGTTAAATGATGAAAAAACCATGCTTCTCATCCTTGTCATTTATCATGTTTTTATAAGGCAGTATAGTTCTGGCTTGCTAAACATTAATTAAAATCACAAATGTAGTTCCTGCTAGTGTTGATGATGCTCTAGTTTGTGAACTGTTCATGATAGCTAATAATGGCTTAGTTGCTTGGTTTCCCTCTATTTATTATACATACAAAACATCATTTAGAATTTGATCTTTCCCAATTAAAATTCACATTTACCTCTCAGCCCTTTTTAATAATGAATATTTATTTCTTGTTTGAGAGGCCTCCCGGATAACTTTATGTATGATCAAAGCAGTTTGTTCAACACTTTATGCTATGCAATTCTGAGTGTACGCTAATTTATGCTAGCACCAATATGTCCCTCTTGCTTTGAATAATAACACAAACTTTGTTACAAGTAGCCAGAACTAGCAATATAGGCAAGAAGACAGGGTTGGAAGGCATCAGGTTTAAAAAGAAATGTTGAGTCCACCCGGTGTAGATGAGTGGTTGAGCATCAACCCTTGAACCAAGAGGTCAATGGTTCGATTCCAACTTATACAGGGTTGAAAACAGAGCAAGAAAGTGATCAGAGGGCTTAGGAAGTTAAAATACATAAATTAAATAGTAGGGACTTTTTTCTTTTAAAAATATATATTTTTATTGATTTCAGAGAGGAAGGGAGAGGGAGAGATAGAAATATGAATGATTAGAGAGAATCATTGATTGGCTGCCTCCTGCACACCCCCACTGGGGATCAACCCCACAACCCGGGCATGTGCCCTGACCAGGAATCGAATGGTGACCTCCTGGTTTATAGGTTGACAGCCACTGAACCACACGGGATAGGCAATGCCCCCCCCCTTTTTTTTCTAATCAGACCAGCTGACACAATGTACTTGTTTAGCAAAATTTAATTAAGAAACGCCTATATCTTGACAGCAAAGTGCTTTTAACAGTGCTGTCATTGCTTTCTCTAAATTGTTTCCGAAACCTCCATCGCTGTTTGTTGACATGACATTTAAAGAAAACTTAAATGGACATTGATGGAAATAATCTCCTAGGAACTGTCAGTGTAAAAATCTTCATCCCCTGAAAGTCATTCTGGTTCAGTATGTGATCAGATGACATCTACAAGCGGAACCCTACTCCATGTATTCCCCGCAGGCCCTCCTGCCTGTTCCACGCCACATCATGGCCAAGTTCGCCCTGAATCGGCTCTGCTCATTGACGGTTCTGTTCCTTTGGTGACTCGTCTGTCTGCTGTGATCGCTAGGCCACTTCCCCTCTGTCCATCTGGTGAGCCAACTCATTCAAAGTCATACTATTATTTTCTTCTTTTGAAATATATTTTATTGATTTTTTTACAAAGAGGAAGGGGAGGGATAGAGAGCTAGAAACATCGATGAGAGAGAAACATTGACCAGCTGCCTCCTGCACACCCCCTGCTAGGGATGTGCCCACAACCAAAGTACCCTGTTTCCATGAAAATAAGACAGTGTCTTATATTAATTTTTGCTCCTAAAGATGTGCTAGGACTTATTTTCAGGGGATGTCTTATTTTTCCATGAAGAAGAATACGGTACACATTTATTGTTAAATGAAAATAAAGGAAATTTATTACCTGTGTATGGTACTGTAGTACGGTAATTGTCAACACAAACCAGACAAACTGAATCCTACAGTATCAATAATTTACTTATTTATTCAATGACAATCATGTCATCATCTTCTGGAACATCATCATAACAATCCAATTCCTGAATTTCCTGGTGAATTTCTTGTGACTCCATTTCTTTCAGAATCAGTGGACCAAATCTCTCATGTTTAGCCTAGGGGACCTTATTTTCAGGGGATGCCTTATATATCACTCAGAAGGAAACCTGAAGTAGGTCTTATTTTTAGAGGATGTCTTATTTTGGGGGAAACACAGTACATGCCCTTGATCGGAATCGGACCTGGGACCCCTCAGTCCGCAGACCAATGTTCTATCCACTGAGCCAAACCTGTTTCAGCTATACTATTATTTTCTAGCAAATCTGCCAAGGACCAAGGTGTAAATATTGGCAGGTCAGGTTGGGCAGTGCAGAAAGGAAATACTTAGCATCCCTCTTCTAAAGTGCATTTCCCATCATGCCCTTGAAGAATAAAATCTGGAATCTCAGGCACATCCATCCCTTAATATCTTCCTCAAATACCCTACATCACCTGGTCTGCTCCTCTGCAGGAAGCCTGTCGCTTATAAGCCTCTCTCGGAGGATTTAGGACTTCGGCATGCATTGCTTTGTTCCCTCTTTATTTTCTCACGCCTTAGGCAGACTTCTGCAATTAGGTTCCTTGAGAACAGGGAATAAAAGCAAATGTTCGTTCCTATCCCCATCAGTACATATCTCACTGTTGACGGCAGATACTTCATAAGGAGTTCTTCCCTCAATCGGTGATGGATCTTGGGCTTACCGACCAAGGTGGCGATTTAAACTGCTCACTTTATTATCCGGGAGCATCAGGCATGGTGATGGGTTTTGTGCGGAAACCAAAGGGCCTGGATCGTTCTTGCAGTTGCCTCTCGGTGAATAAAGCCGTCAGCTCTCGTTCAGCAATGCTTAGCTCTACTTCGGCATGCGTTTTACATATCCTATCTGCAGGGCTTTCCGTATTATTCCTTGAGTGGAAAAGTCAATATTTCAGGAATAAAAATTCACCTCATAATTTAAAAAATGTGTTCTCACAGTCTTCAGGGGCATGTCCTGCGTTTCTGACATGCACAAACCACATCGGAATCGTTCGCAAGTTACACATGGAAATGACAAATTGCATCAGTGAGCTGAATAACATTAGGCTAATGCCAATAGAAACCCCTGGAAACACTGAGCTATTATAAAGAAAACAGAAGAATATGACACCTTTAAAACATATATTAAAAAATATTTTTAAAAATATATATTTTATTGATTTTACACAGAGAGGAATTGAGAGGGACAGAGAGTTAGAAACATCGATGAGAGAGAATCATCGATCAGCCACCTCCTGCACACCCCCCACTGGGGATGTGCCCGCAACCAAGGTACATGCCCTTGACCAGAATCGAACCCGGGACCCTTCAGTCCGCAGGCCGACGCTCTATCCACTGAGCCAAACCAGTCCCGGCTAAAAAATATTTTTATTGATTCAGACAGGAAGGGAGAAGAAAGAGAGAGAGAAACATCAACAATGAGAGAGAATCATTGATTGGCTGCCTCCTGCAACCCACATTGGGGATCAGAGTTAGGGTTAGAGTTAGGGTTAGGGTTTAGGGGTTAGGGTTCTGCCTGGGAATCGAACCGTGACCTACTGGTTCATAGGTTGATGCTCAACCACTGAACCACTCAGGCCGGGCCATAACATGACACTCTTGACACTTTCTTTGACAAGGAATACTAGTACGCAGTACTAAAATATTTATGTAATAAAAAATAATACATGTTTTTGAAAGTCAACTCCCATATGCACACATTCTGCAGTGAAACCTATGGCCCAGCATGATAAGGAATTACTAATGATGTGTAAAATGATCTCAACATTAAAAGCATTAACTCCCCTTGCAGGTCTGGCTTTTTTGGTTGAGTGCCCCGCCCTCCTCCCTCCATACACTGAAAGATTGCCAACCAGGCATAGGTCCTGGTTGTGGGCTCAATCCCCAGTAGGGGGCGTGCAGGTGGCAGCCAATTGAGGTTGCATGTTTCTCCCTCTACCTTACTGTCTCTCTAAAAATAAAAACAAACAAAGCATTGATTGTATTTTCAAGAATGGAAATTCAGTGGTTGATTCTATGCATCACTGGCAGTCTTTTGTAGTATCAAAGAACCATTAGACGGAAATAACTGTTAAGTTGGCCTGCTATTATTAAAATATCGTGGGAGAGGTATTTTATGACTAAATACAATTTCATGAGACAAGTTCAGTGAAATGCCACTTTTAAAAAGTGAAAATTTCAAATTGAAATGTTAGTTGAAACCTATAATTTTTAAATAATCTCATCATTTATCAACATTGTTTTATTCTTCAGACTAATTACCTCGATTTTTGGTTTCTCTATTCTTTTCTTGATTGTGTTATTTTCTTTAGAATTGTCAAGAGATGGAGATTAACCCCCTCCACTACATTAACATTTTCTACTCAAAGGGTGATTGCAATATTATGCAATATTATGCAAAATAGAATTTACCAAAAATAGAGGAGAGACAGAGAGGACACTAAATAATTTATCCCAAATCGCTCCAGATGTGGGATTCTTCTTTTGAAATGCCAAATGCATGGTTCTGAATGCCCTATTAATGTATACTGAGTGGGTTGATGAGCTATATTATAATGCAAATTGTGAATTGTTTGATGTTCTTCAACTTCAGTTTTAATTACAGTGTAGTCAACTCCTGATTAGTCATTGTAATGGGGGCATGAATAGTGGATATAAACAAAACCTACAGATTTTTTCCCACATTAAAATAATGTTTTGATTTTTTGTTACATATGACATTTATCTGTCCTCCATATTCTCTTGTTCCCATCTATCTTTGACAAATAGGCAATGGAATAAACTAAAATCTGTGACAGGCATATGTTAGCTTACATCTAATATTTAATAAATGGTACCTGCATATTTAAGGCTTATCTAAAAATTTCTATGTCCTTGTGAAGCTATGGAGATGTGAAGAATTAAATTAATAAATTTCAGCCGAAACTGGTTTGGCTCAGTGGCTAGAGCGTCAGCCTGCGGACTGGAAGGTCCCAGGTTCGATTCCAGTCAAGGGCATATACTTGGTTGTGGGCACATCCTCGGCAGGGGGTGTGCAGGAGGCAGCTGGTCGATGTTTCTCTCTCATCGACATTTCTAGCTCTCTATCCCTTTCCCTTCCTCTCTGTAAAAAATTATATATATATATATATATATATATATATATATTTAAATTAATACATTTCAGTTATGATTCTACTGTACACTTGTGATGTGTAAGAATATTAAGTATGCAGAGGAATCATTAAGGTTGATTAATCAAGACACATTCATGATGTACATGTAGATTTGCCCTTTTATATAGTGTAATAGATCCGGATATGTCTAGGTCTGTACCCCAAACCATTGCTTCTTTTTGTTGTTTGGGTTAGTTGATCACCTGAGGTGCAAGCTCCAACTCCAACTCTATGGATAATAGGTTTAAAGGAAATAAAATAAATATAAAAATGTCCATATCTTTCTTTTTTGTTTTATTTTTTTATTGATTATTTTTTCTTTTTCATTCAGAACTAAACAGCTACTGAGAGTAAGAAATAGCCACAAACTGTGATTTTTAATCCCAATATTTTTCAAGGGTTAATACCAAACTCCCCCCCCCCCTCCCTTTGGTTAATATCCTCACTTGAGGATATTTTTCCAATGATCATTTTCGAGAGGAAAAGGGATGGGGAGAGACACAGAGAGAAAAACATCAGTATGAGAGAGATTCGTCCATTGGTTGCCTCCCACATGTGCCCCAACAGGGCCAAGGGTCGGGTCCTAAACCAAGGTACATGCCTTTGACTGGAATAGAACCTGGGACCCTTCAGTCCACAGATCAGTGCTCTATCTATTGAGCCAAATGAGCTAGGAATAATATCAAACATTAGACAAATACTTTTAGTAGCCGGGAGATTAGGCAAGCGACAGTGCGGGATCCATGGTATTGTCATCGGCTGAGAGAGAAGATCTACATTCATCATAGGAGACAGGCGATGGCCAGGTGGGAGCTGGGCGTGTAGGTGTTGTGTTCCTGACAAAAAGAGGTCAGGTCCTCATGAGGAGGGGCCACTGTCATGACAGAAAGACAGATATCGGTGCCAAATCAAAAGGAGTAACACTACTCACGGAAACATATAATGCAGCAATGTTATTACAGCCTGGGTATAAATCATGGCTACAGAAATGACTAGGGACCTGTCTGCTTCTTTCTAATGTCTAAAACCTGGATTCCTTGCCATTGATTTGGGGCCAGTGACAGCTATTTCAGACTCTTGCTGTAATAATCACATCATGTATAATAGATTCAAGCATTAACTGGAGTGCTTGTCCATAGTCAATGGCTAGTAATTGGTAGTAGTTGATATTTTTATCTACTTGATTTAAAAAGTAATAGGCATCTTATTAGATTAAAAAAAAGATTATTAATTCTAATCCCCAGGAGTATCCTACAAAGTAAACATTGTTACTCTTATCATCTATCTATCTATCTATCTATCTATCTATCTATCTATCTATCTATCTATCTATCTATCATCCATCTATAAAAACCTAAGCGACAATTATGACCCAATGACTGAAACAACTGGTTGAGCAGTTGCTATGATGCACACTGACCACCAGGGGGCAGACACTCAATCCAGGAGCTGCCCCCTGGTGATCAGAGCACAACCTCCAGTGGCCCCTCCCCATGGCCAGCCAACCTCCCCAAGGCTCTTCCCCCAGCTAGCCAACTTCCCACAGCTCCTTCCCCTCCCCACATCTGGACTGGGTGATATGCCCCCAGGGACTCTGATCACTGGCCAGGCTCAGGGACACCACCTGTGCATGAATTCATACACTGGGCTCTAGTTATATCTATAAACAAAAATGATTTTTGGAGACATTTATTCCTTGTCCAAATTAGTAAACTGAGAAAAATCCAACTTCAAACTCAAGTCCTCATAACTTAAAAGGCCTGTAAGTATTCGATTCTGCTGAACTATTGATAGTATTGAGAAAACAATAGTTTATTAGGTGAAAGTAATTGGGTAAATATGAAGGATTTCATCTTTAACCCACCAATTCTCTGTTAGTGTTGGGTCTGTATTTAACACATTAATAAAGCCAGTGAACAAAATATATCAGTACTGTAATGATTGTTTTTGATTAGGTTTAGGGTACCTGATATTAATCAAATAGTATCTTAACATTGAGCGAGATTGTTGATTTAATAAAGTTTTAACAAGTTAATGTATTTCTATTGAACATCCTCCCTTTAACATTTTACTGCTATTCTGAAAATCTTATGCCGGTAAAATTTTACCTTCCTTCAGAGACTTGATTCATCTTGGTGATTGATGGCTGTGGGTTCAGATGCCACCCTGTCACACTGCTAAATGTTATCTTTGACACTGGCATGCATAGCTTTTATTTACACATTATAAATACGGCCTTTCTTCTCTGAAATGAAAAGAATATGCCATTTGATCCCATATATTATTCATCTTTGGACGAGGAAATATCCTCTAAGGTTTGATCCTCAGGAAGATTGATTCTTTTTACTGAAAACCTGTTGTTTTGCCAAATAATTTTTTTCACAGGTCCATTAAATAGTCCATTAAATGGCAATAATTCATATGCATTTCAGCGAGGACTTAAATCTGCCAGATGGTTTATAGCACAGTTGACTTCATACATTTAGAATGCGATTCGTAAACATTTGTCATCTTCAATCTTGTCATGAATCTCGTTCCGGCAGGTATTTTTATTTGCAGGGAATCAGTTAGTGACAGAATCCTAATGCTTTCCTAGCTACTTCTTCCTTCTAGAAGCACATTCGTTTTTTCCCTAAATAGACCCACCGAGTAAATTCAAACTTCCTATGAAAACACTGCCCTGTATCTGTAAGCTAGCTTCATCCACCTATAGTTCAGTAAATAAAAATGGCCTCAAGAAGGCACAGACTCAGTGGTCCAGTGTCACCCTAAGAACCACTTAGCATGGCTCCATGATTGAATGTTGCCCTAAGAACCAGGAGGTCACAGTTCAATTCCGGGTCAGGGCACATGCCCGGATTGAGGGATCAATCTCCAGTGGGGGCGTGCAGAAGGCATCAGATCAGTGACTCTCATCATGGATGTGTCTATTTCTCTCTTCCTCTCCCATCCTCTCTGAAATCAATAAAATATTTTTTTTTAAAAAGTTAAAGACAGAAGTGATAGGAATTAGATTTTTAAAACGAGTAAAATCCCATTGTTAAAGAAAAATGTGCCAGTTAGAGAAAGACATCTTTACATAATAACTCCTTATATATCTAAGGTCAGTTAACTATTCTACTCGAATCTGAGCTTACTTTTAGGCAAGAGAAGTGGTCATATTTATTTCCTGAAAATTCAGCATCTGTGATAGCCAACATGTTTAGTATGCAAGTCAGCACCGTCCATGAAATGAAATGTGTTTTAATGAAAAATGCATAGTCGCTGATTATAAATAAACAGCGGGTAAATGTACTATGTTGAATTACGGTTTTATCAGAGTCTTTGGAACCTGAGTTGCAAACATTAATGCACATAATGCTACATTGTGTTAAATATGACAGTACATATAGGATACAATAATTGGTCAGTTCATAGTCTAGAGAGTATTTCCCAAATCAGTATATTTTGTGACAAACATTATGCATGTCTTTTTAAAAATGTTTTGATGAATGAATGGAATGTGTATGGATGAGAAGTTTAGAGACATGTGCTTGAAGAGATAAGCAAGAGAAAACTTTGCCTGTCCTCCATGTACCTGGTCACTTTTGTTCAGGGAAATTGCATTTCCAATCCTCCAGGTTTCCCCAGACACATTATAGAATATGCATATCAGCTGATAAAATAATGATACATTTTAATATTTTATAGATGCATACAAATAAATACTGCATAAAGGGAATGTTTTAATAAACCTCAGCAAACATTTATCTTCAATATTTAGCCCAGATTTTCCAATTAAAAGTTTAAAAATGCTAAGTATAGATTTAAAAAAAAAACTTTCTGAACTACTTAAGTTGTGTATTTTTCCCCCCTCCAAATCGTGGACTCTCCAACTTGCCTATTCATTTACTGATATGTGCTCTCCAAGTTTGATATCATTATATATATATATATATGTCTAAGTGACTATTAGACCAGTCGATCAGTAGCTATGATGCACACTGACCACCAGGGAGCAGACGCTCAATGCAGGAGCTGCCTCCTTGTAGTCAGTGCATTCCCATGCCACTCAGCTGACTAAGGGGCACCAGATGCTGGGCTCAAGGCACAAGCTTCTCCCGTGGACACCCCCCTGGATACCCCTTCTCCATTCAGACCGGGACCTGGATCAGGACTGGCATTGGTGCTGACTGGGTGCGAGCCTGTGGCTGCTTCTTGATCATGGGCGTGCTAGTGTCACCCTAGGATGGGCATGAGGAGACTGCAGCAGAGTGGCAGCGAGCCTAACTTTGCATACCACTACATCTCTGAGGGATGTTGGACTGTTGGTTTTGCCCTATCTGCCCCCCCCCCCAGGGACCCTCCAGTGCATGAATCCATGAACTGGGCCTCTAGTTTAGGCATAACTTTACTGATTAGAGTTCTCCAGGCATTTTCATATTCTTTTTCCTATATTGGCAGCCGGGCCATTTTCATTGCTCTTCTGCTTGGTTATCAGGGAATTTTGTAGGCATGGTCCTTTCACAATGTCCCAAAATTGTACTCCTTTTGTATATGTGGGAAAATTTTTCAAGAAATATTAAGTTTATAATTATATAAACTTATTATAGTTTCTTTGAATGTTGCCCTCATTAAAAGTGATGTCAATGACAGAGGTGATATCATAAAATATTTAACAATATTTCCCTATAACATGGCTACTACCAAATCAGAGATAACACTAACTGTAAACACTTGTATGGCTATAATGTGTTTAGCTGAATAGTCAAAGCTTTCAGACATAAACTAATGCATTCAATATAGCACCTCTAAATATCTGTGGCTGAGAAATCCGATATCCTTGCACTGACATAAAACATTTATGCATGTTTAATTGTGTGCTTGTTTGATTTCTTGAATAGGATAGATACTAAATTCCAGATACAGAAATCAGGCATAATTCCAAATCCTCTACACTTCCTTCTTTTTTAATATGCAGAAGAATAATTTGATAGTACTTTTTGCCTGATTTATTTGTATTTTCCTTTTTCTTATTTTAAAAAAAAATCAGAGATCTGTAAACTTTTGACATGTGGATAATTTATATGGTGTAGACTTAGTTGCTAAGTTTATCTTCAGAGTAATTGTTTTGAAACCACAGGTATAATTCAGGGAAATGATTTTCAATGTTGAAATTACTCTTCTTATTTTGCTATTAGTCTTATTTTTCCAGAGGATACTAAGAATATATAGTCTTCAAAGTTAAAGTTATATTATTAATGATTAAGTTAAATGTTAAGTAGACAAAAATAAATGTAGACATTTAACAAAATTAAACAAAAATTATTTTATAATTTTATTTTGCATTTCCCCCAGCTTTATTGAAATATTATTGACAGGTCACCTGTAAGTTTATGTAAGTTTAAGGGATATAATGTGATGATTAGAGACATACCTGAAAAATGAAGATCTCATTAAGGTTAGCTAGCACCTCCATCTCAGATGGGATTACTTTTAAAGTAGATTATTAGAAGTATAGCTCAATATACCCATTTAGTTCAGTGTTGAACTCTTAGGACTAAAGGAATCATTGGACCCTAGATAGCAATTGCCCACTAAATGATAAAGCAAATAAAAATAATGAACACTTTCTCTACATGGTGGATATCAAAATGTGCTTTTTGACTGAAATAAGTGTGAATGTGTGCATGTACAAAACAGTTCTGAAAACAAAAAAATAAAAAACTGCTCATGTGATGTGTTGTTCACCCTTATGTCCAGATCTTTTATCAGGCTTTATGTTCAAGATACATTCATTTAGGTAGATTCTTGAAGGATCTTAGCAATCCCAAGTTGTACAAGATTGGACTTAGCACTTTGCATAAGCTTTAAAAATGGGGGTGTGTATTACATTCCATTCAGATTCTTTCAAGTGGTAAGCAGATTTTCAGAACTCATAAGACAGATAATATAGTAAAGGGCTACCATTTATTGAAATGTATCCTCTAATTTTAAATCACATGCAAGGAACTGTAAAAACCTCTATATAATGATTAAATATTTATGTGAACATCTATATGCCACGGAAACTATCATTATTAAATCATTTGAGTAATTCACATCTTCAGATCCAAAAACGAGAAAATAATGTCGGGATATAAAGAAACAGACACGTTTTACACAACTTGCAAATAACAGATGTCTTTTTATTTACTCTTTATCCCTTCTCTACGGGAGAATAAGATACTCCCTGCTTTTTTTTCTATTTATCTGATGAGTTTAATTTCAAGTCTCTTATTATTGTGGCTTGTTGCTTGGGAGTTACTTTATTTTGTACTAAAATAGAGAGCTCATTTGAATGTATAATGTGTGAGGCCTAAGAATTAAAGCGGACACCCACACTCTCACTGGCCTTTATTTTGCAAGAAGAGATAGGCACAGTTACTTGGGTCTGAAGACCCTCCTTAGATTGTATCCAGCTCCCCAACACTCCCACTGATTGTACAGTAGACAATCAATTGAGAGGAGAATCTGATTAGGGAAGTCAAATTCCCATTCTCTTAATTTCCAATTTCCTTCGTGGGCAAATCGTATTATGCAGTATCCCCTTTTAGGCTCATTTTCATATTCCAGAGAAAACAGTGAATTTAAAACCCTTTCAGAAAGCTTTCTCCAAGAGAAGAAGACCAACAAACGTATGACTCACAGGAAAACATTTTTATCTCATCTTATGAAACTTGGCTTTTAACCGGAAGCAAAAGCTTTTCTAAAAACCGCCTCCTCGCCTTTCATACACTAACTTCATCTAAGAGCTATTTGGGCTGAATGGGATCTCAGTGGCTAGCCTCATTGCAGATGGGTCTGGGAGGTAGCTGTTCATGGAGGTTCCTACTGGGCAACAGACAGACAGTTTGCTTGGTGAGTCAAGAAACAGCACTTCATCTCATGCCGAAACCGGTTTGGCTCAGTGGCTAGAGCGTCAGCCTGCAGACTGAAGGGTCCCAGGTTTGATTCCGGTCAAGGGCATGTATCGTGGTTGCAGGCACATCCCCAGTAGGGGGTGTGCAAGAGGAAGCTGATCTATAATTCTCTCTCATCGATGTTTCTAACTCTCTATCCCTCTTTCTTCCTCTCTGCAAAAAATCAATAAAATATATTTTAAAAAAAAGAAAAAGAAAAAAGAAACAGCACTTCATATCTTGAGGGACCCCCATCCCACTCATCAAGTCGGGGTGTTTTCCTCCTGATCCTTTCTGCTGACCCTTGAATCCGGTTGGGTGCTTTATTCTGTGCTTCTGTGTTGCACTGAACTGATCCTGTTACACTATTTCTAACACTGAATTCTAAGAACTCATTTATCAGCATTTTATTAGGCACTGAACATCACGGAGAGGAAAAGGCTGTTGTTCCATAATAAAGAACTAGAGTTAAGCACAAATTATACATAATTTGATAAAATTATTAGACGAACTAGTCATTGAATACATTTCCCAGAAACAAAAGAGGAAAAATTAAAAAAAAAAAATGAACAGCAATTTAAAATACTTGGAACACTTAAAGTACTTACTTACACTTGTTTGATTCTTTCCTTTTAGGTTTGTTTCTTTCTCTTTTTCCAAATTAGCAAAACTTGGAAACATAAAAGAAGAGATTTTCAGGACCTAAAATTTTTTTAGTTGTAGCTGAAAAAGTATATCCTGAATAAATTGAATTGAGAAATCAGATATATTCTGGGTTTGAGTTCTGGCTTCAGGTCTCATTTAAGTGGATAATAGATGGTTTTTTATAGAGAACAAATGAGATAATCCCTGTTAAATATTGGTTAATATCTCTAATACTAAGTAAACAATAATACATGTGAGGTCTTTTTTGATTAAATATCTTTTATTTTAACTTTTAAGACAGCTGATTATCAAGGCAGACCCAACAGTGTGAATGGAAAGTGCACCATTTAGTCATTATTATATTGACATTATTTGTCTAAGAAACTTTATTTTTCTGTTTTTCACTTCATTATAATGGCAAACAACTAAACTGAGGGCAAACTCAGGACCATTATCAATGATTTATCTTTAGATAGCCAAGAAGAATAAATCATGAAGATTAATCAATTTTTGAAGTTCTAGACCTAATTGTAAATGATTTGGACAAATTGTACATGAGTATTGTTTTTTCTTAAACTTAAATAAATAATATATTTATGACAATATTTTTTTTAGGTCCAGAATGCAGAACAAACATAGTGCGGCAAAGGCACAGAAGAAAGACATTCAAGACGAAGTTATGAGGAAGCAAGAGAATCGTGAGTTAACAATTTGTTCTTTTATGGCAAAACACCACATTTTTAAAAACTTGAAGTCTAAATATGTGTTGAATACACATTTTCCAAGATTGTTTACATCATTAATTTAAATTTGTTTAATTCCATTAGCATTGTCTCACTTAATAGATCTGAACAAGTTAAATACTTTCTCCTTCCTTAACAACTAAGCAAGATGCATGGGTTATGTACATTCTTACTGGTTTAAATTACTCATTCTTTCTAAAAATGACTTCACCTGCTGAAATTTACTTTTTTTTCTCCCTGTATTCTGTTGAATGTACTCTTGCTAATATTATCCACACCCTCAGTGGAGAAACCATTTCATAATTTCCTATATTTGTTTATCTCTTGAATGCATTAAGTAGGTTGGCCCATGTCATGGGTATTAGAGAGGCTATGAATTAAGGCCAGTTTCTCATGGTAATTAATTTATTGTGTTTTATGCCAGATTGCAGCTGTAAGTCATAAGTTTTCCTATGTATAGGTATCACACAACTTTCTAAGGAGCAGTTTGGGAATTTGGAAGATGTTATTGTCATTAAAATAATCGAGGAATCTAGTGGCAGAAATCAGAGTTTGCGTGGCTCTAATAGGGTTCATAATAATTCTTCACATGACTTGGTTGCTGTGAACTAATTTTAAATACCCCCCTGAACATTCATCTACGTGAAAAATCCTTCTTCAAATTATGAACTTGGAACCTAACTCTTTTTGTCATATACTTTTTATGTTTTCCAGATACATTAAATGTCCGAGGAATATGCTAATGATGTACTTTGAGGGAGATTGCATTTGATTTTGTTTAGAGCTTCCAAGAGCTGATCACCGTTTTTATTAAATCGTGTTACCAACACAGCACCGCTATGGGACTGTGTGTGGGTTATAGTACTTCACAGGCAGTCTGTACTTACATTGCCACATTCATGGTTCTTCCTCTCTCGCCACTGAATCAGTCACCTTGTTCTCATCTCTTTCCAATTCTAGAAACCATGCACAAGAAATGAGGTTGGGGGAAAAGAAAAACACTAGAGTTTGAAGAGAATTGACTGAGATGATTAAATAGATGGGCAGGGTGGCCTGTGGGGAAAGATGAAAAGATTTAATTCTTCCCTTTGAGGGTGAACCTTATAACATGAACCTGAGGTTACAAAGCCATGAGACTAACTGAAAGGGTGGGTGCTTTGATTCCTATAAAATCTTCAAGGAGAATAGAGTTTGTGATCTCTCGGAGTGTATCTATGCGTGTATTGTCTCTAAAATGGAAAATGGGACCCAATCTATGTATACCCTTTGAAGAATTATGATTTTACGAAATTTGCTTAACTCTCCTCCATCCAGTTCCTACTGACATCATGCTCTTCAAAAACACTTTCATGACCTTGACTAGGCTTCCTCACTGGGTTTCTTCTAAAGGGAAAGGAATGCATCATGGGAAGCCAGAGGAGGGTTATCTTGATGGTTATAATTCTGAAGGTAAATAAATATATTGACCCAGTCTTAAGCAAATTAGTGTTCTGTGAATGTGGTTAGCCTGTGTCAGGCTGTTAGGGCCCAATAAACCCTTCAGTCATGAGAGAAAAAAGACTCGGATCAGAACTAATTGTTTCTAAAATCCTAAGGACATTGATATATGCCCCCAGACAGAAATCTGAGTTCATAGATAATCTAGGACTTGCAAATATAAGTTATATTATTCACTCTAATCTTACGTTGGTTATTGGATACTGATAGGAGACATACTGACCTTGGCATATTAGTGGTGCCCAAACTGTAACATAACTAACTTAGCAAAATCCAATTAACTCAATGGCTTACTAATATAAGCATTGCTGTAGGCATTAATTAAGGTGAAAATTAATTTTATGGCCTGGTATAAGTAGACATCTAATCATATAAATGATCACTGTTATAGAAAAATCTACACCTTGGGAAGGAAAGCCACATCTTTAAAAGGTTGGGAATCAGACACCTAATAAAAATTGTTCTTCATAGCCATCTAGTAGCTGTACATGAATATACATTAAACGTATTATAGGACTTTGCATGGCATGGTTAACAATGACATAATGTTAATATTTAAAATTCAAACTCTTAATTTATTATAAATATGTAGAAAGCTGACTAAATTGTATCCTACATTAAAACACTAAACTTTTGAAAGAGAAGCAGTGATTAGACTCTCAAACCTCAAAGGGAAAGTAGGGGAAGGTGGGGGTAAGGGAAAGAGATCAATCAAAGGACTTGCGTGCATGCATATGGGGCTAGCCAGTGGCCATGGACAACAGGGGGATGGGGGCATATGTGGGGAGGGGTTTGGGATTGGAATGGGGGGATGAGGACAATTATGTGATACCTTAATTAATAAAATTAAAAAAAACACTAAACTTTTATCATTTAGTTACATTTAAAAATATTTAATAATTCTATACTAATTCTTCAAAATCATGTTTCTAAGTGGATAGCAAACAACCCAAAATACTATAAGACAGAAAGATAAGGTCAGCCTAATGCAGCTTCTCATAAAAATGATTGACTCCTCTGAGGAAAAAAAAAATTGGCATGAAACGTCCTTATCAGAATTTTTCCCATGGCCTGATGGAAATGTTGGAAAACAAACACCATCTGAAACTCTTTGGTTAAGGAGACATAAACTAACTCCATTCAATCAAGTGTATCACATGGCAAGGAGGGGATCTGGTGTTCCAAGAATCAGGGCATGCTGGTTTTCTCTCTTTCTTATTTTCTCCTTCAGAAACTAAAGTCACTTCTTGCCCAGATTGGGTCCACTTGTCATCTACCTACTGTTTGAAAGGCCTTTCAGTTGAGCCCATGTCCCCAGCCCCTGCCCCACAGTTACACACGCTGGCTGCGTCCCAGTCTTGTCACAAGGAAAAGTAATGACACTGTATTAGAAATCATCATATTTTTACAAGTAACCAGAAATTAGACATGTCTGCACCAAGGCAATCCCCAACTGAAAGACAAACAACTCAGTTATGTCCATCTTTGGCTTCATAGAACTGAGAACTGAGAACACCAGAAAGATCATGACAGCCCGGTAGACTCTTCTTTGGCTGTTTCTGAAATATTTCTCCTGGGGGAGGGAGCCTGGGTGCTGAAGGGCACCAGTAACCCAAAGACATCACAAATCTTTTGTCCTTAGAATCTAGGCGAGGAGTTTTCCCAGCCAAGGAAGCATGTTTTAAAATATATATTTTATTGATTTTTTTACAGAGAGGAAGGGAGAGGGATAGAGAGTTAGAAACATCAATGAGAGAGAAACATCGATCAGCCACCTACTGCACACCCCCTCTGGGGATGTGCCCACAACCAAGGTACATGCCCTTGATTGGAATCGAACCTGGGTCCCTTCAGTCCACAGGCTGATGCTCTATCCACTTAGCCACACCAGTTAGGGCAAAGGACGCATGTTTTAATATGCATCAGGGATAGCCATGGAGGGAAGTCAGTGCAAAAATGGCAATGCATCAGGAGTGGCCAGGATGGTCTTGCATGTGCTCAGGTGGATATGAAATGCCTCTATGTGTTTCTGCCCATGTCCGCTGTGATGTTCCCCCAAGGAATGCACATGCAGACTCCTTACACAATCATAATCACACTTCTAGTCCTCACTTCCGTTTTCTCTGTTTTTAATATGTGGCTGACATGGACGGACCGAGGGAGGTGACTTAAAGACCAGTTCTGTACCTTCAGCGGAACCTCCCTTTGCAAACCAACATCTGCCACCACCACCCGCTCTCTGGCCGAGTCCTGAGTTTCAAGAGACACTTGAAAACGCCTCCATTGGTGTCTGCTTACATGGACTGTAGTTTCATTCTTTCATGTTCATCAGTCACCAGTCTTCCAAAGCTCTCTATAAAAAACCCTTCCTTTTTCTTTCTTCTCTCTCTCTCTCTCTCTCTCTCTCTCTCTCTCTCTCTCTCTCTCTCTCTCTCTCTCTCTCTCTCTCTCTCTCTCCTTCCTTTCCTCTTCTGCCTTTCTATTCTTCTCTCTCTTCTTCCCTCCCCCTCCCTCCTCCTGCTTCTGGTGTATTCCCCACTGAAGACTAGTGGTCAGGTTCTTGGGAGTGAACCAAAGTAAATCAGATGACCAACTCTTTATCTGTGCACATCCATTTTTTCTAAAATGCTTCACCAGTTATTACCTCGCTATTTTAATAGTGTTATTCAAAGAGAGTCCTTGTGAACTTGTGTAGCTATAGAGACGGCATCAAGCAGAAAGTGGCGGATTTCTGAGATATTGGTGAAGGAAGCTACTACAGTAAAAAAGGACTGTAAGCTGTATGCAGTTAGATCCTTTTTCTGTGGCCCTTTTCTTTTTGCTTCATTTCCTGAACGTTTCACTTCACTGTTTTCCCCCTACTGTTGTTGTTAGTCAGCCACCTTTGCCAGACATTCTTCTTCTACCTATTTTTGTGCAAATTCTACACACGTGATTTTGGGTTCCTTTGGGGGAAGGCATAAGTACTGTGTAGCCTTTGTATGTTAATTTTAATTTTTTTTTATTAATAATATATTGTCAGTTAAAAAGACTGGCTAATGGTAGTTTTCAGTAAAAAACCTTTCCAAACATACAGATAGTATAAAGACTGCATGTGATGGTTTTTCTTCAAGTGCATGTGCCAAGTTCAAAATGACCAGCACACATTCTATTTAATGTGACACAGGTATAGCCCGACAGAAGTATTTAAGATGATCTAACAAAAGGATCATTAATATGGGGTGAGGAACATTGGATGTCAGTGTTTTATTTGCCACATATGTGATCCTGTGAGTTTGGGAAAATTATTAAATCTCTCTGAAACTTATATTACTGATTTATAAAATGGGGCTTAGACTAAATACACCCTCAATTGGCTCTTAAATGAAAGAGCTTCGGAAACCTTAAAGGAGCAGGAAATACTGTACAACCTTAATTAAAACCTGAAATAATTTTATGTCAACATTGCCCTTACTAAACAAATGGACTTCCCACCTTGTTCATAAGAAATGGTCTTTAAATACTGAAAAATGCACTTGCCCAACCTCTCTTTGATGGGAATCTATTATTTAAATTTGAAAGTGCTTCCTTTAAGAGCGCTTGAGTAATTTAAATGATTTTCCTTTCATATAGTGTGACAGGTCTGTAAATTGTGGTATCGATCTGCAGGGGTTCTGTGGATTCCATAAGCTGTTAGATCAGACAATACATACCATAAATCTGGAGGGTATTTTTAAAGGGAAACACAGAAACCTCATTCATATGTTTACCACTAGGGCTATTTCGTTGATTAGTTAAGTCTTCAGTAGGTGGACTTGAGTGCTGTACTTTTTGAAATAGTAGCCGTGGCGGATCATTTTCTCTTATGCAGATGAAATCATGTGTATAAAACAGTGGTGCAGAGAGGGCGAGGCAATATTGCAGCTCAATGGTTTTCAATTAATCAGCCCCGGAGAAGGTGATATGAATTGGAAACTCAGAGGTCCGAAGAATATCTGATGAGTTTTGACACAAGGCCTATTATCTACTAAATATTTTTAGCACCCACCTCAGATACCATGAAAGCAATTACTTAACTAAATCAAACATTGTGGACTTTTTTACAACAAGGACAGGATATTTTTATGATACTTTAACGTTTTGTAATATGTTTGCTATGTAACTTATGACAGAGGTGACGAGAGGACAACCTCAAGACAGCTGTTTATGCCATGGCTGGGTTGGTTTAGTGGATAGAGCATTGGCCTGCAGAATGAAGGGTCCCGGGTTTGATCCGTTCAAGGGCATGTACCTCGGTTGCAGGCTCCTCCCTGACTTGGGCCTGGTTGGGGCTATTGCAGGAGGCAACCAATCCATGTGTTTCTCTCACATTGATATTTTTCTCTGTCCCTCTCTCTTCCACTCTTTCTAAAAATATCTTTCTAAAAATATCCTTAGGTGAGGATTAAAAAAAAGAGAGAGAGGGCAAGAATTGTTTGTTATTAGTAGTAAATTCTAATGTCCAATTCCATTACTGGTTCAGCAATAATTTCACTTAACCAAGTTTGTTAAATGTGATATCATTTCCTACTATCCATCCTGACATTTTTAATTGTGCTCTTATCACCTGACCAAGGGAACACAAACATTTTCTGGAACCCAATGCAGCAAAGCAAGCCACAGAAAAACTGTTTATAGACCACACAGGGTACAATGAATCTCAAGCACCTTATAACAAAACTATAGAGGTCTGATGCATGAAATTTGTGCACAGTTAGGATCCCCAGGTTTGGCCTGAAATCAGGGCCAATATTTTCAGGCTGTCGGCCTTAGCCACCCACCTTCAGTTCCTGGTTCCCATAGGGCGATTGGAGTCTGCCACCTGGTGGAGAAACCGAGAAGTTGCCATGATCAGGGCCTATGGGCTGATGGTCAGTGCATGTCATAGCCAACTGGTCTTTCTATTGCCCAGTTGATTTGCATATTATGCTTTTATATATATAGATTTTCAAAATAAAGGAACATTTCAATGATTATCTATTCAACTTTGAATGAAATAGTTGTTTAGAGTCATTGATAAGATGTTGAATGAAATAGTTTTTTAGAGTCATTGATAAGGGGAAGTTCCTTCCCCTTGCTAGTGGGGGTGTTGACATGACTGAGGTCTCACTGTGGAAGGATGTGTGGTTCTTTTGGTCTAAATTGTAAATCTCCTAAGAGGGATCAACTCCACCTTCTGGTTAGCTTGTGATAGATGATGTTCTTAGGGAAATTTTGGAAAACACAATAGAAGATGGCATAAATTTAGTTGTCTTTGGAGTCCCTAAATGACTATATGGCAAAGGCTGCCTTCAGTTTTGTTCAGCCACCCAGTATCATTAGATGCCTGAGAAATTAACCACATTGGGTTAAGCCAGTGGTCGGCAAACTGTGGCTCCCAAGCCACATGCGGTTTGCTAGCTGTGGTTTGCTGCTCTGTTGACTAATGAGTTTGCCGACCACTGCCTTAGGGAAAAACACTTAAAAAAACATTTTAGTAATGTACTAATGTCTTTAACCTGAAGTTAAAACATCTGGGTAGGGGTAATGCCTCATGCAGTGGTTGGCAAACTCATTAGTCAACAGAATGGCAAACCGTAGCTCTGGAGTTGCATGTAGCTCATTAGCCACAGTTTGCCGACCACTGGGTTAAGCCATTAATATGTTGTAGCTCTCCAATTATAGAAACTAGGTCTACCCTATCTATTATAATACACAGTCCTAAAAAAATCAAAGAAATATAACAAAATATGTGAGCATGTGTCAAAAGAATATGCCAATCATCATTGAAGGTGGTGGCAAAACTCTGGACACAAGATCATATCTTCCAATAAATTATATCAATGTCATGTCACAGGTTATTAAAGGTAGTGAAGTAAATGATCTGCAAAATAGACATGATTGATTTTTAATTACAGATAGATTCTGTACATATCAATGTTGGTGTATGCTTATAGGAGTAATGTGATTTATTATTAATTAGGGGCCCAGTGCGTGAATTAGTACACCTTTAAAGGAATAGTGGGCCACAACACAATAGTAGGCACAAGGGTGCCATCCTCTGTGCCCCTGCCAGGCCCTTCCCTCTGCAGCCCCTGGTTCCCTGTCTGCCAGCAACTCAGCTCCCACTGCTGCCATTCCCATGTGCTGATGGCATCGGCCCTGCTTGCACCCAATGACAACAAGGAATGATTGGGGTCAGTGCCAGCACTGTCAGCGGTTGTGAGTGGCAGCTACTGCCCCGGTCGCCCCTCAGGAGCAGAGGGAGGTGGAGATGCCCTCCGGGGTGATCAGGGCCAGCAGCTGCCACTTGTACCTGCTGATGGCACCTAGTGATTGGGACTGATGCTGGGCACTGGCAGTGGGTGCGAGTGGTAGCTCTGGTTCCAGCAGCGGTTGTGAGCACCAAGCAGGACCGTGGCATGCGGAAGCAAAGAATTTTCAGTAACCACCAGAGGCTCACCCTGATGACAGCGACTGGCCTTGGTCTGGTGCCCCCGCTCACCTGCTCCACCATCCTGCCGCGGCCAATGCCCATCATGTTCCACACACGCTCTCTGGTGGTCAGCGCATGTCATAGCGACCAGTTGTTCAGTTGTTTGGTTGTTCTAGTTGTTCTGCCATTCAGTCTATTTGCATATTAGCCTTTTCTTATATAGGATGGCTACCTCAGGGTACAGGAGAGGGGGATACTTGATACATTGGTCATTTTATTAAAAATCTGTAACAGAAAGCAGCTTTCTAATGATTCACCAGTATTTGTGTTCTTTCTTCTATCAATTTTCTTGGGACTTTATTTTCCTGCAATGGATTCTTTTATAGGTATATCGCCTTGGAGGAGAGAGTTCAACTAAACAAGTCATCTGAATGTTTTGTCTCTATTCATGTGTGTATTGGATTTAAGTAATTTTGCGGGGATTCGTTTTTTTTGTGGCAGAATTACACATTTTTTGTTAAGATCAGAACCCAAAGTCCATGCAGTTTCTGTAGGTGAAAAAGATAATACATCTGGACACGGGTGGCTTTTCTTCCATTAAAGTAAGATAATTATATGATAATAATAATAATGCTTCTATTCATCACATCAATTGCATGTACCCATCAAATTGCAGTTTTCTAGTTAGCTGATCATAATTTAATAATATATAATAAACTATGTTACGAAGAGTAGGACTCTAAATTAATACTTTTATTTATACCTTGTATTACTGAGAAGTACATACATTTCCATAAAATTAGTCAGCCGTTAAAAAGGGCTATATTTAACTATCTTTACAATGTCCATTTGTACATTTTAACAGACAGCAAAAGGATACTTTGATTTAAAGTACACAAATAATGTCTTCCTTCTTCAAATGAAAATCTTGCCCTTTTTCTCTTATTTGCCTACATATATCTTTGTTTCCAATGAGCACATCCACATAAATAGCAATTTAGGATGAGGCCACTTCATCATGCTGGTAGCTGCTAAGTTCTCTTAAGGTGTATAGTTTGAATCTGGAGTTGTATAACAATATCTTTCCAGAAAGCATGTTAGAAATAAGATTGTAATCGTCATTTGAATATTTTAGACTCCTTTTCTGCTTTTCTTTGATCTGTCTGTCCCGGTCCTTAGAAATCTCTTTATTTATTTATTTTTTTTTACAAAGATGGGATTTGCCTCACATGGTCTTCAGTAGAGGCTCCCAAAAAGGTCTAGCAATGCTACTCAGACAACTGAGGATGAACTGTTACCTCAGGTCACCAGTGCTGTGTCCACACCCATTAGTTTCAATATGTAATGTATTTCTCTCCCTCATATGAGATTACTGACTTCAATGGTATGTCAGAGGTAAGACCTAGTGATGTTTTAAACAACAATGAAACATTGCTTTGTCAGGTAGAAACCATCATTGTGCTGCATGCGTTTGTGTGAGTGTGTGTGTACGTGTGTGTGTGTGTGTGTGTGTGTGTGTGTGTCTTAGCACATTTAAATTATCACAGAGGCATTCAGCAGATGTGAGGCAGGTACTTCAATCCCTGTGTATGTGTTTTTTCATGCACTAATCTGAGAAAGCAGAATAGAAATAGAGAGGAAATATACACAAACAAAGCAATGTTTCATTGTTGTTTAAAACATTCCTAGGTCTTACCTCTGAAATACCATTGAAGTCAGTAATCTCATATGAGGGAGATAAATACATACTGACCTGGCACACGTTGTTGTTTTTTTTTTCCTGCCAAACTTAAAATGACTTCAGAGAAATCTAAAATTCGAAAGAAGCTAAAGGCTCTGTTGGAAAGGGGGAAATCGCTAGAGAAAGCAGTGTGGTCCTATAAGAAAGACCTACCTGCTGAGTTTATACACTGGAAAGAAGCAAAGTCTCAGGAAGTAACATTAACCTGTACTTGAACCCAGCCTTCTGCAGGTGTGTCTATAACTTAAGAGGGTTTCCCTAATAAAACCCAGTGAGCAACAGGGTACCAATGAGTTTTGGAAGCCTAGAGGGACCCATTGGAAAAACACAAAAATTGAAGGAGAGAGGAGATTGTCTTAAGAACAAGAAGTAGCCAAGCCCTGCCGACCCCGGGGCAGGTAAGTTACGGCCACATCACTCACGAGCAGAGCAGCAACCCAAGAGCCTGTGGTGCACTGTAGACCTCCTCTGAGGATTAAGACGCTGCTGGTGTGGAGCCTGTGTAGACTCTCAGGGCGGGAGGGAGGGGGAGGGAAGAATGTTTACCTGGTTATGTCAGACCATGTGCACCTGCAGAAAGAGCAGGGCAGCCAAGGACAGCCTGAGGAAAGAGGAGTGCAGCATAAGGCTAGGGTATGATGATTGCATGTGGGCTGTACTCACCGATTCTCATTGATCCTACAGGAGAGAGAGGGCTGAGATCACGCATAGACTTAGATGGACTTACAATCTCCTGTCCGGTCTGGCACTGAGTTCCACAGGGAAAGAGGGAACCAATAAGCCTCACCTGGAAGCTGGATCTCTTCCAGGCCTCCTGGGTTGTCTAGGACAGTGGTCGGCAAACTGTGGCTCTGTTGACTAGTGAGCTTGCCGACCACAGGAGCACCTACTGGCATAGCAGATTGGGTTTTCAACTTGTTAAAGTGACTGCTGCTAAACTTCGTATTCTCGACATAATGAAGGTATGGTGCATCCTATCTAATAAAAGGGCAAAATGCAAATTAACCGTCACCCTATCAAAAAAATGGTGGTGCCCATAACCATAAGATGGTGGTGCCCAGTTCTCTCAGCCCTGCTGGAGTCCCCCAGTTCTGGGGGGGGAGGGCGGTGGGGTTTAAGGGGGTAGCTGCTGAGAGCTGGCAGCGTGAGTGGCTTGGCAGAATGCTTGCTTTGTTGCCCTGGTGAAGAGGCAAGCATGCCATGCCCCAACTGTGGATGGGCCTCTGGGTTGCTGCGAGCCTCTGGGCAGTGGGCTTGCAGAGAGCTACTGGTGCATGGATTTAGTTTGAACATAAATATAATTAGGGAATTGCAGATATTGTTTATAGTAATGAGGACAAGGGACCTAATAAATGACTATAATAGCTCAGCAGGTGTGTCTCACTGGTTGAGCTTTGACCTGTGAACCAAGTGGTCATGGTATGGTTCCTGCTCAGGGCACATTTCCAGGTAGAGAGCTGGATCCCCATTGGGGGCTTGGCAGGAGGCAGCCAAACAATGATTCTCTCTCATCATTGATGTTCCTATCTCTCTTTACTTCCGGTTTACTCTATGAAATCAATTTAACTATTGTTTAAAAACATGACTATAATAAATACTCAAACTCTGTGAACTCACAAAACAAAACTTTCTAGAAATTATTTGTTCCAAGATGATTTTCACAGTTGTCTAGTTTTTATTTTGTTATTTTCTAAAGTACTGCATTTTGCCTGCTGGAATTTAGAAGGGTTAATATCATGCCCAGGTTGTAGGAGGTGGGTATATTAAGTAGACATTTCATATGCATAACCTTAGTATTTGTATTTGTTTTATTAAGTAGGCCATAATAGCCAGACAACTTTTTCATCACCTGAGGGTATTTGGGGAGTAGGGGAGTATAATCTCTCATTTGTGGTTTGCAGAAAAAAAAAAGAAAGAAATTGTTGTCTTACAATAAACAAATTGAGACTTTAGAGTGTTTATAAACTGGAATAATGCCAACTAGCTTAATTATTAAATGTTTTTATTAATTAAAATTAATGATCTTTTATTAAGTTGAGGTGGAAATCTAAAAACAAAAGAGCAAATTAAATAATCACCAGTGAGAATTTATATCAATATTAAGATTCTTATCAATTGTGATCATAAAGTATAAAACAGACATGTGTTTATGAGAGAACACTAGGTTTTTCTCAGCCTTGAAACTGACAAATTGCCAATGAAACCACAAAATTATCTGTAGTGAAAAATAAAAGCAATTGAAACCACTAGTTCTGATTCTATCAAGAATGCACAGCCAATACATTGCTGTTTTGCCTGAAAATAAGTTAGGGTGTCTAGTGCATTGTACTAGTTTTAAAAAGTAAGCAATGTATTTTTTTTCTCTCATTTTTCTGATTTTTCCAATTTTATTTCTTTGGGTCATATTTCAGAATACAAATGTCAAAATGATTAAAACAGTCTGTTATCATAGATACTCAGTGTTATGTTTAGATTGGCACTTAATTACATCTACTAAGCAATACAAAGTTTTATATTACAAAGAAAATACCCAAGGATATACTGAAGATTAAATATAAAACACCAAGAATTATCTCACATTGCATATATCGATGTTCAAGCATATTATAGAATAGAGATGCTTAGTTATAACAAATTGTGTTCTAAATCAGTGCTATTTTCTCAAATACATTTTTATTGATTTCAGAGAGGAAAGGAGAGGGAGAGAGAAATAGGAACATCAAAGATGAGAATTATTGACTCTCTGCCTCCTCTACACCCCCTACTGGGGATAGAGCCTCCAACCCAGGCATGTGCCCTGACCAGGAATGTCACCGTGACCTCCTACTTCATAGGTCAATGTTCAACCACTGAGCCACATCAGCTGGGCTAAATCAGTGCTATTTTTTTATTGAACAAAATTCCTATTCCCTTCATAATAATAACAAAAGTTAAGTTTTGCATAGATATTAGGAAAAATATCATGGGCTTTTGTTTTCACAAATGAAAGAGAGATCTCAGTTAGAGGTAATGCATATCTTGGGAAACAGACTTCTCGAAGTGATATATGGATTCTTGTGATAATCAATATTTGATAGCATTTTTATTGCCGTGCCAGTGAGAATAACAAATGAAAAAAATATTTTTTAAGGGAAACATCTCTAACTGTCAAATCAGGTACTGTGAATGAATTCACTTTTCTAAGTTTCTGAAGGCCTTTTGTTTCAAAACCAGATTTTTTTTCTCATAAGTCAAAGAGTAATTTATGGTTTACTGCCACTTAATTAGCTTAGGACTTGATTGTTTTCATTGAAATGAAAGGAAACAAGCTATTAATTATAGTCTTAGACACAAACTGATGGGAACATCAATACTTTTACTGCAGTTTTCTCAATAAATCCCAGATTATAAAACTCTACATATGCATTCTGGATGCGGGACAAGTTTTATGTCCATTAACATGGAGACAACACATTGATTGCCCGCTATGACATTATTAAAATGAGCTGATGAGACAGCTCCAGGGAGGAAAATGCTCCAATGAAGTTGGCATTCTCTTACATCAACTTAGCCTTTCTTAAAACAGGATATAGATTAGTTAAGCCGTTATTATTCAGGTTGAAAAGTAATATAATTTGACGTTAAAACCTCAGTGGTAGAGTTTTTAACACAGACATTAAATTATTTCAATACAGACATTGTAAACTTAGCAATCAAAGTTAATGGCTCTTTGATCCCCTTTACTACCTGATGATTATTGCCAATAAATGTGTATTTAGTTCTTTTCAAATGCATATATTATGAGACCAGTCAGTACCATAAACACCTCTTTGATTGAGGGAAAGAGGAATTGCTAGCCATTCTAATGGTCTGAGTGATGGAATATAGAATCTGGTGTAAAAATGGCAGGTTTGGATAATGGGGTTAGAAATGCAATATTCATACCTAACTTTTGGAGATCCAGAAACGTATTGTTGAATCTCAGAGGGAAGGCAGGGATAGGTGGGGGTGCGTAGGAAGAGATCAACCAAAGAACTTGTATATGTGTATCTGCATAACCCATGGACACAGACAATAGGGTGGTGAAGGAGTGGGGCTAGATGGGGTCAGTGGGGGAAAGGGGAGCTATATGTAATGCTTTCAACAATAAATATTTTTTTTAAAGTAAGTAAGTAAATTCAGTAATGGTAGCTTTGGAATGCTTTCATCTAAGGATTATTTTATTCATTAATTGTGAAAAAAGGCCCATCATTTGGTAGTATCGTAGTAAAGTCAAGTGTAAAGTTGGTGGTTTTGATCAAATTTGGGCATGGAAAGATAGACGATATGCAAGTGATAAGCAATAGTGTATATCGGTCATGGAATTCTTAGGGTATTTGGGGGAAATTGGACAAGGAATTGTTGGAGAGGTGTATGTAAATGGAATGAGATGGAGAGAGAGAATTGAGTTATTATAGAGTAGAATATTGCACAACTATGATTACAGAAAAGTTCAACTAATGCTACTAGTGACATATCATTAGTGGGGTTTGAGATGTGTTTCATAGGTCATGGCTACCATTTTGGAAATAGAAGGAAAATTTGTGAGTAGGAGGAGTGTTTTCGATGACCCATTTTTCATATACATGGGCCTGTGTGAATGTTTTGTATAGTCATGTACACTGAGTGGCCAGATTATTATTATCTCTAAATGCATAATAATCTTGCCACTCAGCATATATCCTATATAATAAAAGGCTAATATGCAAACTGTCCCTTGACCAGGTGTTCCACCAGCACGCAGGCAGCCAACCATCCATGTTCCTTCCCACTGGCCAGGTTGGCCGGGACCCTATCCATGCACGAATTCATGCACTGGGCCTCTAATATATACACACACATACACGGAGTGGCCAGGTTATTATGTACTCAGATATCACAATAATCTGGCCACTCTGTAAATCCTGGTCTCGAGCTGCCTTATGTGGGCTATAGTAACACAATGGGAAGCCACTGGCACTAGCACAGTGAAATAGCAGAGGTAGGTTGGAGGAGATAAAATCAAAGAAGAGAGAAAGCAGGAGAAGGTGGTCTTATCTCTGGTTTTTGAGAAGTCCTTTATTGCTACAGCTTCATCTGTGTCTACCAGGACTGCACATGATTCACATAATATTGATATTTAAGAAGGTGTGGATCTTCTCCAGGCCCTGACTTGTCAAGTGCCCATTGATGTTCTCCTGTCTCTCCCCTCCCGCCCCCTCTCTCTAAAAATCAATGGAAGGAATGATCTTGGGTGAGAACTCACAATAACAATAAGAGAATAAGCCTGCATAGCCTCTGCCTCCTCTCCTGTTCCCTAAAGCTTTAGGCTGGGGAGGGGTGGGTGATGGGGAAGATGGTTTCTTTAAGGCCTCTGTGGCTTTGGCTTGTTGAGAACAGTTCTCAGTTGAGTGACTAAAATAGGCTACCCTGCTGTTCTAAAGAACTTTTCTGTGTTGCTCACAGGTTTCTGCTGTTAAATACTTCCTAACATCCCAAGTACCCGAGGGGTTTTCACTTAAGTTCTTCATGTTTATTCATGCCCCGGCTCTGGCAAGCATCAGCTCCGAGTCTTTTCCTCTTAATGATTTACCTGATATTTAACGGTAGGGATGGAAGCTCTGTGGTTTTATGGGAATGATAGAATTAAACTGCCTCCCGCCACGTCCCCACAGGTGGAGGAGATAAAAGACACACTCGGAGAACAGATCTCAGGAGGATGCGTTGTTATGGCCCACGGGGAATAACAGACAGCAGCGGAATAATTGGGATTAAAATGCCCACTGCCGTTGTGATGGGTGAGTGCCAGTGGCACATTCCCAGAAAGAGAAAAAAAAAAAAAAAAAAACACCAGGGAAGATGAAAGAAACGTATTCAAATCATAAAAAGAAAGCTGATGAAATTCTAAACACATTGGCGAAATTAAATAAATGATCATTTTTTATTGTGAGCGTCTGTCTCTCTACAATTAAAATTTAAAATCCAAAGATGGAAATCTTTTCCATTAGTTATTTTTCTTCCACTTTTATTATATGTTTCATCAGTAATTTAGTTTAGTTATTTTAATTAGTATATTCTGATTAATCACATTTACTTGTCACCTATTAAATATAAATACTTAAATAATGAGAACCATTCCTTCAACACTAATATATTCTATATTAATTGACCACATGCGGTGATTTAGGAAAGAAATTTGTATTTTGGAGGTTATTAAATAAACACTAAACATTATTTTATTACAGTTATAAATGTACATTATGTAGATGACTTGTTACTATAAGAGTATAATCTATATATATAAAAGTCTAAGCAACCATTATGACTGGTCAACCAAATGACCAGTTGACTGGTCGCCATCATGTGCACTGACCACCAGGGGCCAGATGCTCCATGCAGGAGCTTCCCCCTAGTGGTCAGTGTGCTTCCCCAGCCAACCTCCCACTGCTGGTCCCTCCCTGCAGCTGGCTGGCCCTGATTGGCCCCTGGCCAGGCAGAGAGACCCCACCCAGGTATGAATTTGTGCATCAGGCCTCTGGTATTCAAATACGATGCTAAATCCAAATAATGGATTAAGTTAAAACATTAATCCATTACATGTAAAAAATGTTAAATTCTTAAGCTTAACAGAATGCATTTGCTCAACAATCTTTCCTAATCTTAAAGACAAAGGAAACTGTTGTGCCTTTTGTATTTCATTGATGGACATGGGTGTAAGATGCTAATTTTATTTGATTTTATTTTATTTTTTAAAATATGTTTTATTGATTTTTTTTTACAGAGAGGAAGGGAGAGAGATAGAGAGCCAGAAACGTTGATGAGAGAGAACCATCGACCAGCTGCCTCCTGCACACCCCCCACCGGGGATGTGCCTGCAACCAATGTACATGCTCTTGACCGGAATCGAACCTGGGACCCTTCAGTCCACAGACCGACACTCTACCACTGAACCAAACCGGTTTCGGCAAGATGCTAATTTTAAACAGCTTGCCAATCAAGAATGTCATTCAGGACATGGACATTCTCTTTACAGCAATGTTCTTTGTTTTTATATATAAACAAATGCTAACACCCATATTGTACATGCTAGCACACTTATATAATAATTGCATTGAATTTTACTACATACAGATAGATTAGCTATTAAGGTCTAGAGAGGAGTGGAAGATTTTTCTAGAATATAGTCACCTTGATTAGCATAAGTTTTGAAATGTCAACTCAGTGCATCCTTTTCATGTGGGTAATTAAGATGTGAAGACTTCTTTCAATAAGCTGTGATAGTCCAGGATTCCTCTCCTGTGATGCAAGCTCAGTGCATGTATAGGTTGTGAGATTCTCCCTTCCCCCAAACTGGTGGGCGGAGTTAGGACATTACTGGCATCTGCCATAGAGACATCCCCAAGACATTGAACCACCAATCAGCCCGTGCCAAAGTGCCCTGGATCCCACCCCTTCCTGTTCCGCCCTGGGTCCAACCCTTTCCTGTTCCTCCCCTAGAAAAGACCCCCAGACCCGCCATGTTTTGCTTCTCTCCATCTACATCTATGGAGGCAGCTCGGCTGGGTCCTTTCTCCCCTCCCCACTCCTTCAATTCTGATTTCTCTACCTTTGTAATGAGTCCCACTCATTACTGGGGAATAAACATTAACATATCTCAGTGGTCCTGTGCCTCAAACCTTACATAGGTAACATCAGGCTTTTATCAGAATGCCTCCTGGAGACCAGGGTTCAGGGAAGTAACAAAGAGATGCTCTATGAGTGATAAACACCCTGTTCCTTGACCTGGAGACCTCCTGGACAAATAAATAAACATGTAAACAGAAAAATGTAGCGGTACTGAGTTAAAATGACTTTATAATGTCTGCAGTGGCCTTTTTGGCTTTAAAATCACGAATTTAATGTTCAGTTCCTGCCAAAAATGCTTGAGCACTTGTATGTGCCAGGAACTGTGCTAAGTTCTTTCACATGCCTTGTCTTCATTCATTTGATCCTCCAAGATTGAAGGCCGTAATTTAAAGAATGCAGTAAAATTTATACTGGATTTGTACCATTTCAGAATATATTTTGGAAATCATAAGCATGCTTATCACAAAAAACCTTATGTTTAAAATGTATTATTTATATCAGTCTGTACCCACTTTTAAATCCTATGCCTTCAACTATCTTAACACACCAGAGGTTTTCTCTCTCTCTCTCTCTTTTTTTCTTTACAACAAACCCCAACTCCATCAGCATGCCAGAAACATTTTAACTAGGAAATGCCTTGGGCCCAGAGACTAAACAACCAACAGTGGGCCGGTATGTGAAAAGCAAACTAGTTAATATTTAAACTAGTGGACTTCGCTGAAAATTTCATTTGAATGCGTTATTAGGTTGGAGTCCTAACTACATTCACACTTTGGAAGGTATCCATTCACACTTAAGGAGGTGATCAAGCATCAAGGCTACTTTTACTCTATTATAATTTTTTATAATATTAAATTTATTTGTGTGACCTTGGTTAATAAAATTATACAGCTTTCAGGAGGTAAAAGAAGGTAAAAGGGGATAGTGGTGATGAAAGGAGACTTGACTTGGGATGGTGAACACAATACATACACAGATGATGCATTGAAGAAATATATCTTTTAATGAACTCAACTATATTCAAGTTCTTGGAAAATTTCAGTGGTATTTACCCCCAATAAGTTAAGAATCCTTTAGTTGCTAGAAATTAAACACTTTTAGAGAAAAAATAATTTAAGGCATATTCTTCAAAGTTCTCTAGATTCAAGGAGATGGGCTGAGCTGAGTTCATGCTAATTGGACGTGTAGAGTGCATACCTTTGGCTAGTTGGACCCTCTCTATTGTAAGAAGAAACACAAGTCTCACACATTAACACCATTTTAAGGTAGATCTATGACAGTCAGTAGAATGAACACAATTTAAATAGGAAATTTTTAGGTGTTTATTTTTTACCTGGACAATTTATAAATTAAAATGAAATCTGAGAGATTTGAATACAAGCACACACACCCATAGCATACATCACTCCGTAGCCCTCCCAATAGTAGTCACAAGATTATGATCATCGTGCAGCTTGCTATCTACATGTCAAAGTAGCCATCAGTCATACACTATATTTCCATATAACATTACAAAGAAAATTTACAGTCAAAATAGGGGAAAAAAATCCAATTTCCTTGGGTAATTATATTTACCATCTTTATAAAATAAAACTTCAGAAAAATTATCCTTGTCAAAGTTTCCTTTTCATTTTCCCCCTCCACTCTGGTGACTTGCTAACAACTAACATTGTTATTTTCCTTCATCTAATTTAATAAGGAACATTAATCATCCATTAGTTGGTTCTTTAGCTTAATGTTATTTGCTCTACTCCACAAATAAGACAGCTACAGCTTGAAGTTGTTAGCATTGGAATTCTATTAGGATATAGCATTTATCTTGTCCCTTCATATTAGTTCAGTTAATTGCATTTGATTTTTTATTATTCTATTTAATGAAAAAATATACACTGTTCTACATAGGGCTCGCCCTAGGCAAAAAAGAGTTAAGCATATTAATGTGTCTTCAGTTTCTCTCTATTCATTGCTCTTCCCCCCTCATAGTAGGAAGGATCTCACACACACACACAAAGTTAACAAATAAAATGATTGATGATAATGTTGGTGTTCAAGCATCATTACAAGTGAACAGCCAAGAGCCTGGGGTAGCCGAACCTTCCAGAAGGCTGTTGATATCTGATGTGTTTGTAAATTGGCCACAAATGTTTAGTAACCCCAATGAACCGAATTTGCTATAACCTGATTCGAGATAAAACCTGATGCACACATCAACATATGAGAAGGCAAAAGTAACTGAAGGAATACATTAAATGTCTTCTATCATACATTCGATAGGCCAAGCAGAATACAGGCGAGAATAAATTCCCATTTATGGCAATATGGCAGAAAATGAACCATGAATAGCCCTTCTATGAGCACATTAGCAGCCAGTTCTGTGTTGTCACAAAAGGCAGGATTTTCTGAGGCTACAAACAATGCAGAAGTAGGAACTTAAGGAGGTGATCAAGCATCAAGGCTACTTTTACTCAAGATTTTCCACTGAGAGGAGCGGGGGTGGGGTATCTCTTTTTATATGGGGACTTGATCTCATGACTTATTGACTCCCACCAAGACCCTATGTCTAAACACCATCACGTTGGGAGTTCTATGTCAAGATAGACATTTTTGGGAGACACAAGCCTTCAATCAGACAGCAACCAGAAAGCAATCCTGTTTTGCTTCCTGCATGCATCGAGAGGAGGGAAAATACTAATCTCCAGGGGGAAGTCTAAAGGCAGATGCTGAAACCGGTTTGGCTCAGTGGATAGAGTATCAACCTGCAGACTGGAAGGTCCCAGGTTCAATTCCGGTCAAGGGCATGTACATTTGTTGCAGGCACATCCCCCGTGGGGGGTGTGCAAGAGGCAGCTGATCCATGTTTCTCTCATTGATGTTTCTAACTCTCTATCTCTCTCCCTTCCTCTCTGTAGGAAAATCAATAAAATATATTTTAAAAAATAAAATAATAAAATAAAGGCAGATGCCCACCTAAAGATTGGAATTCTCTAATTTTGAGTTTCTTGCCTTGTTTTGCTTTACAAAATTGTACTTTCTTCTTATTATTTTTAACTCTTCATTGTTGAAAGTATTATGTAGGTCCTTCTTTTCCCCCATTAGCCTCTTCCAGCCTGCTCCCATGTCCCCCTCCCAGATACTCAGCACTCCGTTATCTGTGTCCATAGGTGATGCATATATGCGTACAAGTTTATTGGCTGATCTCTTCCCACCCACCCTCTCCTGCTAACTGCTCCAGGGATGGGATTTTCCTCTTTTCCAACAAAGATGCCTCCCTTGGGTTGACCAAGGACTCACAGTAATTGCCACCTTCAGTAGCCAGCTGAATACAAGACCTTCTTCTGGGGAACGTTTCCCACAGACCAGATGCTGCCTAACAATCCATCTAAATGGATTTCCTGGTCTCCCAGGGAAATCACGAAATCATCAGGCCTCCATTTGTCTCCCTTTTGACCATGTTACCTTCAGACACACAAACAAAGGGACACTTTGCCTTCCCCCTGGAACCGTAGCTCTGTGTGCTGTGGTCCCTCTCCTCTGATTAGACAGCTGATGAAAATCCTTTCACTTTCTGCAATACTTTATTCTGACTGTTGTCCTTGTTGCTTGGCACTGAGTGAAGTTCATGATTTCCAACATGTTAGGGCTGGAAATGTGCTCCAGGACCATGTTAACTTGTCCCAGGGCGATTTTCCCTTCTCCTACTGTGATAATGTTTAGCCATTGAGTGTAATAGAACTTTATGCAGTGTGTCCTGCAGATTAATCTAGTCAATTGCTTTTCTAATTTTTACATGCACACATATGCCTACATGAGTGTAAATAATTAAATACCACTATTGTTTATATGCATTATTTCATTCACCTTAAAAATGTAGTTACTCCTTTGATTTTTATTTTCAGTAGGATTTTATTATTTTAAAATTTTCCTTACTCTGCCAACGTGGCTCAGTGATTGCATGTTGACCTATGAGCCAGGAGGTCAAGGTTCTAGTCTTGGTCAGGGCACATGCTTGGGTTGCAAGCTCAATCCCCAATAGGGGTGTGCAGGAGGCAGCTGATCAATGATTCTCTCTCATCATTGATGTTTCTATCTCTCTCCTGCACCCTTCCTCCCTGAGATCAATAAAATATATAGTCTAAAAAAAATAAAAGTATTTTCTTAATTTTAGTGCTGTATTGTGTGATGTTTAAATAGAATAAATAAAATAAATAAATAAATAGTAAGGTCGTAAGAGGATCAATTTCAAATTTTATTAAGCTTTTTTTCACAGACACCTTCAAATTTCTGATGCAGTTTTTTTCAACTTCTTTTTCTTCTCAATCCAGGAAGCAGCTTATATAGACTCTTTATCCCATTCGTGTCCCCATTCTGTCCAGAGATGCTGTTTTCCTTGCTTATGTATTGTGATCCATGGGGGACAACAAACACAGTAATAGCCAAGATTTTCACACCACTCCCAAACCAATTTCCACTGGCTTGTGGTTGATATTTCTCTTGGTGAAAACACATCCCCGGGACAGAAGAGCTTAATATTTATCCTAGAATTGTCCCTATAAAGGCCTTTTCAGGATTTTCATACACAAAAAAATGAAGTTTATGCTTCAGACATTTCCATTCATTTTCTTCTTTACAACTGTCCTGTTGGGAAAATTCTTGTAAGGTGTCCCACTTCAGTTAGCCAAACATTAGGATAAAAACAACCCTGCCTACATGGCTCAGTGGTTGAGCATCAACTTATGAACCAGAAGGTTATGGTTTGATTCCCAATCAGGGCACATGCCCCAGTTGTGGGCTGGATCCCCAGTAGGGGACCCTCAGGAGGCAGCCAACCAATGTTTCTTTTTCATCATTGATGTTTCTCTCTCTCTACCTTCTTCTTCTGAAAAAACATTATATATATATATATATATATATATATATATATATATATATATATATATATATGAAATTTTTCTGAGTTAAATCCTATAGACTGCCTTTGAAAAGTGTCTCACATTTGCTATGTACTCAAGAATAGCTGTTGAATGAATGGGCAGATATGCATCATGTTACTCATTTTTATGTGTGCAGAAAGATTGGGGAATCTAAAGGTTGTCTACCTTAATCAATCTTCTCCATTGACTTCCTTTTGAAGTCTCTAAAATCTGATAAAAATATTGAGCATGTATTCTCTAAAATGTGATAAAAATACTGAGCTTGTATGTTCCATGTGAACCACTAGTATCTTTCTTATAATGTATCATGCTTTTTAGATAGTGTCATTTCAAGTATATTCAGGTCCTTAGAAAGAAAGCCCTACATATGATTTACCATTATGCCTAATATTAACAATTTACTAATATTAAAAAAAAGAATGAGTCTTTGTTATGACTCTAGCAGAGATGAAATAGGCCTATTTCATCTCTGCTAGAGTCATAACATAAAGCCATAGGGTTTATCTATCAGGTCCTTGAGTTCAACAGCGATTATCCTCTTTCTTACTCTAAAGGACATAATTCTGAAATTTGACAGCTAGAGCGACCTGGAATCTTGCTCAACACTGCTTGTCTGCTCTTATCAAGTCTTAGAATCACTCATGCTGGGAGCTGAGGCAGGTGAGACTCAACTAGCCTGCCTCCAGAAAGGCTAGGCCCCTGTCACTTCCATAGGTCTTACTGGCACCATTTATCAGTAGGGTGCAGGATGCGGGGACCTGAGAACTCTCTCGTTAGAATATATTCCCCTGTGCACATGTGAACGCAACTCGTTGGATCTCCAGTGAAAGACAGACATTCCAACCTACAAAGTAGGCCCCGGCTAGATTTTTCTGTTTATAAAATCTTACACTTTGGTAATTATACTATCAATCAATAGAAAGCAAAATCGAACCCTAGGTTTACTCAAGGATAAACAGAACTCATTTGCTTTCCCTCTGCAGTGCCACTGCTCTCTGCCCTAGCTGAGTGCAGAAATACACTGTTCAGACCAAAGCCTGAACCATGTAGAACAGATGGCCGCTAGGAAGGATTTTATTAAAATAATAGTGGAAAGTCCTTCAGGTTTACTAAAGCATTATGTGTTACAAAATAGGCATCACCTTCATTTTTATTATCACTTCAACCCTTGTTTCCAGGAAGAAAAAAAAGTATTTGTGCGGTTACTCAGCTGCTGGGGCTCAGGTACCCCAAAGAAGTGGAAATTTTTTGGCGTTTGCTGTGTAGGTATCATCCTAATCTCCCGACTCTATGCCTTGTTGTGCTGTGACACATCTGATTATATGGAAGGTTCTGGAGAGGACAGACAGGAGGAAAAGAGAGGGATGGAAGGCTGAGGGGAGAGAGGGAGTCTTACATTTTGTATTATTTAAGGAAGGGCGTTGAGATGTTCATGGGAGTAATGGGAAGGAAGCAGCGTAGGAGAGCAAAGAAGATAGAGAAGAAAAGGGAAGGGAAGGAAATAGAGAGAAGAGAATTAAGGGGGAATTTAGAATGCTTCAGGAAATACCTCCAGGCTTGTAACCTGTAGCAACTACACTGAGTGGCCAGATTATTATGATCTCTGAACGCATAATAATCTGGCCACTCAGTGTATATCCTATATAATAAAAGGCTAATATGCAAATTGTCCTCTGGATCAGGAGTTTGTCCATCAGGCAGGCAGGCCAACCGCCCATGTCCCCTCCCCCTGGCAAGGCTGGCCGGACTCCATCCATGAGCGAATTCATGCACGGGCCTCTAATATGTGTGTATACACACACACACTGAGTGGCCAGATTATTATTCGTTCAGATATCATAATAATCAGGCCACTCAGTGTATCTCACACATGCCCTGCCCCTGATACAAGCAAGGACGTATATTAAGCAAACAACCAAAGGGCAGCTTTCAGGTCAGGATTGTGGATATTTCTGCGGATATTTTAATAACATTAATAACTTTTATGCCACACAGTAAAAGACACTCCAGCTCAAATTGCATCATTAAACGCTTAGCAGGTTTACGGGCCAGCCCCGTTATTGCTGTCCGTTAACTTCAACAGCAACCAAAGAGGACCATACCCACCACGCTGAGACATTTATTTTAATTAATATCATTAAAATAACAATCAAATGTTGTGTCAAGGACATCCATGACTTTAATGGTGTCCAACCCAATGATTACTTCTGTGTGATACTGTATTTGGCCTGTCAGCAGGCTTCCATGATACAGGCTACTTTCTTTATCTCCAGTCTCTTCCTGTGGCATCGATGACAGCGCTGCTCCCTGCTCCCTTCCCACTTCTAGCTCCTTTTCCTGAATCTTCTTCCCCTTTCCACCATGCCATTCAAGAGTCTCAGGAATACTATCTCAGTCATAGGCTCTGTCTCTGTCTAATCGGGGCTATGAAGCAATCTAATCTGCTCTCTTAGATTTAAACAGAGTGCATGCTAACCACACCCATTAACAGGTCATTAAAGATGGCTGTTCACACTCAGCAAGTTATAAAAGGAATAAGCATTTTCTTCACTGGACTTTCCCCCAGCTGAATATAAAATAAAAATTAAGGAAATACTACACTGTCAAGAAATGTACATTCATTTCCCTCAGTAAAAGGTAAAGATACTTTCCCTTGCATATCAATGATATGAGTTGACTTCCCTTCCCCACAATAATTTTGAGTTCAGCAGTCCATGTATACTCTTATAAGGCTATTTCTTAAGTATTATTTTTTAAGACATTAAGTTGTTTCCATATTCGACCCTGTTCATTATTTGTTATCCCTTCCTCATACTGCCTGTAAACATAACAGACTCCCAACAAAAACATATTGAATGAATCAATGTAATGCCATTTACAACTGAACCCAAAGCAGCAGTATCACCAAACCAGTACCCCAGCGGTAGAGTTGTCTAAAACCAGGAAACCTACATTGCTTTTTGTTTTTAATATTTTAAAAGTTGCTCTTGAATTATTTGAGTGGAAAGTTGTTGTGTAGCACCAAGGAATTCGTAACAAGATGATACTTTAACCTGTAGATATTAAACCTTTACCACACAACATATTTTTTTTTAAATTAAAACTAGAATCACTTTTCGTTTCAATGGAAACCTAATCAAATTAGAAGCAGATACACCAAATGGATTAAGACCATCGAGGGGGAAGGGAAATTGGAAGCCTTCTTTTTCATCCCAAGGTATTTACATTCTATCTTCCCACTAATAGCCCTCCACCAAGGATATGAATATCATATAAGAAAGTATTAAACAGAAAGAAAAATATATACAGTTTCTTAATGGCTTAAACTAGAAGACTTTACAGGAAGTAGACGGTGATGGTCAAGCAATTGAGGGGATTTAAATCAGAGCAGCTGGGAAGATCCCAGGAGGACCTTATCTTTATATCCAGCCCTGGGCTAAATTACAGAGTAACACAGATTTATTTGGAATGTCTTAAACTATAAAGTTGAGCAACCTTTGGGAAGCTCTGGAGAGGACAATATTTTATTTTGAGCCTAACAAATTAAAGATCAACCTTGGCCATCTGGGCCTGTAATAAGAACAAATAGCAGAAGCATGGTTAGCAAATATCATAGCGTGGTTAAAGGGACGTGGCAGACATAGCTGTCTATAGATGCTGTAATTTACAGACATTTTCTAATCTCTCTGATGCTCAATTCAATTTATTCCTGTAGCCCTTTATTTTGGATAAATTTCTTTTTACTTTATCAATACATTTCCAAGGAGTACAGAATAGTTGAGGTTGTGTATAAAACTCAGGGATCTAATGCATTGTAAGTAACACAGTGCAGTCCTCATAAATTTGCTACAAATAATTTTTCCTTCTAGATTTATTTAAGAAATAAAGGTTATTCAAGTGAATTATAAATGGGATATTTCTAGCTTATTCATTGTCTATTAGATTAGCTTGGAAGGACTGAGAAAAAAAAGATACCAATTACAGGCATTTTTCACAAGATAACACTAACCACTTGAAATATTTCCAGAAAGACTACCTATTTTAAATTGCACCATAGAGTCACATTTTTATTTTACTGTGTCTTTCTACACTCGCAATATTTTATTTTTTCACTCTTATGTCAAATATTTCATTCTTATTGGCAATTCCAAATAACATGTAAGTGAAAAGATGAAAATGAGATGCAAGGAAAATGCTTTTTGACAACAGTGAGTTGATAATGAGTTGCTTATGCCTCATGAGGAGAGGACTCTGCATTCTTGGTTTTGCATTTGATTATTTTATATTTTTCATTTTTAGCTAAGAACCACTGCTATGAGTTTACTATGTTGATATAAAAATATGTTAAATTTATAATGAACTGGTTTGTTATCCTAATGATTGCTTGCAATAGATGAACTCCTAAGTGCAAAGACAGGTTTTAATCCTAGGAGGATTTTTTAAAAATTGGACAATCTGTCTTTATGCAAGCATTTATTAACATTATTGATATAAATCAAGTAAATCCTTAATCGTTCAAATTATGCCATATTTAAGACCTCTTATTTTAAGAAATCTCATTGGCCACATACTTCTATCTACACTGAGTGGCCAGATTATTATGATCTCTGAACGCATAATAACCTGGCCACTCAGTGTGTATTAGAGCCCTGGTTCATGAATTTGTTCATGAGTGGGGTCCAGCCAGCCTGGCCAGGGGGAGGGGACATGGGTGGTTTGTTGGCCTGCCTGCTAGTCGAACTCCTTGTCAAGGAGACAATTTGCATATTAGACTTTTATTATATAGAATATACACCGGGTGACCAGATAATTATGCGTTCAGAGATCATAATAATCTGGCCACTCACTGTATATTTTTTATATACTTTCTCCAACTAAACCTACCTTTCTTCTTTATCAGTAGCTGAGAGGTTTTTAAATCTAAAGTTTTTTTCTATACTACACTTTTTTATTTTATTTTACAGTCCTAATTCCTTTCTTAACGCCACCATTTTCTTAAGAATTCAGTTTAAGCTGTCATTTATAGAGATATTAACATAACTCGAATGAATTATTTACTCAGTTCATTTTATTCATCCTACCAATTATTAGCTTTATCTGCTTCTCTGTTCTCAGATGAAAATGATTTGGTCTCTGCCTCCTAATATCTCAACCATCCATATCATTGACCATAATACTCCCACCCATTTGTGACATCATTGCACCTAGATCTTAAGGAAAAAAAAATCTCTCTTAAGTCACCTTACAGTGTATCTGGTAGGATTACACAGCTGTGGCTGAAAGAAAACTACTAAAATGACTTTAAATCTATAATATTCCACTGAAAAAATGGGAGGATAAATCATGGAAGGCTGTCCTTGGGGCACGATGTTATCATCAAGGGACCAGGTTGCTTCTGCCTCTGGGTTCTGTGGGTTACTCCCATGATTATGACATCATCTGGGTTCTGTGGGTTACTCCCATGATTATGACATCATCACATGTCTGCTGAACCTTGCCTTCATATCACCATGCCTGGAAGCCGAAAACATCCTTCCCCTTGTGAGAGTTTATCTTTTATTCTCTTGAAGGTAAGAAACCCCCAGGGGCACCTGCATGTATCTCATTGGCAGAATTGGGTCACATGGTCACCTTTAACTGAAAGGAAAGTTCAGTTGTGTTTGGCTTCCCATTCCTCATAATCAAGAATGTAAAGGATTCAGGGGGCTGGTAACGGGCCCCAGATCTACATTCGACAGTGTCAGCCACAGCATTTAGCTACATACAACCTCATCATCTATCCCCTGGCCTATGTTGTCCTCTTGCGTCTCAGCGATGTTCATCTGGGGCTGGTAGCACCTCCTTAAATAGAATGTGAAAACTGATGGGGGCATTTCTGATTGTTGAAGACTGAGTATTACTGACAGCTTTATAGAGCATTCATGCCAGGAACGTTCAAAGCTTGCATTGTGTGGGGCATTGACACCTGTCATGGCATCCCCATCAAAATTGGTGGCCATATCCACTTTGCTAAAGAAAATCAGCTTTGTATTTCCCTTATCACTAAATCCTAAGTGTTATATATTTTATTTGCACCAAAGTAAACTTTTTCACTGCCTCTTCTTCTTCTACTGTATCAGTAAATAGATGACTTCTCATTTCATTATGAAAATAAGTCTTGTCCTGAGGACTCGCATATAATGCATGCATCAAAGCATAAGAATAGGGTAGACTCTCCTGCCAGAATGACCTAGAAATACAGAAAGATCATTTTGTTTGTACCTTTTCGTATTTACTTTTATCAAATACCAGATGGTCTGGAAAGGTAAGATAATGCCAATGAGTCTCAAGGTATTACACAGCAATTAGTTCAGCAACCAAGGTCAAGCTGCCATTGTTCCACTCAGTAGAACAGTTTAATTTATTAATAAGTTGAGTGTTTTCCCCAGAAAAGAAGAAAACACTTCTCTTCTACTTAGAACTACTGTATATGAAAAGATGTCATGAATAAGATATTGTATACATTGTTAAATATTAACAATAAAGGATTAAATGTCAATTAGACAAATGGCATGCTTTATTTTACTAAAAAGAAATGAATCTCATATATAAGAAGGGGTGGTAGTTTAATGATAATTACAAAAGTGATGACTTTTGTAAGCTACAAAAAATTAGAATAAGAAAAACGCGTGAAAGAGAAATGAGGATACATATGCAATATTCCTGGTCAACATTTCAAACAGAAAATAGAGCCTCATTTTACAGGGCACAGGCAATGCATGCAACTTTTGCCAATAATGTAAGATAGATCAGTCAGCCTTCTTCATAATTTATTTTTGATGAACCCCTCATAAATAAGTTATGTTTTCAGGTGCAAATAAAATTTCACTGAAGTCGTAATTTTAGCTAACTATGATTAAGAGTTTTTTTCTGAAAACAATTTTTCCCCCCTGCAGATTTCACTGAAATAAAGCAAATTGGTAATTACAGAGACTAAAGTATATCATCCTGTTTTACCATGTAGGCATATATGTGTATACATACATAAACAGTAATTAATCTATGGGATCTTTGTTATGTTCTTCAGACGCTCAACTTAGAAGACCAGCCTTATTTTCAATTTTAGGAATTAATGTGGCTTTTCACATTCCAGTTCTCCCTTTCCATGTTATTTCTGAACAGAACAGTTAATACTAAACTACTCTTTCTATTGCTTGTTTGGAATACATTTGCTATAATATATAACATGCAGCCCAGAGTGACAATCGTAAGAGTGAATTTTGAAAATGTGGCCAATACTTGAGTAGTTCCACTGGGTGAGAATGAGTCAAGTTCAGCCACTTACATTTGTATTTTCTAAGAGATTCTTACTCAATTTACTTGGTCAGTTCTATTTTATGTAATTTCTTCCAAACCGAGAGCCCAAAACGATCTTAAGTTGCCCAGAAGCAGAATCTGGCACAGAGGAAACACAATAATGTATTGATTGAATGAATTAATGCCATACTTTTTTTCAATATCAAATTATTACGAAGGACCCAGCTGAACTTCTGGCATAGGCTGGCTGTCAGGAGATGTTGGCCTTGACACTGAAGAAGGCATTTGATCAAGACTTGGCCTACTGGTCTACTTTAAATCCCACTGACAGAGATTGGGGCAAAGTGGGTGGTACAGACACAGGAAATAACCTTGCAAAAATATATAGATACTCTGAAATCCTGACAATGAAATTCACTCTTTTGTGTTATCCAATTATACTTTCAAATGAAAATCATCTTGTGATAAGTCATTTATAACAATTGCTATCATTCTGATTGCAGTGTTTTCTTCAAAAAGAGTAATGTATTAAAATATAGAAATTGTAAGAGAGGAACAAATACATAAGCTATATGTAAGATTTTGTATGGATAGATCTTCTCAAATAATATTCTACTCATTGATACCATAGCCCTATAGACCACACAGTGTGTCCTTGACTGTAGAGCTTGGTTAAGGACAGGGAATATACATTATTTTTATACTTTTCTACACGTGTCTTTTATTTCACAACAAAAAATTCTATAGGGCCAAAACTTGTTTGACTCAGTGGATAGAGCATCAGCCTGTGGACTGAAGAGTCCCCGGTTCAATTCTGGTCAAGGGCATGTACCTTGGCTGTGGGCACATCCCCAGTAGGGGGTGTGCAAGAGGCAGCTGATCAATGATTCTCATTGATGTTTCTAACTCTCTCTCTCCCTTCCTCTCTGTAAAAAAAAATCAATAAAATATATTTTTAAAAATTTCTATAGGGGTGAAAATTCCATATGTATTTTAAAATTAATCTACACTAAATATATTACCCAATTCCCTGAATTCTCATATATTTTGCACTGATTGTCTTTAGAGCGTTGACTTGTAGAAATCTCATTCCACATGCTTTCCTTTAATAAATATTTTCGAGGGTTTACTATAACTGTATCTTCCAGGAATGTTGCAGGTGATCAAGATTCACAGGAGAAAAAGGTAGAACCTGTGCTCAAAGAGTTTATAAATATTCTTCCTAAGTGTTGCAGTGCTTACAATAAAGTGGTATTTTGCTCAGGAGGCCAAGGCTAATTCAGCTTTATTGAAATCGTACTGATACACATCATATTTTAATTCTTCTTGACCAAGGTATCTTTATTTATCTAGATTCAACATTGTGTGAGCCCCGAAGGCATGACTGTTGTCTGTGTATTCACTTACCAGTCTCATATCTGGCGATTTGGAGAGCTTCCCGCCTACCAAAGGGTCTGGTCTATTCTGTGTCAGTTTTCCTTATGAAATCTTTATTTTCTCTGCAATTGAAGAGGCCTGTTTATAGGGAAATTGTCATCTTTTCTGTATGCTATGTTTTCCTGAAGTGTGATCATTTACAGAGAGTCTCTGAACGTTATGCAAATTAGGACAGTGTGAAGGACACTGGGAAAGAAAGTTGCCTGTAAGACATACGTCAAGTGACTAATATTAATACAACTTTGACCTTCTTCCCTTTATCCTTGCACAGCAATGCGAATTTGTGGGGAATGAACATTATCTGTTGGTGGTGAGCGGTGTACATTTTCTGACAAGCTGAGTGTTTGCTATCTTCTTGACAAAATACTGCAAACCAGGAGTTTATTCTCCTTGAGCTCCAAAGCAGAGAATGGAAAGTCCATGACTAAGTTGTAATGATATTATGATTTTAAAATAAAAATATTTGGTTTCTCTGAAGCCATTCAGAAGGACCATTTATTTGAACAGGTCTAATCAGCTGCTAATCTCCTTCCACTTTTCTATTTAAATGTAGACGTCAGAGTCATCTCAGCTCCATTTGTAACCGCATCCACAATCGGTTTGCTGTTAGAACCGGCCTGCTGCTCATTTCCGACCAGCCATAAAACGCATGAAAACAAGCCAAACATGCGTGGAAAGATTTCTAAGTCAGACAGCTTGCATGCTTAACTGTTTACAAAAGAAACAATACTAAGTAGTGCAGAGTTATATTAGAATAACATCTTTAAACCATATAAAACCACTTACTAGGTGACTCATAATCAAGTTCCCATAACTATAAATCAGAAGTCACTTGGAGCTTATGCGAAAGAAAACATAAATATGTAATGTTTACAGCTGGAATAAAGGAAAAGAATAGGCAGGAGAATGATAGGCAGACTATGTTTTGAAGAAAGAATGGAAAGAAATGTATAAATTGTTGATCATAGGAATGGAAGAGAATGAGACACTGGCCATTTATTTAAATTTAAGATGACCTCACCCCAGATATTTGTCATTAGCACAGTCCAAAAAGGTTACAATATGACATGGTGACATGGAGATGAGGAGTCTGAATTTAGGATTAGGGACTGTATGGCGAATGCATCAAATGCTGTGAAGTCCTGATGACATTATGAGGCTTCCAGCGAAGTATGTATTTGGGGGGTTATTTGTCCCATAGATGTTGGTTTCCTAATTCTCTCTTTCTCACTCTGCTTTGCGTGTTCACGTCTGATGACAGAAGAGATAACAGGGGAATTAGGTGCAATAAACTTGGAGGCGTTACTATCTAAAGCGGTATGTCAGGATTTTCTGTGAGTTTGTTCTCCAACATTCTCTCCGGGTTTAATTTTCATGGATTAAAAACGTCAAGCGGACTATCTGTACACAGGTTTTCATTTCCTCTTGTTTACTCTAACGAGTCGCCAGGGCATCCTGGGTTATTAGTTTTCCCAGCTATTAGACTTGATGACTTCCTTTTTCATTTATTTTATTTTCCTCCTCGGTCCTACAGGAATACGGCTTTCCAGATAATCTCCTTTCTGCGTGGTGCTTCTTCCCTCTGGGTTGGATTATTTTTTAGATGGGTCAGAAATATGTCTGGCAAACAATGGGTCGCGTGAATTTTTTTTTAAATTTATTTCTTTGGTTGAGATATTTCTGCTTTGCTATCAGCATGGGTTTGTTCCAGAATCTCAGAGGCTTGGCCTCACGTTAATGTACAGAATTACTTTATGAATATGTAGTTCATGCTGCTCTTTGGACAGTGTGAAAATAAGGCCAATTCTATTTTAAGGTCTCCATCACTTAACTATTCAAATCTACCTGCTCCTCTTTCCCATGTCTATAAGATGATTTTGAGGAGTTTTGCTAGCTTTCAGCTTCTCTTTTATTGATCTGTATATATACTCATATGTGGTATCCATACCATGGGTTTTAATATTTAATATAAAGAGTCCAGAAAGAAGACCCGAAGCAGGGGGTTTGGAACAGACTGACATACCCCCGTGGGGGTGGGGGAACAAGAAGAGATAAACGAAAGGATTTACCTGTATTTCCCAGCTTATAAGACGACTTTTGAAACGAAAAAATGTCAACCAAAAATCAGGGGCAAAAGACCAAAATTGCACAAAAATTACCTGCAGATCTTGACGGCAAAGTAAGTCTTTTCTTTGAAGTGGGGGGTAGTCTTATACAGCGAATATAGGCCTAAACCTATGTTTTATCTGTAAAATTAGGGGGGTCGTCTTATATGCCGGAAAATACGGGTATATACTTATATGCATAGCCCAGCGACACGGCAATAGGGTGGTGAAGACCTAGGAAGAGGGTAGAATTGGGATAAGGGGGGAGGGGAGGAAATGAAGATATCTGTAATACTATCAACAATAAAAATGTATTTTCAAAAAAGTCTAGAAAGGCAGAACACTAGAACTAGAAACAAATGATCCAAGAGCTCTTTCTGATTATGACTTTGAGCTTATTTCTTTGGGTTGTTTTGAGGATAATTGAGTCATTCTATTTTAAAATTCTTTGCAGTCAGTACAATATGTGATTACATACTGTTTAATAGTTAATTTAATGCATCACCCCCAACAAAATCTGTTCCATTTCACCAATATTAATGGTTTTTATTTCAGTTCCTAACTCAAGCTTGTCTGTATATTAGCTCTTTGGGCATTCTGGTAGGCACAAACAAAAATGAAAAACAGAGCAAAACTATTTAGAAAAAATAATCTATATTTTCCCCCCTTTTAAATGGCCGGTATTATAAGCACCTTAAATTATTTTTGTTTTGCCAAACCAGCATGGCTCAGTGGTTGAGCATCAGCCTATGAACACAGGAGGTCAGGGCACAAGCCAGGGTTAAAGACTCTATCCCCAGTGTGGGATGTGCAAGAGGCAGCCAATCAGTGATTCTCTTTCATCATTGATGTTTCTCTCTCTCTCCCCCTTTCCCTTCCTTTTTGAAATCAATAAAAATATTTTTAAAATTTATTTCTGTTTTAACATAAAAGGAGAAATGTTGATGTAATCATAGTTAATTTTCAGAAGTTGTATATGACTTTGAAATAGTTACCAGCGACTGATATTTTATCTTATTTTTAAAAAAATATATATTTTAATTGATTTTTCACAGATAGGAAGGGAGAGAGATAGAGAGCTAGAAACATTGATGAGAGAGAAACATTGATCAGTTGCCTCTTGCACACCCCCTACCGGGGATGTGCCCGCAACCAAGGTACATGCCCTTGACCAGAATTGAACCCGAGACCTTTCAGTCCGCAGGCTGACGCTCTACCCACTGAGCCAAACCGGTTTCGGCAGATATTTTATTTTTATAGCAATAATTTTATCAATACTTTATAGCACACTGAGCAGTTGCATTTTAGAACTCTGTTCCTTTAGAAATTATCCAACTGGTGGAATCTTTATTAATACATCCAAACTGTCTCTGGAGATTTTAAACTTTAATCTTCTATCCTTTCAAGAAGAAATATATCCTATTAACCATAATAATCATAGCTCACATAGTTAATTCAGGACATACGTATTTTCAGGTCCTGTGTATAAACTGTGACTCAATAGCAAACCAGAAACTGAAATAAAGGACTCCTCCTTGTGTACTCAATCAATGGGGCACCAGAAGACCAATGGCAGATCTTTCTCTTGAAGAATCCAGGGGCTGGGGTGATGGGTTTAGTCCATGCAGGAGGGATGAGGGGTAAGTGTGTTCACTGTGGGCATTCCCTGGAGTGCTGGGGGTTTTGTCCCAGCATTACGAAGGGTTCAGCAATCTGGAGAAAGGGCTGTGTGTAGATTCAAAAAGGAGTCCATGGATGAAAGATAGTTTTGAAAGGCATTGGGGGTCAGATGAGCTTCAGTTAAAGGAGCTAAAGACTACCCCTTGACTCAGGACCCTTCCTTTTTATTAACACAATTTGTCCTAAGGCAAGGTGGAGACAAGAAATTCAAAGGGTAGGATTTCAAAGGGTAGGGTTTAGAGAAGCATTGTCAGATGGGGGAATAGCCTACAGCTGTTCAGGTGTTTGGCCAACAGGAGGCAATGGCATGAAGATTAAAATTCCCTGAACTGTCTGGCAGTAAACAGCCTACTCTGGTTGCAGAGATGCTTTTTAGCCAGATGATTCAGCCCTGCTGACATGCTGGAATTGGCTTCTAGCACTGGAGAGTAGTTGGTCATCCTTCTTGAATATAGTATATGTCACCTACTCTTCCAAAGGAGAGCAATCCTTCAAAACTTGAGTATTTTTGTCCGTGTTGGGATAGCTTTTTCTCCCCCATGTACAGTCTTCTTTTCCCTTTGTTTCAACAGATACAAAGCAAAATTTTTGAGGGGATAGTCCCCCCCTAACCCCTTCATGGCTTTCCATGCTATGTTAAGATAATGATCAATATACTAATACTTTTGCTGCACTCTGACAAGCACACTCAGGGCCAAGACAAGGACCCAATAAAAGTTGTCCCTTCAGGAAATCAATGATATGTAGATATTCTAGAGACAGAATATCGAGTTGCTAGTAAGAAAATAATAGGGATCGCAAATTTAGTCTAGGATTTATGCAGTTTCAACCTAAATGAGATTTAAAAAATATGTTATTTCTGTCCTTAATAGCTCTCATACATCTCTTGGGAAGTGAAAAATGGCAGCACATTAACTGCCTTTTAATTACTTTTCGAACCCCGATGAGGCCTGATTCTTTACACCTCTTGCTCAGCCTTCGCCGGTAGCCTAAGATCATTAAATCTTGTGTCATGAGATTTGAGGACTAATATTTCCTGCCCCCGGTCCATCACGTTAAAGCTTTCCCTAACGAGCATCTAATCACCTTCAGGTCGCCCTGTCCTTCTAGACCTAATGAGAAGCAAGCAAGTTAGAATGTTAATATGGGCCAGCCTCAACACATCACACAACTGTGAGATATTATTCCTGCTTATTGCCTGAGACTGGGAGTATCAGGTGACAGTCACTCCTCAGCAGAGCATTACAGAGGAGCCAGGTCACCTGTGAGCTCCCTCTCAACCATGGCTTTGGCCCCCCGAGGGGGCCCCTCTTGTCCCATTACTGAGTGGGCACAGCCAACTGCCCTGTACCCAGCCTTCTGGCAATGGCTCCTTTCCCTGTTGTACTTAATTACTACATACAATAACCATTTTTTCTTCCATAAAGAAGATTCTCTGGATGGAAACCGCCAATTGGTTGGTGAAATCGGGTAGCAACCATACTTAGGTAAAAACTGCTGTTTGAATGTTAACCCTGCTATTCTGGCTTCCGCACTCGCTTGCTTGCTTAAACAACAGGGTAGTTGCCTCAGCTTCCAGATGGAGACCTGGAGGCTAAGGCAATTTTCTTGTGCCTCTAGACCGGGACCACAGGAGATTGATTCCCACTGACTCAGTAGCTTCAGGAGTAGAAACTGTAGGTAACCTTTAGAGATTAACCGCTCAGCTCTGCTGCTGTACTATCTGCTATCGCAAGATAGGGCCACATTCCAACATCCAGCAGGATGTGGCTGGGAATGACCCTGTGGGCTGTTCCCAGCCTTTAGAATTTAGAATTTAGAACAAAGGAAAATTCTTGTGGTTTAGACCTTTAAAAGGACTACCTACACCAGCAATGGTGAGGTCTTGAGTGTGGCCACCTGCATGTGGTGCTCTTGGGGCTGTTCAATAAATCCTTGCTTGTTTTTTTCTTTGTTTGTTTTGTTTTTAATCAATCACCAGCCTCCAGTGGTCTTATTTTGAACCCAGGGTTCGACCCCACAACAGTAGGTACATAGCTTGTGGTTGCCACTTGTTGCAAAGAATGAAGTTTCATGCAGGTCCTTTGAGAAAGCAGCTAAGCATTTTAGATTCCTAAAGGATGGTAAGGCCTGTTATAGCCATGAAGTTAGTTCGGGGGAATAGGAAAAACACATTATTTTGTTAATGACAGGTATTTAGAAAACTAGCCTGAGCGTTAACAGATGTGGAAAGCAGAATGGAAGACCCTGCGGAAGAAGTCTGGAGGGTACACTTGGCAAACTGCCTAACACACTGATCAAGTGCCTGAGAGCATGTGCATTTCACAGACACAGAGAGGATGAAAAGTTAACAGATTACCTGCAAGGAGGGTGCTTCCTGAGGCAGCGCTTACATTATGACTACAGTGAGGAACTAGGATTTCCTTATTGATTTTTTTTCCAAAAGGGATTTTCAGTGTGTTTCATTAAATCAAATTTTCAGAAAATGAGTTAAGCTTGATACCACATTTTAAAAATCTTTTTAAAAAAGAAAACATTTTCAGCTGAAACCGCTTTGGCTCAATGGATAGAGTGTCGGCCTGGGGAACGAAAGGTCCCAGGTTCAATTCCTGTCAAGGGCATGTACCTTGGTTGTGGGCACATCCCCAGTGTGGGGTGTGCAAAAGGCAGCTGATCGATGATTCTCTCTCATCAATGTTTCTAACTCTCTATTCTTATCTCTTCCTCTCTGTAAAAAAAAAAATCAAATATATATATATATATATATATATATATATATATATAAAATAAACTCACACCTTAAGAATAAATTTTAGAAAAAAATATATTTTCAGATAAACTATATGGAAAGTTCGGTGGCACTAAGGTATATTAATTGCTTAGATCTGTTAATTAATTAAAGTTTGAAGTGATTATGCAAATGAGAAGGGGTTTCCAAAGTCATTCTTTATAAAGAGCACATAATGAGCATCTATGATTGTGTAAAGTCATCCATTATAGGAAACATTTATACAGAAGAAAAAAAACAAAAACAACTGTGCCACATACTCTTAAAGTTCCCCAATATTCTACAAAGTCTATGATATGTGTTGAATAATGTAGCAAGAGTCTGATTGAAATAGACAGATAAACCTCTTGTAACAGAGATGGCCGAGCATCGGATATGCCCTCTTGCCCTCTTTCCCAACCACTTACAGGCATGCGGGCCCAGCTCTGCCTTTAGTGTCTCCATGTGTATCCTCATTATGCTGCTGCTCATAAGGGCAAGCATCCGTTCAGAGCTCAGCTCCAACAGCAGAGGCTGTTTCTTATAGCCAGCACAATAGAATTCTACTGGAAAAGGTAAAAAAAATAAATAAATAAAATAGGCAAAGAAAACACAGAGATGCCATTAAGTGATTATGAAAGCATTGTTTTCCCTCCCCCCCCCCCCCCTGATATTTCTGCTCCTTCCTTGGGCTGATCTAATTCCAATCTCCCTATGACTTTTAAATGCAGGTTTACATACGTGTAGGAGCAATTAGAGCATTCCATAAAGTTAGCTTAGGAACAAGGTAAAAGCAAGTAAATCAGAAAAAAACGAAGACTTTGAGGCTCTGTCCAAAGATAATGATCAGTCAGAGTCATCCATATTGGGCTATATTGTTTTATAATAAAATGAAGGAGAAATAATTGATAATCTTTTAATAACCTAAAACCAAAGCTGTATACATGTTTCATGTGTTGTTTTTAATTGATTTTAGAGGAGGGGGAGAGAGAGAAACATGGATTTGCTTCACTTATTTATGCATTTGTTGGTTGATTTCTTTAAAGTAGATTTTGATTGATTTCAGAGAGGAAGGGAGAGAGAGCGAGAGATAGAAACATCAATGATGAGAGAGAATCGTTGATTGTCTGCCTCCTGCTCACTCAACTCTAGGGATGAAGCCTGCAACCCGGGCATGTGCCCTGATTGGGAATTGAAAAGTGACCTCTTGGTTCATAAGTCGATGCTCAACCACTGAGCCATGCTGGCCAGGCTATTGGTTGATTTTTGTATGTGTTCTCACCAGGAATCAAACCCACAATCTTGGTAATGGGGACAACACTCTAACCAACTGAGCTACCCCACCAGCACCCCAGCGCCCAGGTTTATTTTTTAAGAAATATTCATGGAATTTAAAACTGTAAAGTCAGTATTTCTGCTTGTTATAAGAAGTGTAAGCTTGTGTGAAGTGTAAGAACAGGCCCAATTGCCGAAACCGGTTTGGCTCAGTGGTAGAGCGTTGGTCTGTGGACTGAAAGGTCCCAGGTTCAATTCCGGTCAAGGGCATGTACCTTGGTTGCGGGCACATCCCCAGTAGGGGGTGTGTAAGAGGCAGCTGGTCCGTGTTTCTCTCTCATCGATGTTTCTAGCTCTCTATCTCTTTCCCTTCCTCTCTGTAAAAAATCAATAAAATATATTAAAAATAAAAAAAAGAACAGGCCTCGTGCATTCAAGGTAATTATACTATAGTGTCCTAACATTGGATAAGATAAAATGAATAAAATTAACAGTGCTATCAGTCCTATCTCCATCGCTAAGTGTTTATTTTTATTGTTGTTGTTTACCTTTAAGCCTTAGAATATGATTTTAGAGATTTATTTCCCCTGCTGGTTAAGGTGATAGTTGAGCCCATTTTACTACTTTCACAAACTGTATCTGACCTAATCAAATGTTTAGAGTTGATAAATTTGTCGAGTTGGGTCCCATTCATTTTCCTTCAAGCTATAAAACATAATGCTATTTGGCTTTCTCATTTGGATATTATTTTTCAATTTACTCTCAACTTCCCAAATTTATTCAGACCCTTGATGTATTCCATGTTCAGCTATGTTGGCTCATATTAAAGGGCATTAGACACCATAATTAATTGTGACACTTCAAAAGATAGAGAGGAAGAAAAAAATAGGCCATACCACATTTTGAAACATGTGAGCCAGCCAGCTCCAGCCAAGGAGGCCTTAACCTCTCCGTGACCCTGGCAATATGCCCATAAATATCTCCCCTCCCAGCTGCTCAGCAGTGCTGCCTGTTATGCTTTATTTATTTATTTATTTTTTTAATTTTATTATTTTTTTTTTATCGGTTGTCACCTCCTGACTGCACCAAGGTGGCTGCTTTTTTTTTTTTTTAATATATTTTATTGATTTTATACAGAGAGGAAGGGAGAGAGATAGAGAGTTAGAAACATTGATGAGAGAGTCATCGATCAGCTGCCTCCTGCACACCCCCTACTGGGGATATGCCCGCAACCAAGGTACATGCCCTTGACCGGAATCGAACCTGGGGCCCTTCAGTCCCCAAGCCGACGCTCTATCCATTGAGCCAAACCGGTCCCGGCAAAGTGGCTGCTTTTTCATCGTGTCTCATAGCTTCATCAAACCTTCATCGGCTGATGGGCACATTTCCTTCTTCAGTTCCTGTGTCTGGTATTGTCCATCCATCAACACTGAACTCAATACCTGCACCCCCAAAAGCTTCTCCATAAGTATCTGCCCCATCATGGATAGGTACACTGATACATAAAAAATCAATATGGCCCTGGCCGGTTTGGCTCAGTGGATAGAGCATCAGCCTGTGGACCAAAGGGTCCTAGGTTGGATTCCAGTCAAGGGCATGCACCTCAGTTGCAGGCTCCTCTCCAGCTTGAGCCATGGTTGTGGCTCATGCAGGCAACAGTCAATGTGTTTCTCTTACATCGGTATTTCTCTCTGTCTATCCTTCTCTCACTCTTTCTAAAAATCAATGGAAACATATCCTCAGATGAAGATTTAAAAAAAAAATCAATATATAAAATAGGAAACAGAATGTACCAAGATGAAGACATTTCTCTGCTGTGCTTGATCCATGAGGAATCACATTGTTTACTCCTCTCTTCTTTCTAAACAACTTGAAATATCCACTTACCTATGTATTTCAACGACAAAAAACAGAGTTAGATGATGATGTGGATTATTAAGTAGACTGAGAGTGATATTTGCAAGTTTCCTGCCAGGTTTGGTTGCAAACATTGCCTGCCTGCTAATCACCCTGCTCTCCACTTTCCTCTCAGAGATTCAATTTGCATCCCATTGTTTATGAAACAAATAAGTAAATTGCCATAGTTCCTTCATGGAAAAGCTATAGAGTGTCTATATTAATTGGGATTCCAATAACGAGGGAAAGTTTTCATTGAGCTTTAGCGGCCACGCACAGTGGTACTTTCCTTTATTATAAAATATGTCAGATTGCAAAATCTGCATCACTAGACTAACCCCAAAATGTAACTTTTTCTTACCCCATTTGGAGTCCCAGTGTGATGGGAGGAAAAAGCACAGAGGTCCCTTTATGTCTCCTATATATTTAATTGGCATATTTCAAATAAATCTCAGCAAATGTGACTGCAAGAGTCCTTTTACTCTTAATGTGCCGTTCTTCCTATTTGTAGTCAAGGGTTCAGGAAAAGCAGGCAGTGGAAAGAAATGCAAAATGTTTCATCAGGGTGACTCTTAAAGAGAAAGCCCTAAGAGTATAACCAAATGAAGTTAATCAGCTCTCCTGCTTGCCCTTTAAAAAAATTGTTTTTTAAATTTCATAGAGAAAGAGAGAGGGGGAGAGAGAGAGAAGCATGGATGATGAGAGAGAATCATCGATCAGCTGTCTCCTGCACACCCCCTACTGGGAACTGAGCCCCCAACCCAGGCATGTACCCTGACCAGGAATCAAACCATGATCTCCTGGTTCGCAGGTCAATGCTCAACTACTGAGCCACACTGGCTGGGCTGCCTTTTTTAAATTTTTAAAAAAAACATTTCCAGAGTTAAGTAGAAAATCTTATAATTCTGAGCCAGCGATGTGTTCACTGGCTCTGTTTTTTTTTTCTTGTTTTTTTTTTCTTTTTTTTTTCTTCTTTCTTCTTTTAAAATCCAGAACTTTTTAGACTCTTATTTTTAAACTGCAAATGCTATGATTCTAAACAGCACGCTGAGTACCAGTTAAAAGTAGTTTATCTCTGGAGATCCTACTTCAGTTTCTAGAAGCTACTAAAAGTAGGATGGGTTTAAACATTCAATTTAAGCGAGGTAGAATAATGCTCTAAGAGAAATAGAAAAAGAATTAAGAAGACAGTATAACCGGCATGGCAAAAGAGACTCACACTCTTTATGTCTTTTGGCTACCAGACTTCCCCACAGAATTCCAGGATTCCGAAGAAAGCTTATTTCTTGTACTCCTCCCTCTGTTTTTTCACACTCAGACATTGGCATCAATACCACACAGAGGTGATGCTCTAGAATAAATGCACAGTCTTTCATTAAGTTTATCTATTTTTAAATAAATATATGATTTTTATTGATTTCAGAGAGGAAGGGAGAGGGAGAGAGAGAAACATCAATGATGGGAGAAAACCATTGATCAGCAATCTCCTGTGGGCACCCTACAGGTGGATTGAGCCTGAAACCCAGGTATGTACCCTGATTGGGAATGGAACCATGACCTCCTGGTTCATAGGTCAATGCTCCACCACTGAGCAACACGGCCAGACCAAATTGATCCATTTTTTATTCAAGTCATCAGGGGCAGGGTACACCCAGATACCTGTGGCCATTAATTTTGTAACTTGAGGGAACATTTTGATTAAAACTACCAAGGCATAAAGTTTGCTTTACAAAATGCTATAAATGTAATGCGTTGCAGTTGGCAGTGGTCACACATATGTCAACTATCATATATTTGCATGTAGCACAGTAGATTACATTGTGGTAGGTGTGGACTCATCTTACCTAATAATAGGCAAACATGTATATTGACCATACCTCTGCTACACCCACAGCCAATCAGGAGTGAGTTTGCAAATTAACCCAACAAAGATGGTGGGTTAATTTGCATATGCAGGAGTGGAGTGGTCAGGAGGGGCAGGACGCCTGCTATGAGGAGGAAGACTTGTATTGTTTGTTCCTGGTGATGCTATTTGATTTCCTGATTATTCTCTATAAATTTTCCAACTTCTCTCTTTTTGTTTGGCCCCTCCAAGAAAGAGTATTTCTTTTCACCTAATTGTATTGTCAATGATTTTTTTTTTTTTAATGGTTTCTGTGTTTGGGAAATATACATTCAAATGTCTTACTGGGATCAATTATTAGGGGAAAAATATGCCTTCTTTATGTCCAAATAAATGCCCATCAGTTGCGTGAGTTTATTTTAGTTAAAATTATTTGGTGATTCCAGGAGTTTGGTTTTTTTCATTCTGGCAGTTGAATTTTTGAATTACCTGCTGGATGAAAAATAGGGCACTAGCCCGTCTTATACTGCAGTTCTGATTGTATCTTGGCACTGTTCTCTCTCTTGGAAAATACTTTTTGCCTCATATAGTGAATGTGTCATTATTCTTATTTTTTAAGGAGGTAAAGCATTTCCTTTTCTTGTCACATCCACAGATACAATTGCATTAGCAATGCAGAATGACAGAGAAGAGATTTAATTTCCTGATCCGCACCCTATTGAGAAACAAAGAGAATCTCTGGGTTTCTTTTATTAGAGGAAGATTGAAATGTGAATTTATCCCTAGATTTTGGACACTTGTTTTTTGTGCTTTTTTTTTTTTCCTTCAGTATTTTGTGAAAACAACATGCTCAGCCTCCCACACATGCCATGATTACTCCTCTGCTCACATTGCATTTCTAGGTAAACAGTCCCACACAAATGATACTAATCTCAGCTCACTGGGTGGGATTTGCATACGAAATTTAAGCAAATGAATGAATTGAGATTGAGAAGTTTCCGAAATCAAGTAAGTAGTGAAAGAGTGAAAGATCCACAATGATTTATATATTTGTCCAAGGTCAGCCAACAAGTCAAGACTAAAACTTGAACCCATTCAGATGAACCTTAACAAATAATGTGAAGGCACCATTTTCATTCAAATCCAGACAAGGAAGAAGGGTGACCTCAGGGCATTACACCTGCCATTCTTAATTATCCTTTGTTGATTGGTAAGCTGTAATTTCACGTGATAAGGAAGCAATTGAGGGGCTGGAAGGTTTTATACAAATACTAAAATTACTACACTGATAACTGTCCCATTGCAGTCATGATGTTCGGAGTGACATCAGACCTCAGTGGTAAGTTTCTCATCCCTAATTAAACTTCATTTCTATTTCTGGGTGGGGGTGAGGGGGAAAGAGAAACGATAATGTGAATTTTGGCACAGTGAATAATATGCAAAGTAATGAGCAATATGCAGAATTTAACTTTGAAATGGGAAAAGCTGTATTCTTAAGCTTATGGGTTTGCACCTCAAATGAAAGAGGAAATAAACTTAGGTTGTCTACGGCACAGAATGGAGACTGAGGGAAGAAATCATAGGAAGTTTGATATTTATCATTAGAGAATTGCTAAGCCACACGAAAAACTATGAGAAGCTGTGGAAGGCAGACTAATATATTGGAGGAGAGATGAAATCAAGTGTGGGGGGAAATGACGCTACCGTATATGCTGATGAAACTAAAACCCAACTCTAGGCTAATCTCCGTGTTCTGAGCTTGTGTTCAAGATAGGCGAGGCTGAGCTATGATTTTTGGTTGGTAGGGGTATTCAATGCATTTTTGACTAACAATATCTTCAACTTAGGATGGTTCATCAGTCTGTTTTCAGCACCTGTGAGTCTGTTTTTATGTTGTTTGTTAGTTTATTTTATTCATTAGATTCCACATATAAGTTATATCTTTATTTGGAGGCCTGGAAGCCAAGGTAGATGGCCAGGAAGGTCAAGAACCTCAAGTTCAGAGTCCCTCCTAGAACAGACTCCTTTGATGGCTGGGAGTTACTGTTAGTTGTAGATCCTGCTAGGAGAGGCAATGAAGACAGATTGCAAGCCAGAAGCATTTCTCTGTACACAGTTCTGGTAAATTGCCTAAAGCAATTTCATAAGAAATGGATCTTGAACTCCAGTGCTCCAGTAATTATGTATGCTTTTTTTTTCTTATTCTAAATAAATATTTACGTTCAGACCTAATTTCATATTTACAATTTTGTAATCTTTTTCTTAAAGAAGGCTCCTTATCTTTTATATAAGCTCCAATGTCTTCAAAATAGTGATTTGCCTCTGGGTAGGGTATTGTACTGGTAAACCCTGGAGTGGCGCCCAATTGTATGCTTTTCTTTATTGAATGTGAGAGATTGGTCTAGCAGATAAGGGAGGTGAGATAGAAGACTCCTGGTAATGTCCCAATCAGAGGGATTCTACTGCATTGTTCACATTTAGCCTTTATAAAATTGGAGACTATGAAAGACTATGAAACAGTCCTTTTGAGCAGCCTAGCTTATTTCCCTTTGTAGAGTCCTCAGGTAACCTCCACTGTGAATATTCCCCAGTTCTGTGGTTGGCAAACTGCAGCTTGAGACCCACATGCGGCTCTTTGGCCCCTTGAATGTGGCTCTTCCACAAAACACCACAGTCTGGGCGAGTCTATTTTGAAGAAGTGGCATTAGAAGAAGTTTAAGTTTAAAAAATAGGGCTCTCAAAAGAAATTTCAATCTGTGCTGTTGATATTTGGCTCTGTGGACTAATGAGTTTTGCTGACCACTGCCCCAGTTTGAGGACTGTTTTGGGCAGCCTTGTTTGGTGATTAATAATCCCTTTAATGTGATTATTTGAACGGTTTAATCAAATATGGGACTGTGAGACATCTGTGTACTCTCTAGATGTTGCTTTTCATTTTGTCATGGAGAATCTTGTTTGTGTTCATCAGTTCTCAATAATTTTTCACTGACCAGCATTTTGATCTCCTTTTCTCTTTTCTTAAGCAGATACCTATTGTTTTGTCTTTGGACCTATTTGTATCTCCTTTATTTCTCAGTGAAAAATACCTAGCATGATGTAGATAGCAAAATGCTCAACATATTATAGAATGAAAATAGCCAGGGTTTGTGACTCATAGATCCATTACTCATCGGTCCATTATTGTGTGTCTTAGAATGAATCCACATCCTGAGTCTCTGTTTCTTCACTAGAATGTCATCAGTATGACTTAGAGGTAGCCACACTCACTCATCTATACACACGCTCTTGTTTGTTTACTATCTACAAAAACTCAATGAAAGGGTAAAATACCAAGAGAGAAGCTATCTTTTCTCATGTTTTCAAATTTAAAAAAAATATTTTCCTCCATGGAGTACATGCATATGATTTAAAAATCCAGATAATGCCTCCATGTTGATGTTGTTGCCTACCCCATCCCTTTGTAGTCTTATTCGAAAAACACAAAACATTTTCAACTCTCTCACGTGTGTTTGTGTGGACAACTGACTCTTGAGTATGGAACCTTATTTTTTGTCCAATTACTTTGTGGCACAAATTAGCTTACATCTTCCAATCCCCCCCTCACCGCTACCCCCCCCCCCACACACACACACACATTGAACACTCATTGGTTTTGACCACGGTGCTAAATCAGTTATGACTAATTTATTCACATTTTGCCTTCCAAGAGTTTTTACAGACACTCATTGGTGGTTGTACAACCCTCACTCAATTTGGATTCTGTACTTTTGTATTTTTCACTATTATTTTTGCTACTGTTGTATTTCTGTCTTAGGAGACTATTGATAGAATATTTATGTTTACCAGCTGACTATTAATAGGGATGAATTAATTATACAGGGTCCCTCAGTTCATTCTGTTGTATGGACATAAAAGCATTAAGTGAGAAGCTGACATTAAAAGGTATTTGATAAATGCAAGTCTCCATTTTGCCTTTCTTCCTGGAGTTGTAAGCACACTGTTAGGGTTGATGAAGTAGCTGCTAATGGGTCCTGCATTTTTCTATGGCTCCACTCTGGACATGATTAACTTAATGCATTAACATGAAGCACTGACCAATTCCTCTGGATTTTGATGCTTGCAGGGAAGCATACTGGTTGATTTGTACTCTGTTTGTTTCATATCATCTCTAATAAAACCCCATGTCAATTCACATAAATGCTTTCAATGGAATATCTCCTTTGGGGGCTGAAATCATAATATTCTGTAAATTTGCTAACCAAATTGTTTCTGCGCATGACATAAATACATAACATTTCTGATAACAGATCAATGAGAGTCTAGCACATTGACATCTGGTATTTTCTGAAAAGTCTCAGATGATGGCTCAGAAGTGCAGGTAAAAGCTCACAACGTTTTCACAATTCTGAATTCCAGCACTGCACACTTAATATATCCGGGATAACAAAGAGTATGTTTTTATGAATGTATGATGCATAAAGAGGATTAGGATTCTGTCCCCGTATTTCCAGAGACATGGGTTGCTAGCATTTGTTTCTCCATTTGTTCAAAGAGCAACCCAATTAAAATTATTTATTGCAGTGTTTCAGAAATAATAAAACAAATGGGATTCATCAAACAGTACTCTGGGAAGAGTTATTTAAATTCTATATGATACTCAGAGCTGAAACTTTGAGCTGGATACTTGCCTTATAATCCAGTTTGTATGAATGGCGCATCGAAGCTATAAAACAATGGGCTAAAAAGTGAAATCTTATGAGGAAAGAGAATGACTTTTATCCAGAACATGAGTAGAGGAGCCCATCACATCCTGTGGCCCCACAAGAACTGGACTCACAAGACCACGAACTTGGACTCTGAACCCAGGAAAGTCTAGATTGCTACTAGGGTCAGAGGGAACTATTGCTGTGGCTTTCTACTTTTTTAAAATAAGTTTTTATTGATTTCAGGGAGCAAGAGAGAGGGAGAGAGATAGAAACATCAGCGATGAGAGAGAATCATTGATCAGCTGCCTCCTGCATGCCCTCTACTGGGGATCAAGCCCACAACCCAGGATGTGCCCTGACCTGGAATCAAACCATGACCTCCTGTTCATAGGTTGACTCTCAACCACTTAGCCAGGCTGGCCAGGCTGCTATGACTTTCTAAGAGGAGTCTCTATGACAAAGAGCAGAGGATAAGGTGAGCAGCACTCCACACAGACGGGTCACACCAGCAAGATTTGTCACCAACAGTCAGGATCCAGCCATGGCTCAGAGGGCAGTAACTAGATACCTATTTCTATTGCCTAAAATCTTGAGAATCTTGAGACTCCAGAGAATCATGAAAGAAGTGGATAGAAAGCATTTCAGGTGCTGGTCTACCCATACATTCTTTGGATGCCCAGAGTGTAATTATAACTATTTCTGTGGCATGGAAGCTAAGAGATCTGTGATTAAACTACAGTAAGCCCTCTCTTCTCTATATACAAGGCTAATGTTCCAAGGCTCCCAGCGGATGCCAAACACTGTGGATAGTAGTGCCAAACTCTGTATGTACCATAATTTTTTTCTATACATTCATATTTATGATAAAGTTTAATTTATGCATTAGACACATTAATAGGATAACAGCAACCACTAATAATAAAATGGACCAATTATAACAGTAGACAGTAATACAAGTTTTGTGAATGTTGTCTCTCTCTCTGCTGTAATTTTTTACATTTTTCAGTCCAGATCTGTGCCTCAGTCTATCTAAGAAGCATCCCTTACTTGTAGTTCATGGCTTGAGGTCATTAGCTGAAGTCGTCCTATTGACTCACTGCTTTCTGGGGCAGCCTGTTGCCACCAATCAGAACACGTTTTCTGTTCACGTCTTCCACCCATAAATGTAATGCCTCTTCTGTCTTAACCAAGCCCCTGCCATGCATATGAGTTATTTTTATTTGACCTCACAGTATCTAGTAGGGTTTTTCACTTGTAGATTAATGTGTGGCATGAAAGACAACACAAAATGGATTTGTGATAAAAAGAAATCTCCACTTTTTACTTCCTTCAACTGTGCAGGTATTTGCAGGGGGAAAATATCAAATTATATATATCTTTCGTGTGTGCATGTAAATCACACACAATATCCTGTGCTTTTTGCATCATGACCAAGAATAACCGTCCATTGACAACAACAAACCAACAAGAATCCCCAGACTTCACATTTGAATCCTTGTTGTTGTATTGTATGTTTTAGTGACAATTCCTTTCATACTCTGATGGAGTGTTTACTGGGTGAATGGATTTCTTTCATTCACCACTAACTGATTTATCCTGAAGGATGCAGTGTATGTATTGATCTATTGTCCAGCCTTGCATAGATCGAACTCTAAGAGCTAGAAATATCTCGAGGTTATGATACATACTGTCAAGAATTTAGAAGACATATTTCTTTAAAAAAAAAACACAAACAAATCATTAGCATCTTGACATCTCACAAAAGCATCCTTGTCAAAAAGGAATTGGTAGAAAAATATATATAATTGTAGAAAATTTGGGGCTGTTACAAATTAAACTGCCATGGACATTAGTTTATAATCTTTCACTCACATTTTTTGGTATTAACATAGAATTAGAGGTTGGATCACATGATACATGTGTATTTACACATGTACGGAACTGCTGAACTGTTTTCCATCATGTTTCTGACACTCCCAATTCCTCCAAATCAAGGCCTATATGTGGTAAGGTCAGTCTTCTGAGTGTCAGGCCATTGTAATAGATATGAAACAAATATGTCCTTGAATTTCCTATCCTCCTTCCCCACTTCAGGTAAATATCCTCATTTTATATATTTATTTGTCAAAGTGTTTATATATTTTTATTGTTTTATTTTCTAATTGCTGAATTCTGGATAAAATTTGGTGCTGGATATAGATCAACGTTCTTTTTTTATTTTTGCATATGGGTTTCCAATATTTAGTATGTGTTGAGAAGACCTACATTTTCAGATTTTAACTTTAAAATAAAATGCAACTTATTTGAATAGCAATAGCAAAATCCTTAATACAGAGTTTAATTTAATGGTGTCAGTTCAGGGAAAGTAGAAAAGATATAAAACAGCCAAAACAACTCAGTGTCATATTATCATAATAGTTTGACCCAAACACTGAGGGAGGGGGCAGAGAGGGGGAGATCATGATATCTACATGATTAGAAGGCCTCACAGATGATGGAACATACGTGGTCAGCATTGAAACATGAGTAAGAATTTATCCGTTTGATTAACTGAGAGGTGGTTGGCATTTCCAGGAATCAAAAAGAAAACACTTGACAAACAGCATTTATATAACCATTTCTAAAACTGCCAAAAATGCTGTTTGTAGGACTGGCAAGAAACACCTTGTGAATGAAATCTGGAGTTTGTAGGTTCCTGGTGTGAAATGAATTGGAAGCCAGGGAAGGAGTTTGTTAGACATGAGGGAGCTTAGATTTTATTTAATGCTCTCCAAGGATCATCAAAATGACAATCAATTATATCATTTAGAAGGTTTTCACTTTTGGAATACTCAATATTCTATGTTCTTTTAAATTATTTTGTATTTATTAAAAAATATATGTATGTTATTAATTTTTTTTTGTAGAGAGGAAGAAAAAGGGATGAAGAGTTAGAAACATTAATGACCGAGAAATATCGATCAGCTGCCTCCTGCACACCTCACACTGGGAATGTGCCGGCAACCAAGGCACATGCCCTCAACTGGAATCAAACCAGAACCCTTCAGTCCACAGACCGACGCTCTATCCACTGAGCCAAACCGGCCCTGGCATGTCCTTTTAAATTTTAAAAGAATGTCGTTTACATTTAACATGCAATCCCTATACGGAACAAATGTCCAGAAATAAAAAGCATTATGTCCACGATCATTTCAGAACAAAAATTGAAGAATCTATGTAAAGGGAGGCGTTTTTTCTCAGCCGTAAGAGTTCTCCTTAAACTTCATCGCCGAAGCCGATTTGGCTCAGTGGTAGAGCGTCGGTCTGCGGACTGAAAGGTTCCAGGTTCGATTCCGGTCAAGGGCATGTACCTACCTTGGTTGCGGGCACATCCCTGGTAGAGGGTGTGCAAGAGGCAGCTGGTCCATGTTTCTCTCTCATCGACGTTTCTAGCTCTCTATCTCTCTCTCTTCCTCTCTGTAAAAAAAAAAACAATAAAATATATATTAAAATAAAAACTTCATAAGCATGCTGAGATTTGACAGTGACATAAAAAATGGACATTGTATGAAAATATTTGCAGGTTATTGTTAGAGACTCAGAGCAATGTCAGAAACTGTATCTGCTGTTTGGTTGGAAGGAGACAGCCATTTTGCTCATTAAAAAAAGCACACTTTTAGTCAGTCGCATGAATCATCTTGCATTTATTAAGCAAGTTGACACTTTATGATGCCTCCTCTTTTAAACCGAATCTTCGTTCACTGACCCAAAGCTAACTACCCTTGATATTAGATACACATTGCAAAACTCATTAATATCACCATTCATTCTGCTTTAGCATTCATTAAGGAGGAGCTGTGATTTATTTACGTGTCTGATGGTGCAGATATGCGAGGACGTGACATCCAGGGCTAACAATTCCCGCCTTACAGTTGTGAGTTCTCAGGTGTACAGTGATAATTGCTTTTTTATGAACCCAGTTTCTCCTTTGCAAAAGCAATGACACTTTCCCGATCACTGCAGTTGCAAAGAGGATGGATTGTAGGGAAATAGAAACATTTACTATTGTGACACCTTTTCAATTAAGGTTTCTCATAATGTCCCAATTAAAAAAATAATATAAATAAGTTTTTATTTATAATATATGTAAATTATATATATAATTTATATATATGTAAATTATATATATATAATTTATATATGTTATATATATTTATATATATTTTTTTCCCTAATCAATGCATCTATAGAAGTTAGATTTTTTTTTTAAAAAGGAAATGTTTTGTAATGAGGATTTTATGAACCATGGGAGAGTCGAGATTGAAAACCTGAAGGCAGATCGGTCTCTGTGGCTCCCCTGAGACCAGTCACTGTTTGTGGCCATCTCTCTTTCCAAGTTTATTCATGTACAGCCTTGAACATCAACCTGGGCCGAGACGTAAGCTCGGGGGATGTTAAGATATTAAAAGCAGCAATTCAAGGAGAGCTAGCACCCAAATGGTTCAGTGTTTGCCAAGAAAGAGAAATTCATCTCACCTGTCAGAAAAAGAGGCCCGAACATGCTTAGGCTGCCACATAGGAAACTGTATCATTTGGCAGCTTTAAAAGGTGTAAAAGCATCAAGGTTCCTCTTCAAATTCGTTTAAAAAATTTTTTATAACAAAAACATAAAATGGTAAAGATGTAAATACGCAAAAGCCCCAAAATTAAACTTCTATAATATATTTCAGACCATTTTAAAAAAGTAAATTCCACTCAAAGATAATGTAGTTCTTGCTGTAAGAATTGTTACGTTTTAAAAGCATGAATGTTTGCATAAAATTATTAAAAGTAAAACATCCTGGCCAGTGATCTCAGTGTCATGTTAACTCATGAACCAGGAGGTCACGGTTCAATTCCTGGTCAGGACACATGCCCCAGTTGCAGGCTCCAGCACCTGTTGGTTGTGTTCATTAGGCAGCTGATCAATGGTTCTCTCTCTCATTGATGTTTCTCTCTCTCCCTCTACTTTCTCTCTCTGAAATCAATAAAAACGTATATTTTTTAAAAAGTAAAATTAAATTCTACAACTTAAGTACCCAAGGTTTTTGCTTCATCATCTAAATATCAAAAACCAAGAAACTTTTTCCACTAAACACTTAAACTCTGAGAGTAAATGGTAGTATTTTGTGAAAGTACTAGAGTCTTCATATATACTTCTCAACATCATTTACTTTTATAACAGTCGTAAAAGAACTCCACTTGAGACTAGAAATTGAAGTATATGAATTCCATAATGCATGAAATCTCAGAAATGGGTTAGCAGTGTGTTGCAGTATCCAACTTGTCTGAATATTTACTAACCCAGTGGTTGGCAAACTCATTAGTCAACAGAGCCAAATATCAACAGTACAATGACTGAAATTTCTTTGGAGAGCCAAATTTTTGAAACTTAAACTTCTTCTAACGCCACTTCTTCAAAATAGACTTGCCCAGGCCATGGTATTTTGTGGAAGAGCCACACTCAAGGGGCCAAAGAGCCGCATGTGGCTCGTGAGCCAAAGTTTGTCAACCACTGTACTAATCTGTCCCAGATATTTAAGAATGTGAAGTCATATGCACCTGGAGAATGATCAAAGTTAAACTTAAAACACACTTGTTGAGCCTTCCAAGGATCATTGTTGTAATTTTTGTTAAAAACAAACAAACAAAAAAAGCTTTTTTTATTTCCTCTAAACCATGCCCAAATAATACAATTGCCAATTCCTGGGTTCTCTCTCTGTCTCCAAAATGAAGTTTTCCATATCTCTAGTGAATGTTTTTCAGAATCTTCCCTTAATTTTTAAGCATAAGACTTTCTTAAAGGCTGCTTATATAGTCATTAAATAAAGCTACTGCTATGTAGCAGATGCATACTTGCAACCTCTGACAGTTTTTCACGATTTTAATGCTCCATTTTTGTACAATGAAAAGAAGTGGATTTTTAAGATTACTGAGACTAATAGTCAATGGGAAATGTGATCTTTCTACTAAAATGTACACAGTTAAGCCTATACATATTCTTAACAGCTTCACTTAGTAATGGGAAAGTAAAAATAATTTATATTTGAGAATAATGTTTTTATTCTAAATTTATGTTGATATCGTGTGAAATTCATACTGAAAATGACTAAGCTCAATATTTTTACTTTATCATTCTTCTTTGCAAACTTATTAGTGACTTTTTCTTCTATCCCATATCAATCTAAATGTCTCACCTTTTTATTTTATTATATATGATATGATACTTCCATAGAATTTGAAGTTAGGTGTTTTGTTTTTTTTAGCCTATCAAGCTCTTTCTATCTTGAGGAATTTGAGCACCAGCATAGTATTAAAAGTGCGTGCTGTTGATGGGGGAGATTTTGTCAATTTTTTAATGAAAATCTTATTCTCATGGCAAGAGGAAACTCGAACTGACACTGCAATAATTTTCATAGTTGTATCCATATATTTAGTGTTACTAATACAAAGTGCTGATATGTTGGTTATAGGGTAGCCAGTCAATGTTACTTGTTATATCAGCCCTAAGGATCCTTCAGATTTTCTTTACTGTGGGAAAAATGGCACAGTTTGTGAAAACTTAATGGAAGAAATGGGTGACCCCGGGTTTATATATTTGATATCCTCATTTTACATGATAATAGGACCTTTCCTTTTAAGAAAAAAAAATTATTGATTTCAGAGACCAAGGGAGAGGGAGAGAGAGATGGAAACATCAATGATGAGAGAATTATTGATCGGCTGCCTCTTGCATGCCCCATATTGGGATTGAGCTGCAACCTGGGCATGTGCCCTGACTGGGAATTGAACCCTAACCTCCTGACTCATAAGCGATGCTCAAAAACTAAGCCAGCCACCCAGGTGAACTTTTGCTTTTTAACTCTTAAACAGGTGTTACATCTCTGATGAGGCAGTTCAGTGAAACAGGAGCTGAATTCCAAGAAAAGCCTCAATATAGACTTTTGAGTCTGCTGGTTAATTAATCACTAGAAAATCAGAAAAGCTAGAAAGCACAGAGATTAAATAGTCTTCTCTCAGTGAGAATATCAGAATAAATTGTTTCAAAAATATTTGTACATACTTGAGAAACTGAAAGGCTTGCCTGGGCAAATGTTTCAAAACTTAATAATGGGATTATTTGAAAACTAAGAATTTAGTTTTCAAAATAAGAACTTGAGAAAATAAAACTTAACTTATGTCCATTAATTTTCTCCAACAGTTTATTAAACTCCATACTCTTTATTTTTAATGAGCTATGCAACGGCTCACTTCATATATGAATTCATTATTACCTCCGGCTAATGACATTTTCATCAAAAGATTAGATTTTTGAAAATTAAATTATGAGTTAATTAATACACATTAACAATAACAACAACAAACTCAAATCAGACTTGATTGGATATGATTTTTGAATGATATTTCACATTACTAATGCAAATCATTATTTACAAAGCAATGATGGTGGTACTTTACGTTAAGAAGGCCTTTTGTTCCTAGAAAACCATTCTTTACATTTAGAAAATAAATTCGGTGTGCATTAGGAACAATTTTTTTCTTAGGAAAAAGGACAATGTACTCATTAGAAGATACTGAAAGGGAAGCTGAGGTGTTGTCAGGTTTTCCTGATTTGACCTTGGGAGAATTTCAGAAGTTCCTTGGGCCTGTGCCCAATCTTCAGTCCTTCAGATCAGCTGCCATGAATCAGTCTAAACCATGGTCTGAGCTTTGGTTCATTTGTTTGACTCTACTATGGCTGAATTTACATGGTTATCCTTGACTTCCTAACCAAATAGGTCCCCCCCCCTTTTAAGATCATTAGATATAATATAAGGTAATCAGATTCACAGTATTTTCATTGAATAAGTGGTCTTGATAAAGTCACTCGGTTTGTTCCCTTTTAAATGGCTTATCTTGCTGTTCCTTTGGATTTGATTTTGTTTGTCCCCTTGAACCAAGTTGTGTTCTTGTTTTGTTCTGGATTGTCTAGAAAGTACTTAATACCACATTTTTACTTAACGTCATTTGTTGGTGACTTTTATATTAGAAATAATAATTTTAAAATGCCAGTCGTAAAAAATCCGACTTCCTAATCAAAATCCAAATTTGTTAAAATGACTGAACCGGTGGCCTTCTGTAGGAATAGAGAACTACTAAAATAAAATAAAAATGTTATAACTCTCTATACAGTATATATATATATATATATATATATATATATAGTATAAGGACATATAAAAATATGTGTATACATAGATGTCAGCTTTGTGAATAATTTACTTATTCCAAATGGTATAAAAACAAAGCTTGCATAATTTAAAATATAAAGTTAGTGTGAATTTTCTAATGTAGTCACACTACCCAGAATACTATGAGAGAAACATCATCGTCAGCTGCCTTCTTCAGGACACCCACTGGGGATTGAGTCCACAACCCAGGCCTGTGCCCTGATTTGGAATCAAACCAGTGACCTCTTGGTTCCTGGGTAGACGCTCAACTACTGAGCTACACTGGCTGGGCAATCATACAGTAAATCTTAACCCCTCAATATATAGGAGACAAAATAGCCTTAGATTTCACTGGGCCAACTAGGAGGAGTCTCTGATGTTGCTAACAATTAATGTCCTACCTGGACTAATACCACAGGTGAAATTCCTGACTGCAGCAAGTAGACTCAGGAAGTCATAGGATTCGGGTCCTTGCTCATGAATGGAAAAACTTGGAACATTGTTCCAAAGTGTTTTTATCCATTTGATAATTTTATGGTAGACCCATCCTATATAATAAAAGGCTAATATGCAAGTCGACCGAACAGCAGAACCACTGATCCCTATGAAATGCAGGAGCTGGTGATCAGTGCACACCCACAGGGGGAGCCCTGAGCCAGGATCAAAGCACAGTGGCGATGGTGGGAACCTATCTGCCTCCACAACAGCCCTAAGATTGTCCGACTGCCAGCTTAGGCCTGCTCCTTGAGAGGGCACAGGCTGGACTGAGGGACCCCCTTGAGTGCACAAATTTTGTGTACTGAGCCTCTAGTTCTATAATAAAATTATATTGTTTGTTGTGCTATTGTTTGATATCTGTGATTTAGAGTCATGAAGGCAGCAACGCTCATGGTCTCAACAGGTGACTCAAAAAATGATTCAAAGAATAAAGGAGGTTAAAACCATGCTGGTGAATGTGCCACACAAACTCATATCTGCATTGGTAAAACCTTACTTTCAATAAAAATGAACTGTGGTCATGAAGATAGGGATCCACTTTGATGTTCCTCTGTAACTGCCTTGACTAATTGAGCACAAAGGGCTTCAGAAACATGAAAAGGACTCATTGGTCTGTAGCCATAGAAACACGTAGTCACTAGAATGAGATGTAACCCTGGTCAACTGGTAAACCCACCTGAGTGAACTCAGTTTTGCAAGCAATTAATGTCAGGTCCTCACAGCTGACAGACTCACTCCAAAAAACACAACTCCCAGTGACACTTAATCGATGACAATCTCATCGGAGCCAACACTTTTCTGCAGGTGGTGCCAATCCACTTAAGTCTGAGAGTCCACCAGTCCCCAAATTCGATTCGTCCTAAGTACCTTAGAGAGGATGAGCAGGCTTAGGTTCTCAGAAAGCTGTGTCCGACCACCATCTCTCTCCCTCAGGAATATAGGTGATGGATTCTTTTGGTCGTAAGTTTAATTGCTGAGTTTGCCTGATGTTTTAATGATCCTTTGATGTAAAAGTAATCATTTCCCTAGATTTAAAAAATATATATATTCTTTGACATTACGTACATCAGAGAGTCACTGGTTGCAATTCTAAATGAAAGCTGAACGAACATTCCCCCATGCTACTTTGTTCTTTTAGGCAAAAACTCACTGTTACTATTTAGGATCTAATTTTATATCCGCTAATACAACTTTATATATTTTCATAAAGTTTCAGGTTTCTTGTCAAATACGTGTTTAATTATTTTATCTGCCCAGTGATGATTGAACTATATATACTTTGTGCCTATTCTTCCTCACTTTTTAAACCTATACTAGTATTTTGGTAGCAATTATCAATATTTTCTAGATTTCATGGAACTATGTCTCAAAAAGTCAAAAAGAAAAAAAGGGATATGCTGAATCTAATTCTAATTCTGGAGGGCAAGTTTTAGCACAGCATGTGAAAGTTTCTTAGATAATTTCAACAGTACTGGTACTCAATAGCTAAATCAATATGTATTGATTGCAAAGGAATCTGTATTCCAAAGGAAAATCAAAGGGAAATTTGAGAGATAAACAGAAAGAGGTTAACAGAAAGTGTAAATGAATAAATATTTCATAGAACTATTTTAGTTGCATGAGAAGTAAGCTTACTTTATAGTTATATATATCTTAACAAATCAGATCTGCTTTCTTTCAACTAAGCTCATGCTATTTAATTACATATATCCAACTTTAGGGCCACCTTCCCACAGGGGGTAATTATAAAATTAAATATCTGTTGCTCATTTTTATTCTTCACTTTTATGGATTGTATTTATGTGAACAATAATTTTCCCCTTTGGCCTGTTTTAAATTTTATAGAGTTGGAAATATCTTATAAATTACTCTGTGACATTCTTCTCTAAACTCAATATTGTGATATTGAGATTTAACCGTGTTGATGAATGCAGCTTTCATTATTTTGTTTTTTTTCAAGGTAAAGCATTCATTTTTATTCAAATAGCACAATTTATCCACTCTATTTTTTATCGGTATTTGGGTTGTTCCATATTTGGGGGGTTAGGCTACTCTATGAGAAACATTCATATATGCAGATTTAAGGGTAATTATGCAAAGTGTTTATAATCTTTCATGAATGAAATTGTTCTCCAATTTTACCAGCATTTGGCATTTTCCTATTTTATTTATGTTAATCAGATAAATGTGAAATATTTCACTTTCATTTGAACTAGCCTTTCCATAATCCCTATTTAGTTTGAGCATGCCTTTACCTATGGATGGTTATTCATAATTATACAGAGTGTCCCCCAAATACATATTCACACATTTTAACAGCTGGTAGTTCAATTTTGAAAATGAAATTCAATTTAATAAACACTGCCTTCATAATTACTCAAAGTGTGTGTATATACACTTTGGGGGACATGCTATATTTATGTCACATGCATCTTCATGTTCACATCTCTCTTCTGAATTTTTCTATTGAATTGTTAGTTGTTTTCTTAAGGACTTTTCATTGTTTATTATATATTATGAATACTAAACAATTTTTGGTTTTGTGTATTAGCAGTGTGCATATGTTACATAAATATACCATCATTACATTTTAACTCACATTATGGATATTTTTCATAAACAAACACTCTTATTGTAATGTAGTTTAATTCGCTTATCTTTTTTTAAAATTTTTAAATATATTTTATTGATTTTTAACAGAGAGAAAGGGAGAGATAGAGAGCTAGAAACGTCGATGAGAGAGAAACATCGACCAGCTGCCTCTTGCACACCCCTACCGGGGATATGCCCGCAACCAAGGTACATGCCCTTGACTGGAATTGAACCTGGGACCTTTCAGTCCGCAGGCCGATGCTCTACCCACTGAGCAAAACCGGCTTCGGCTAATTCGCTTATCTTTTACTATATAGTTTGTGCTTTCTGTGCCTTAAGAAATTTTTTCTTACATTAGTTATATAAAGATATTCTTGAATGCTATTTTATTAGACACTTTATATTTCTTTTACATATTTAAGTCTCTGATTTCTCTATTAATGGATTGTGTAGATGATGAAGTGGAAATCCAGTTTCATTAGAAACAAATATGGATAACACATATTTCCAGTAACTTTTATAGATTATTTTAAATATATATATTTTATTGATTTTTTACAGAGAGGAAAGGAGAGGGATAGAAAGCTAGAAACATCGATGAGAGAGAATCATAGATCAGCTGCCTCCTGCATACCCCCCACTGGGGATGTGCCCGCAGCCACGGTACATGCCCTTGACCGGAATCGAAACTGGGACCTTTCAGTCCATAGGCCGATGCTCTATCCACTAAGCCAAACCGGTTTCGGCTTTTTTATGGATTATTATTTCCCAGCTGAATAGAAATGCTTCTCCACGACATATCAAATTACTACTATATATGAGTTGCTATCATTGCTTTGGGTTTTTCTGGTCTCTCTTAGTTTATTTTTTTTATTAATATTTTTTATATTTTTATTGATTTCAGAGAAGAAGGAAGAGGGAGAAGGAAATAGAAACATTAGTGATGAGAATCATTGATCAGCTGCCTCCTGCACACCCCACTGGGGATTGAGCCTGCAACGTGGGCATGTGACCCTGACTGGAATTGAACCCAGAAACCTTCAGTCCACAGGCTGATGCTCTATCCACTGAGCAAACCCAGCTAGGGCTTAGTTTATTTTTTGATGCCAGCCCTAATGTCATGTTATAACAACTTGGGTTTGGCAGGGGGTCTATTTTTTTCCCATCGTCAAAAAATGGAAGGATTGGGGATATTTATCCTCCAGTCCTGCCACACCCTGCAAAGACCTCAAGATGCCAGATTCAATCCATTTGTGAAAATTCAGGTTGTATCCTTAGGTTCTGTACGCCTCTAAATTTGTTTTCTGTTAGAAATGTCTTTCATTTGGATGCTGGCAATTTCCCTTCCTCATTTTTGTGGGTGGAACGTCATTTTGGCATATCTGAAATTAACAGGAGAGAGTTTCAATATATGCTCAGTCATCGTTTTTAAAGTAAAACCAGTGTAAACCAAACTTTCTGAGTATATATAAATCTTATTAAAATTGATTATACTTATAGAACCCAAGTATAATGGAAACATATTTTTAGTTGATACATGGTGATATTTTATCTGCAGTAATAAATCATTATTTTCCTTAATATGTTTTTTTCCAAATATAGTTGAGCTCTGCATAAATATTATTATTTATGCTTTACAGTCATATACTTTTATTAAAATAGTCCTGTCTGGCTTAGTCATTAACTTTATTAGCCTTCCTTTTTCTTTTCTTTCTTTTGTTTTTCTTTTTTTTTTTTTTTTTAATATATTTTATTGATTTTTTACAGAGAGGAAGGGAGAGAGATAGAGAGCTAGAAACGTTGATGAGAGAGAAACATCAACCAGCTGCCTCTTGCACGCTATACTAAGAATGGTAAAAACATGTTCAAAGTTTATTTTAATTAAGGTTACATCATGGACACATTATATAGCATCTGACATGAACTATTTTCAGCGGCATAATATATACTTAGGCATATAATCTCAAATGTGGGACTTTTTAAAAAACATATTTTTATTGACTTCAGGGAGGAAGGACGAGGGACAGAGAGACAGAAACATCAAGGATGAGAGAGAATCATTGATCAGCTGCCCCCTGCATTCCCCCAACTGGGGATTGAGCCCGCTACCTGGGCATGTGCCCCTGACCAGAATCAAACCTGGGACCCTTCAGTCCACAGGCCAATGCTCCATCCATTGATCCATACCACATAGGGCTCAAATGTGGGACTTTTTTTTTTTAAATGTATTTTATTGATTTTTTACAGAGAGGAAAGGAGAGGGATAGAGAGCTAGAAACATCGATGAAAGAGAATCATCAACCAGCTGCCTCTTGCACACCCTCCCACTGGGGATGTGCCCACAACCACTGTACATGCCCTTGACCGGAATCGAACCTGGGACCTTTCAGTCTGCAGGCCGACGCTCTATCCGCTGAGCCAAACCGGTTTCGGCAAATGTGGGACTTTTAAGTCGTCTTTATAATCACCATTCTCAAAATAATTGGAACGAGCATCAGTATTTTTTGTTCAATCTTTGGCCACGGCGTCAAAAAGAAATGTGACTTGCCTAAGATGGTTATTTTCTCAGAAGGAGCGAAATGGTTTCAATCCATTTAAATCCAATTACGTGTTTTTTACATCTAATTCATCCTCCAAATAAAATCCGTAAATTAGAGGTATTGTTGTAACCAGAGAGAGATTTCTCAGCCAGCGAGGGTCAGCATTCTGTCACCCGGGGTGAGAACTATCGAGGGTCCCTTCCAGGTAATAGATCCGCTGTTCTTCAGATCGACCTGGCACCTGCTTGCTCTTACAGTTATACCTAAGCCCCTGGACGTGACCATCTCATTTTTCCCAGAGAGAGATGTGAATTCAGTGCCCGCAAAATGTTCACATGGAATGTCACAGAGAGTTAAAAAAAAAAAAATACTGTTTTCGAAAAAGAAAACGATCATGCATAATATATGTTTTTGCTAACTTGTCACTGACATAATGGAACACTTTTACTGACAGCTCGTTTATATGTAGTATTTCCATTCAAAATCGTTAACTTGCTGAAATGGAATAGGAGAGCCTGGCCTGCGTGGGTCTGAGGGTGAGCATCAACCTGTGAACCAGAAGGTCAGGTTCCATTACCGGCCAGGGCCTGGGTTGCGGGCTCAATCCCCAGTAGGGGGCGTGCAGGAGGCAACCGATCAATGATTCTCTCTCATTATTGATGTTTCTCTCTCTCTCTCTCCCACTCCGTTCCTCTCTGAAATCAATAAAAATATACATATTTTAAAGTTTAATAGTAGAAAGTGTCATGATGGCCACAGAAGGCTTTGATTTTTTCCTAAGGATAATCCATAATGCCATATATACTTATTTTTTGCAGCTTATAATTGAAGCTGTATTGGTAGGCTAATGAATAAAAATTTGAACATTATTTTTACTTCCACTCATGTAGAAACACATCATTCATCTGAAGGGTAGTTATGGGATAGTTTTCTTTATGTAGAGTTCTCCAAGACAGAGCTAATATTCTGCAAAGAAAATTGGTGAAAAAAAAACAGCCTGTAAGGTATATGCACAGCAGTCACGAAGGGGTTTAAGCCATCGTGACTATCAGAGGCACTATTCAATGAGAGAGCGCTCTTTCATTAGTGGGCATTTTTTATCCCAGGAAGAAATAGAGATATTTTAGAGTCAAGAAACGGCCCGAAAAAAGGAGGAGATAATATTTCAGGCAATAATCTATCGGGAAGATTTGTATTTTGTGTACTCAACCAATAAAACCTCTCCAGTCCCCCTCTGTAACTCAGGGAGGGCAACAGAGGGAGTGAGCTGTTCGCGAAAGTTCGATCACCTGAGGCCCATACGTCACATTGATTCTGTGGCGGTAAGGGATTATCCCCATTATTATTCTCATTAAACGTCACAGCTCTCTGACGGCTGGAGAATGACCCTAGCACTTGCTACATGCATCACCGCACACAGCATTGTCCCAGGAACCTCACCCCACTATGTCACAGATTCCATGGCTGCCTTCTTCTCAGAAGGGGGCAGAATCAGCCTCTGAAACAGTCCGTCCTTTTTCCCAAGTCCTGTGGCTAATACATGTTGCACAGAGACACCAGGTGCCCAGCCTAACCCCATAGCCCGGCTGCCTCATACTGTAGAGAAGTACAAGCACAGTGGAAATAGGAGGGACTGAACTTTGTAGTCATGCAGGATCGTGCAATGGAAAGGCAGTTATGCCCTGGCGGGGTTGGCTCAGTGGATAGAGCATTGGCCTGTGGGCTGAAGGGTTCTGGGTTCAATTCCAATCAAGTGCACATGCCTAGGTTGCAGGCTCAATTCCCAGTAGGGGACCTGCAAGAGGCAGCTAAACAAATTATTCCTTTTCATCATTGATGTTTCTCTCTCTTCCTCTTTGAAATCAATAATACACACACACACACACACACACAAAAGCAGTAATGAAAGAGATCTATATCAGTCTGTGGAAGAACTACATACACACAGGCATGAACAGAAGAACAGCCTGCAGTTGACTCCCAATGCCAAGGCAGCAAAAGCAAAAATAAAAATAAAGGGGGACTGCACCAAACTAAAAAAAAAAAAGCTTTTGCACAGGAAATAAAATCAGCAACGATCTGACTGGTAGACACATTTCCAAAGTAGACATACCATGGCCAGCAGGTTCATGAGAGGATGTTCAGCATCTCTGCTCATCAGGAAATGACAATCAAAACCACAAAGAGGTATCACCTTCCACCCATTAGAGAATAGCACCGTGAGTATATTTAGTGTGGGTGGTTTTTTTTTTTTTCTTAATCTCTAAGTGAATGCCGATATTTGTTGAAACTACCATCAGACAAATGCAAACCAGAGGCAAATAGCTAAGTTTTAAAAATCAGCTGACCTTGCACATATTTCATATTCTTGCAAGGTGCAGATTTGAACCAGTCTCCTTTTTCAATAACTTATTTAAATCATATATTAGGTTCCACGCATTCTAAGGAAATGCCTCAGTCCAACCTGAAGTACTGTGAATTATTTGATAGCGAAACTCTTTATAAACGCTGTTCTGACCCACTGGTCAGGACTTATTTAGTATTCAAATCTCCCTTACTTGCTCATCTACCAAGAAAAATAATCATCCTTTTGCTCCTCCTCTTGAGTAGGGAACACGATGTTTAATGCTTATTCCAATTAATTATTCTCCACATCTTTAGTCTTTGTTTATATCCAGAGAAAATGTACTTGTCCTTTTTGTGTGTCTTTTTTTTTTTTCCTGACAAAAGTATAGGACTGGAATTTGTCACTGGGATTTTATGCCAGTTAATTAAAAGCCTGCTTAATCTTCAACTTTAACCTTTTTATTTCTCTCCAGGCTTAGTTAATATCCATTATTTTGGTTGGGTCATATAGATAAAACTAAAAGCATCCTAATACTAGACAGAGCGTTCATTTATTAAATTGAGAAATGGATGGGCATGAAGATGAAATGGGGCTCAACATAATTCTCCTTTCTGTCCCCAAACTTGATAAATGTCCTCAGGGAAAGAGCCTGGGAGCTCATTTTCCTTTTCAAGGGTCTTTCTTTGGTGTCTCTGGGCCTCCTGGTATTTGTGGCTTCAGAATGTCTCCATTTCCTTTGAGTAATTGCACATTTTAATTGGCATTTCTAGTTGTTTTTGGCAAGACTGTTGCTTTGCTCCCAGCCGGTCCATCTCAGCGGAAGCAAAAGGTTGATTGGAAGAAGTTGGGCTTATGCTGCTTCTCCAGTGGAAATATCATTGAAGTTCATGAGCAGAAATAAGACTGTTCTTAATGAAGGATCTTCCCGCTGAGTTAATTTGGGAATATTCCATTTAAAAAAATAATAGTGATTGGGACAATGTTTTTAAAACAGATCTTTAACCTTAATGAGGAGCACTATTTGGGTCACTGAATGGTTTTTTAATGTAGTTTGGGTACTTTATATCAATATTGGCTAATGTGGAGTCTTACTTTCTAAATTTTCCTTTTTAGGTTTTCTTAATGTTAGGTTTGTTGCCTGCCAAATTGCGGAAATTCAGTCCAAGAGAATGCATTATGTTTTAATGTTTCCTTGCACAAGTAGTATGAATTCTGAAGACTTATTGAGAGACGTTTTGCTGTGCATTCTTATATTTTGTTCCCCTTCACTCAGAAATATACTCTATTATTGCTCCTGAATTTTGAGTTTCCAGCACCTTGTCCCATATTCAGATGAAGTATCCCTTTGGATATGCTCTAAGGAAATTACTTTAGCAATAGTGCGGCATCTTCCTTGTTTTCTCTGAATCTTATATCCCGAGGGGAAAGTAGCATATGTTGTAATGAGTTTTCTGTCTTCTATATGTTTTTGGAAAGCCTCAGATTTCCATCCATTTTTTCTGGTGATCATCAGTTTTATAACTTCATATATTGGTATCCTCGCGGTTAAGATGGCACACTTAGGAATCATCCTGCATGTGCAGACATCATTTTCACAGTTATAACGTGTGTCTAGCCTGGGGCAAGTCATTGAGCTTTTGCCTGCCTCTCTCCTCTTCCACATAATGGGAGAAATTAAGGTTCTCTAGTACGTGGTCATTATGAAGATTGTCTGACACATGATCTGAACATAAATAAAGTGTCTTAAGCAGTCAGATCATCCAATACATTTTTAGATCTGTCCCCAAGGTAAACTGGTGACCTCCAAGCTGCAAGGGTATAAACCTCTGACTCCAAGTGCCCGTAACTCTTGTGAATACCTCCTCCTCCTGCATTTTCTTTCCCTTGACCCAGGTATGTAACATATGGTTACTCACAGAAACATCTTTGCTTGTTCATTTTTTGCTCCTTCAGCTATTCAATATTTGTATAATGAATCATCTATATATATAAAACCTAATATGCTAAGTGTCTGGCCATTAGACTAGTTGCTATAATGTGCACTGACCACCAGGAGGCAATAGGTTAGCTTGCTGCTAGGGTCTGGCTGATCAGGACTGGGCCAGACGGGCCCAGACACGCCCTGGAGCCCTCCTGTGGTTCTTCCCTGGCCCTGATCATGCACCAGAGGGATCCCTTGGCCTGACCTGTACCCTTTTGCAATTCGGGACCCCTCAGGGGATGTCATAGAGCTGGTTTCAGCCTGATCCCCACAGGCCAGGCCAAGGGATCCCACTAGTGCATGAATCTGTGCACTGGGCCTCTAGTCTGTAGTATAATTATCTCTCAAATAATTAGCACCATTTTTTTTTCTTTCAGATTGGACCTTGAGAGATACATGTGTGGCTCTCTTGTTAAACTCTCTCTTATTTCCATAGCTTGATTCAAATCATTCAAACATACTTTAAATAGTTCAGTGCTTGTGACTGTTTTTCATGGATTTATCTGCACCTTAACCCATGTCATACAAGTGTGATCATAATTGTCTAAGAGTCTGGCGGAGACATTAAATGTAGATGCCTTGAGTCAGCAATTATCCCCGATCCCAGATTTTATGATACAGTCTCACTGGGATTAGTATGTTAAGAGATTCCTCTAATGGTTTCTTTTCTGCATACAAACAGTTTTTTATTACATTTCTGTGTCAGACTTGAAATCTGCCTTGAAATGCCATCATTTTCATGTCAACAGTTTGATTGACCCGTCTGTAAAGTATATATTTCATGGGAAATTTGCATTGTTACCCTAGAAGATACTCATTCTATTAGTGTGCTCACACCATATGGAGCACAATCAGAAACCACTTTGTATGAAATCATTGACTCAGGAATCGCATCTGCTGGCTTAAAATGGAATATAATGTAAAATATACATCTGTTTATGTTGGGGATGTGACCAGAAGTTTCTAATTAAGAATCAATACTGCATATATAAAGCTCATGCAACAAAACCATCTAGAGTATTGTCAGTTACTCAAATTGAGAGGAAGTGTGTTTATTTTTATCACATAGGTCAAGTACATTATATATATCTATATATCTATATATATACTAGAGGCCCAGTGCACAAAATTGATGCACCACTGGGGTCCCTCAGCCTGACCTGTGGGATCAGGCCAAAACTGGCTCTCCAACATCCCCCAAGGGGTCCCAGATTGCGAGAGGGCACAGGTCAGGCTGAGAGAATCCACCAGTGCACAGTCAGGGCTGGGGAGGGACACAGGAGGTTGGCCAGCCAGGGAGGGACTGCGGGAGGGCTCCGGGGCATGTCTGGCCTGTCTCACTCAGTTCTGATCAGCCAGACCCCAGCAGCAAGCAAACCTACCGGTTGCAGTATCTGCCCCTTAGTGGTCAGTGTACATCATAGTGACTTGTCCACCAATCAACAGGTCTGCCCCCTGATGGTCAGTGCACATCATACTGAGCTATTGAGCAGCCTTAGCGTATCATAATTAGCATATTACGCTTATGCCAGTTATCAGCGTTAGGCCAATTATCAGCATTCGTGATCTGAAAAAATCAAATTCTCAAATAAGTACTAAAAAAAGGGAAAATATTAGAGAAGAAGACTGTGATTTCTGAAATGATTCCCTCTCCCTGTTGCTGTGAGGGTGACCGTCCAGGGCCATCGGCTTTCATTGCTCCCCCCACACACATGTTCATTCTCACCCCACATCAGAAAATCTTGACAAAACACATTTTTAAAAATCTTCCTGCCACCATGTCTCATAAACTGTCAAACATCTGAAAATGTCCATTTTCACACACGGGAAGCATCAGGGTGAACGTGTTAGGCCGCAGCCTTGGTAAATAGTTAATGCTATTTTTTACGAATGTTTCAGTTATGGTCAGTGCAGCTGCTAAGTGTTCCGATCCAATAAGACATCACAGAGTGAAGTGGACTCTGGGGGCGGTAAAAGCATTCGGGTCCCATTCAGGGAAGTTTGCGGACTCTCACAAAAGCAGCCTCCGCTCCCCACTCACATATTTCCTCCTCTTCGCGGTGATTTTTGCCTCAACAATCTCAGGACTTACTGATTCACGTTCTCCCCTCATCCCTTAACCTGTTTGTTTGCACTTGGTGCTGCTGAAGACTTTAAAATATTGATCTCTTGTTATTACTCCCTGCTATACTCCATCTTGTTGGTACTTTCCCTTTCTGATCCCATGAAATGAAAAATAAATGCAGAAAAAGTGGGTCTTCTAATTAGACATTATTTCAAATAAATGAAGGAGCTCTTGAACTGAAGTAATACTTTTGACAATGCTTATCATTAAAATTATTAGGAGGTAAACACGGGGGTGGGGAACTTTTTTTTCTGCCAGGGGCCATTTGGATATTTATAACATAATTCAGGGAGGGGCTAAACACAATTATCAACTTAAACATTTGCTTGCTATATTTGGTCAAACATTTAATGAACTCACCCCTGATGTCTTGGCAGGGAGAGACCAAAAGATTTCATGGGCCATAGATGGCCCTTGGGCCATATGTTCCCCTCCCCTGAGATAAAGTATGTAATAATACAGTCATTTAATATATATATATATTAAATGACTGTATATATATATTAAATGACTATATATATTAATATATATATTAATTGATTTTTTAACAGAGAGGAAGGGAGAGGGATAGAGAGCTAGAAACATGGATGAGAGAGAAACATCAATCAACTGCCTTCTGCACACTCCCCACTTGGGATGTGCCCCCAACCAAGGTACATGCCCTTGACCGGAATCAAACTTGGGACCCTTCAGTCCGCAGACCGAGGCTCTATCACTGAGCCAAACCGGTTTTGCTGTAGTCATTTTGTTTTACAATAATTTTTACTTTAAATATGTCTACACATACAATCGGTGCTAAATCACACATTGCTTTTGTTGAGTTTTCTTAGAGAAAGTCCAGGTTATACAGAAGATAAAGTGTTAGCAGCCACGTAGTGCAGTTACACTTCGGAGATTGAGCTTTGTGATATCTGCTTACCAAAAAGGATGTCATTTTACTCACTTAACTCATATATATATATATATATATATATATATATATATATATATATATATATATATATATCTTCTGAGGCTTCAATCTCTATTATCACCATTTGGGCATTACCTCCTTTGGTCCTATGTGTGGGTGTACCCACAAACTAGACCATAGGTGACACTCTATGTTCTAATGTAGAGACTATCCTTGCCCTTAACTTGCATGACAGAAGGAGCTTCAGAGATCTTTAGATCTTCTGTGAGTTGCTTTTTCACTTGCTTTTTCAGGCGTACAGTAACTTGTACAGGGCTGTTGAGGAAGCTGCTAGAAGATCCGCATTGCCTGAAGCAAGTGTAAGAAATACCACCAGCTGGAGAACAGGCGTTTTTTAGAGGGGAAAAGGTCTCTATTTCATAAACTTTTATATACCTGACATTTGCTTAGGAAGAGCGATATAGATCAATATCATTGGAAGACCTCTGTGCCTGAGGCCGTAAACGTCCATCTTTGCAAACACAACACAATGTCTTTCAGATGGTGTTGGGGCTCAGCATAGAAACCCAACATGGAAATGAATAGGTGTGCTCCCTTCCTGACAAAAGAGGCTCATGGAAGCTGCCCAGCTCTAACTTTTCACATTAAATTGAAATTACACCCCATTCCCCATGGCGGAAGCTCGGCATACCTCTCCCATGTTAAGACACTGCAAAAAATATTGGCTAAAGCCAAGATTTAAACAACGTCACTGAGAGCATCAGCTCTCACACTTAAGAAGACAGTGGGGGAAGGGAGGGGGAATGGTGGTTGGGATTCAGAATAAATCACATGGCACCGGAGTCATTCAGGAACACTTAAGTCTTCCCTCCCTGCCCTGCAGCTGGCATCCTGTAAAGTTGTATTTTAAGGGAATTGTTGTTCTTCACAGTTTTTAACAGTTTAGTGTTTAGACTTTGAAGTGACAATGAAATATTAAGAAAAAAGTTCACGAAAAGAAGAAAGATTCACTGAGGTAAATGCACATTTTAAAACATATATTATTTTAATGATTTCAGAGAGGAAAAGAGAGAGAAAAAAAAATATATCAATGATGAGAGAGAATCATTGATGAGCTGCCTCCTGCACACCCCCTACTGGGGATTGAGCCTACAACGGGGCATGTGCCCTGACTGGAGATCAAATCAAGGCCTCCTGATTTATAGATCAACACTCAACCCTTGAGCCAGACCAGCCAGGCAAGGTAAACGCACTTTTAAGTTTTAGAGAGGACTGGTAGTATGTGAGTGGATTCTTCAAAAGGGATCAAAACACTGTAAGCAGAACATGAGGAACATGATTGATTATTTTTTTTTTCTAGGAAAAAATACGAATTGTGTGAAACAAAAATTGGGGATCAGAACTTGTGTTTTTTTTTTTCAAAGATCATGGAATTTTCTTTTAATGATAATGATAAATCATTGTTTTTTTTCCCTCTGAAAAGGGAAAATGAAACTAACCATGATGTTGACAATTCCTTCCTCTGCACATGGATGTTTCTGGTTAAAAATCTTCTCTCTCTAACCTCCTAGTCTTTCCTGCCTGTCACTAACAGGTAGTCTCTTCATGAGAAGAGAAGCTAGTGGATCACCTGCCCTCTGTCTAAATGCTGTACACTTAGCTCTGTCTTATAAATAGGTATCATTTAACCTTATAGAAAACTGTATGATTGGGGTTTTACAGTTTAGAAATGGCTCAGCTTTTAAAAAAAAATCTTTAATGTTGAGAATATTACAGATGTCCCTCCCTTTTTCCCCCCTTGCCCTCCACCACCCGGTTCCTGCCCCACCCCAGGCCTCCCCCACACTACCGTCTGCGCCCATGCAATGCCTGTATGTATACAAGTTCTTTGGTTAATCTCTTCCCACCTCCCTCCTACCCTATGAGATTCATCCATCTGGTCCACGTTTCCATGACTCTAGTTCAGTTTTATTCATCATTTTATTGTGTTCATTAGATTCCACATAGAGGTGAGGTCATGTGATACTTGTCTTCCTATGACTCTCTCAGGATAAAATTTTAAGCAGAATTTCTGTATGATTTTAAGATCATCTGGACACACCAGGCATTGTTCTGAAGAATAGCACATAAGAGACTCTTGTATATGAAAGCATGTTTTACATCTGAGAGTAAATTGTGTGTCAGTATAAAGAGGAGCAGCCGACACCAGTTTGGCTCAGTGGATAGAGCGTCAGTGTGCGGCCTGAAAGGTCCCAGGTTCGATCCCGGTCAAGGACATGTACATTGGTTGCGGGCACATCCCCAATAGGTGGTGTGCAGGAGGCAGCTGGTCTATGTTTCTCTCTCATTGATGTTTCTAGCTCTCTATTCCTCTCCCTTCCTTTCTGTAAAAAATCAATAAAATATATTTTAAAAAATAGGAACAGTGCCTACCAGATCATAGCTTAGTCAGAAACAGTCACTGGTAATTCATCAGGCACAGAGCTCTGGTGAGATGGGGCCACCCATTCTTAATCGCCTGTGGGGCTGTAAGGCTCAGTCCGAACAGGTGAGGAGGAGAGTACTTAGCACTCTGGAGATGAAAGCACAGAGACTGAAATCATCCTGAAAATGACTTCATCAAAGTGTCACGCTGTTCCTTATAGTTCAAAGAATTAGCATCTGGATGAAGTTCTAGGTGTGGCTTGGAGGAATTGGCATTACAGGGAAGGCATTTAAAGAATTGTTAATCACATCATGGAAAGGTCTCACCAGGCCCTGGGTACCTTGTACCGGACGCACCCAGTAAACACACCTGGCGTTTGCTAAACGTGCCCGAGTCTAAAAATCAGTGTGAGCTGTCCTGTCTTCAGTAGGATGGGATGACAGTGGCAGTTAGCATTGTAGACATTATAGTTCTTAAAAGACAGTACAATTGTGGAATCTTTAATTTAGTTTTAAGTTCTGGTGACATTGAAGGTGTTACCGTTATGAGAATTTGGTCTGATTTATAATCAATATGTAAATGCAATATGAAGTTAACCAAGAAACATTAAATGACATTGATATTTTTTAAATGGAGCCAAAAGTATTTATGAGAAGACTTTGCATAAACCATTTTGTTCAGGCAAATCCATTGGAAAGGAGGCATTTCGTGGTTTATTCTTTTATATATATAATTTCAGAGTGGAAGGGAGAGAGAGAGCTACATCAATGATGAGTGGAAATCATTGATCAGCTGCCTCCTGCACGCCTCCTACTGGGGATCAAACCCAAAACCTGGGAATTTCCCTGACTGGGAATTAAACTATGATCTTCTGGTTCATAGGGCAATGCTCAACCACTGAGTCACACTGGCCGGGCTGGATAATTCTTGGAATTTCGATTTGGAAGTTAATGTTTGAAAGAAGCAATGGAGAGAAGATCCATAAACAGACTGTTATTTAATATGTAACAAATGCAGCATTTAAAATCAGTGAGAAAGATATAATTGTTTTCCTGAAATTGTGTTGGCACAATAGGCTAGTGTTTGGGAAAACAACTATAGATAGATTAAAAGTGTAAAAGCAAACACTGAATCATAAAAATAAGTAACAAAGTATGGGTGATTTAAGATGATTTAAAAAAATTGAAAAGGATATAAATTTGGATTCAATGAAACAATGTGAGTCATGGGTGAAAAATGGGGTCCCTGTCTCCCAGGCTCTGTGGCAGGTGAAGCGATTGCCAATTGCATCAGTTAGGAAACACTGATGCCCTAGGCATGGTGAGATGACCCACCTCCCCGCAAACTTCTTTCTTTAGCTCACCCCAGAGGATATAATTCTCCTGCCCATTGTCTCAGTGGCATTGGGTTTTATCTCTCCTGTTGCAATAGCTTCACATGAAGTCTTCCTTGCTTCACTTCTTCCAGGGTGAGTTTTTCTTAACATGATATGAAGCCTATAAAGAGCATCTCAAACATACATGTAATGACCCCTAGCCGGTTTGGCTTAGTGGATAGAGCATCAGGACTGCAGACTGAAGGGTCCAGGTTCGATTTTGGCCAAGGGCACATACCTGGATTGTGAGGGCATGCAGGAGGCAGCCAATCAATGATTCTCTCTCTTCATCGATGTTTCTATCTCTCTCTTCCTCTCCCTTCCTCTCTCATATATAAAAAATGTGTAATGCAAGTCTCACTCCCATGTTATATTATTTTCCATGTGACATGTTATATTATTTACACTGCATCTACCTAATAAAAGAGTAGCATGCTAATTGACCATACCTTCATGACGCCCGCCAACCAACCAGGAGTGAGTATGCAAATTAACCCAACAAAGATGGAGGGTTAATTTGCATACACAGGCACGGAGCAGCAGGGGGTAGGGTGGGATGCTTGTGTCGTCACTATGGCAACCACACAGACATTCCACACTGCCCCAGCTGCTCTGGGCCTCTGGACAGAAAGGCGGCTCCAGGCGGCTCCAGAGAGGAAAGAAGGCTCTTCCAGAGCAAAGGGTCTGCTGGCAGGCAGGGGAAGAAAGGCTCATTCTTGCAGGAATCTTCATGCATAGGGCCTCTAGTTGTATGTAAATTACTAAGCAACATCATTAACCTGAAACTCAGAGGTATCTTTTAGATGAAATTTCCATGTGAGCTTCAGTTTTCTGGCTAACTTGCACATTCGGCTATGAAATATACACTTTAAATCGGATACTATTCCAATTCTAAATGATTTGTAGCATGTAGTAGTGAATATTCAATATTCATAGCTAGCCATAATTTTAGAGATAGCCTCATTATAAAATCAGAGTATTAGTGTAGTGCATTTCTATTTATGATTATGCTTTTAAGGCTTAATATATGTATTAATCATGTCATCCAGTTTATTTTAATTAATAGTGCAGTAAATATTTTTGAGAGTCTGCACACTGCTTTTGAACACATTGAAACTTAACATGGGATAAAATGGCCTTCCATCTTTTTTTTAAAAAAAGATATTGCTTAGAACATATTAATGATTTCTGTGTTTCAGCCAATGTAATTTGATGTAATTACATTCCTGGAAGGACTTTCACGTTGAGTCTGCTGATGAAGGCAGCAGCTGAGAGGACACAGTGACCACATTAGAGATAACGGTCTTGTGATAACTCCCAGGGTGCCGTTTAAGCATCATCCTGTGCTGTTCATTGGAAGTACCACACTCCCATTTGTGCACAGTCACGCACTTTTCAGTTCTATTAGGTTGTCCATGAGTTTCACTTCTTTGATAAAAGTGCACTAGAGATTGGCATGCAGACGCAGAAACTACTTTTCCATGAAGTCAGTGAGAAAAGCAAAACTATTGGTCATGAACTAGAAACACCATTAGGATGAAAACAGGAAGCCTGAGACTGCTCCAAAGGGCTGGCAAGAAATGTATGAACACTTGATTCTTTTTAAAAATGCGTATTGGGCCATACAAGTTCATGTAAGTAATGGAAACCAGATTTTCCCTTCTGGTACTGCTCAGAGCATAGGAACCCATGCAGTATGTTTAACGGGTGGTGATTCTACCTCATGTATGGTGGTGACTCAGGAAAAGGATATTACAGGAAAGGAGAGTGGAACAGCCCTAGCCGGGTTTGCTCAGTGGATAGAGAATCAGCCTATGGATGATATGGTCCTGGGTTTGATTCAGGTCAAGGGCATGTACCTCAGTTGTCAGGTGCTGGAGGCAACCAATAGATGTGTCTTTCTCATATCGATGTTTCTCTCTATCTCTCCTCCTCCCTTACACTCCATCTAAGAATCAATGTAAAAATATTGTGGGGTGAGGATTAACAACAACAACAAAAGAACAAAGAACAGTAGAACGGAAAATCACGTGCTCTGGAACTAATGTGAGATAAATATAGGATTGGTCAAACGCAGTATGCTAATTTCATTCATTTGGGGAAATGCAATTGCTTAAGCATCAATTTGGGGATCAGTTACTACAGTTTTATTTCTAAATAGATGGAAAAGATATTTACAAAGAGACTTATTGATTAATATGTGTGGTGAAGACTGAGACTAGAAAATGTAGCACTAGTGATATGCTGATAAATGTTTAATAATAAATTCAATGTTCACATTGTGAATACTATATCCAGAATATATATTATAATATTGAATACTTTGTTATACTTAGAATTATTTTATCCTAATTAAATATTGGTGTAGCCCTAGCCAGTTTGGCTCAGTGGGTAGAGTGTTGGCATACAGAGCAGAGGGGCCCGGATTTGATTCCGGGCCCTGGATGGGTGCATGCAGGAGGCAACCAATTGATGTGTTTCTCTCACATTGGTGTTTCTGTCTCTCCCTCTCTCTTCCACTCTTTCTGGAAATCAATGGAAAAAAAATACCTTCGGGTGAGGATTAAAATAACCAAATAAATAAATTGTGGTATAAAAATGTAAAGAAACATGATCATTACTAAACATGCACACGAGAAAGAGCTTAATTTTATATGTAACCCTATACCTAATCCTATAGAGAAATCCTAGTTGGAAGTTCTCCTTATACATGGATCCTTAGCAGTGCTGGGCACATCTCATGGATGTAGCTACACACACTGCCCATGGGTTTCTAAAGGACACGGGGACTTCCCAGGAGTCCACTCAGTTGCTCCTGGCATGTTTCTCATGACCACATACTCTGCAAAGCAGCTCCGAGCATTCTGTGTCCTGGGGATTTGTCAAGGGGCCTGCAATGTATCAAGCAAATTAAACAAAGCTCACCGTTATAAAGGCAGAAACCAGGAGATACTGAAAACGAAAATCCCGGGAGATCACTTATTGTTTCAATTCTTGGTTGTTTGTTTGTTCTCTTTTCCTGGAAGAATACAAGATACATCGCCTTTTATTCTGCACATAAGCATTGTTTCCGTAACATTCACCAATGGCTACGTTGGGAATAATTAGTGGAAACGAGTACCTGCCTAATTAATGAATGCAAAAAAGAGCTGGGATGCACTGGGAAGGCAACTTAGAAGTCCTTGCAAACATTTATATTTTGCAAATGCTCTCTGAAGGAAACGCTTTTATATCATGTATATTGCTCTAAAATACGTAAAGTGTCTTACCGTAGTTTAATGATATTAAAATGCTAGCTAATGATGCTTAATAGAAATCAAGGGCTTTCACATGATGGGTTCAAAGTGGTAGGAAGATGTCTAATTTATTAGATCATTATTAGATCATAAATTTTTTCCCCCTAAAAGCTATTCTGTAACATATTTGGGTGGAATGTGGGCAGGCTCTGAAGTATCAATAGCTCCTACAAATTGTTGTTTTCCTAGTCCTCGTACTCTCTTTCTCCATGGAAACTTTTAAAAAACATTGCTTTAAAACAAAAAAACAACAAAAAAAACTATTTTCACATGGTTGACCTTTGCCTCAAATTCCCCTAGCTATTTCACAAAGAAATCAGATGCCTAAGGAACCTGTAATGTGACTTTCAACCACTTGTTTATTGAGCTGTCTCCCTCAATAGACAAAAAAAACCCCATCATATACCAAACCCTAAATAACATGGATTTATCACAGCTTCAAAAAACTAAATGTTTTCAAAATTAAAAAGTTCAAGTTCAGATTCTTTATACTTTTTAACTTAAACATTAATTAACATGAAGCGAATTTGTTTTCTATTCCCTAGGGACTCAAGCTGAAGTTAGATTTTGCAATCCAAATGCTATCTTTTAATTAAATAAGTAAAAGCAAAAGTAATCCAGTATTTTTATGTGCAGAAATTGATCCATATATTCAGTGGAGTAAAAATTAAGTGGGTCATATTAAAATACTTTCATCCAAATGGTTTGAGTATTTAACAGATGTTGAAATTACGCTAATTGAAAAATTAGGACTTGAGTTAGCTAAAAATGATTTGCATTTTTACAAAGTTTAATTAATAATTTTACCAGTATCTCACCTATATAACATTACTTGAAACATATCACCTATACAAAGTTACCAGTACTAACAAATTCTACTTTGTAAAATTCAGTAGAAGGTGTGTGATTTGTCTGTATTTTATGCCTCATGAAAACTGCACACCTCAGAAAGAGTACATGAAGTTGTCTTCATGTATTTCTGTCCCTATATGTTAATATAACCTCTAGGAAGTTCTGAAAGTCATCATTTTATACCTATAATATGAGACTTGAAGTTTATTGACAAAGACATTGACAGTTGACTAAGGTAAAAAAAAAAAAAAAAAAAAAAACTGAATAGGAAAACTGAAAATGTTTTGAATATCTTAAGCACTACTAAGTCAGTTATTTTATAGATATACTAGAATCCCAGTGTACAAAATTTGTGCATGGGGACGGGTGTCTCAGCCCGGCCTGCACCCTCTCCAATCCAGGATCCCTCTTGCAATCCAGAACCACTGGCTCCTAACTGCTCACCTGTCTGCCTGCCTGATGCTCCTAACTGTTCCTCTGCCACCCTGATCCTCCTAACTGATCTCCCCTACTGGCCTGATCTCCCTAACTGCCGATATGCTCACTTCCTTTCTGTGCCCTTCTGACCCCGGTGGAGGCATGCTGAGAGCTCCCCACTGCAGCCCTGCCCCCATCCTGATTGGTTGTTTTGTAATGGCATCCTGGCCAATTTGAATATTCCTCTATTATTAGTATAAACTAGAGGCCCAGTGCATGAAATTTGTGCATGGGTGTGTTCCTAGTGGCTGCCTGCTGCTGGCAGGGGCCTCCCTTTGTTCTACACCACCCCCTGGTGGTCAGCACATGTCATAGCCAGTGATCAAACTCCTGGCTGGTCAAACTCCTGAGAGGACACTTTGCATATTAGGCTTTTATATTATAGATATACATTTATAACATATATACTCTATATTGAAGGACATATATATGTATGTAATTTCACAAAAATCTAAGGTAATTCTGTTTATATATAAAAAAAAATTGTTTCCAAAGCAAGAAGCATGGTGTAAAATAATTATTTTATTTGGAGTTTAAACTTTATTACAGGGGTTTAGGTATGATTTGAGGGGGGCAGGAGGACACTGATTTTGTTTAGGGATATCTCAGTTACCTTACCAAGGCTGTCATTTATTCCTTGGGTGATCTTAGGCAAGTTTATATGTATATATATTTTGTACATAGATGAAGGGAGAGAGATAGAGAGTTAGAAACATTGATGAGAGAGAGTCATCGATCAGCTGCCTCTTGCACATCCCCCACTGGGGATATACCTGCAACCAAGGAACATGCCCTTGACCGAAATCGAACCAGGGACCCTTCATTCCCCAAGCCGACGCTCTATCCATTGAGTCAAACCAGTTTCGGCATCTTAGGTAAGTTCTTACAACTCTCTGGCCTTCAGTCTTTATTGTTTTGTTTGATATTAATGTGTGTTATGGTGAGTGTGAGGCCAGTGGAAAAAAACATACTGAAAATATCTCCACAGTAGACAGCCTGAGTTAGTCCTTTATGACTAACATGGGAGGCGACAAAGCTAACTAGAAACATGAATTCCATCCAACCATTATTTTATGTTCTCTGCCACAGTATCTATTCAGAGTGAGTTGTGATACCTGCAACTGTTATTTTTCTGATCATACTACATGATCTAGGGCTGTCCCCGGTGGTTCATTTAATCTCCTGCATCGTAGTTATTGGGATCAATCAATGTGTAGGCAACATCTGATCTGTGTTTCCCCAGTCTCCCTCCTTGAGTTCTAGAAATGGGTAGCCACAGCAAAATGGATACGTTCCCTTGAATATTGGCAAGCATCTCACAGTTAGAGTGTCAGAAATATGTCCATCCGGATCCCTTTCAAGCTTCTTCTCCCTTATTTCTGTCTCATAAAACAGCGACAGCCAGCACCCGTATTCTTGGCCCAGAAACTTAAGTCGGTCATAAATCATGTTCATGTGGCCTTTTTATAAAACCCCCTCCCTCCCCACCGACACTCTCCAAGTCCATAACACAACTATTTGTCTTCATTTCCCATCTATTCTTCAGTGAGACCCTAAGTTACAGTCTGAAAGTGAATACCTGATGATGTCATTTCCCTCTCTCAGGCTCCTCCGAAAGCTTCCCATTCTCTTCAGCTCAAGTAAGAAAGCCCCACAGGACCTGTTCTCCTGCTGCCTCTTCCATTTTTATCCCTGTCAAGTAGGAAACTGTCTCACACATTTATGATCGGCTTTGGGATGAATGAATGCATGTTCCCAGCCAGCAGAGTTCTGTAATTTTATTTGGAGGACTCCTGCTCATTTCTGGAATGGGGACTTTTAACATTGTAGTCATTGAAAGTAAGTCCAGCGAAGATAGTGAAGGGGTGACTTCATTTTTACAACGTCATCTCAGTGTGACACCTCTGTAAACTGGAATATAAATCAGCGAGTCTACCTATGACAGATGTGTATTTTTAAGATATGCATCACTCTAAAGGACAAACTAAATGTGTCCTTGGTTTGACGGATGTTCTGTATTTAGTTTCAAACTCCTTACCTCAACCACATTTAGAAGAAGCTCAAAACATGATCTAAAAAAACCACTGAGCCTTAGCTGATTTGGCTTAGTGGATAGAGCATCAGCCTGTGGACTGAAGGGCCCCTGGTTCCATTCAGGTCAAGGGCACAAGCCCAGGTTGCAGGCTCAGTCCCCAGTGTGAGGTTTGTAGAAGTCAGTCAATCAGTGATTCTCTCTCATCATTTGGTGTTTCTATCTCTTTCCCTTCCTCTCTGAAACCAATAAAAATATATTTAAAATAAAATAAAAAGCCATGGGAGAAGGGAATTAGTCAGAATTGCTTAACTGGTCCATGCATACATGGACGCTTGTGTAGGTGTCCCACATGTCCAGTGTCAAATTGGAAATAGGTGTATATTTCTGGAAGGAGAGAGTTCAGAATTTATCTTGGGGAAAAAATCTTAGGTGTTTACATAAAGTATTAGCAATTTTCAATTGATTAATGAAATTCCAATAGATAAGAATTGACTAACTACCTTCATATATACTTGTCTTCTTTTGAGGGGAAAAAGTTATTTTATTATTTTACCTAAAATATCCAAACTCTTATATAAGACATTTTGTTTATCAGACACAGGTATACTAAGACATGGACACCAATAAGTAAAAATGAGTCCCACTCCTAATCTCCTGGGAGGTGGGGCGAGGGGAGAACAGAAGTAGGAGATTGGATGAACAGGAAATGATTTAACCAATCAATCATGGCTAGGAAATGGAGCCTCCATATAAACCCAAAAGGGAGGGGTTGGAGGTCTCCCAGGATGGTGAATAGGGGAGAGCAGTGAGCTCAGAGAGAGGAAGTTCTCCTTTTTACTGGGCCCATGCATCCCTTCCACTTGGCTGTTCCTCAGTTATATCCTTTTATAATAAACCACCTAATAAGTACAAAGGCCAAGGGAAGAAATGCCCTGAGTGAAACGACTGAAAATATGGCGATAGAATGTTAATTACCTATGCCTTTCAAGAATTATTGGGTAGTCCTAACCGGTTTGGCTTAGTGGATAGAGCATCAGCCTGCAGACTGAGGGTCCCAGGTTTGATTCCAGTCAAGGGCATGTACCTGGGTTGCGGGAGGTAGCTGATCATTGACTCTCTCTTATCAATGATATTTCTCTCTCTCTCTTCCTCTCTGAAATCAATAAAAATATATTTAAAAAAAGAATCATTGGGTAGAGCACATGGCTACCTGAGCTCCATTATGCTTCACAGAGAGAAGGCCTCTCATAATTATTATTTCACATTTATTTTAAAACTACAATGAGTAGTCTGTATAGTTCATGATGAAAACTCTATTCAGAAATGACTTCTATTGAAAATAATGTGTACACAAAATATTTTAATAACACATTATCCTATTATTTCCCTAAGTACCAATTTAAGTACCATTAGGTTTCACTTGGAATCTTCTCTTCATAAAAGATAAATAAATTGAGAATTAATAAAGTGTTCTGTGCAAGACCTGCTGAGTAAAAAGGTGTGCTTTCCCTACTTACTTTAACTGTATTTAAAAAATAAAAGACATTTAGTTATATAATTTCATATAGTGCAAAGAAATAGCTTGCTCTTAAAATAGCATGCTTCAAATTATGTTCTTCACATGAGATGATAATAAGTAAATATTCATAAGCAAGGAATATGATTATGGTAACAAAGGATATTCTGTGTTGTATAATTCTTTTATAATCTAACTCCATAGTTAGTTCCACCAAAATATCATTATTAAGTATTATTTATTTCTCAGGTTTGGGCACAATGAGGGGAAATCCAGAGAAGTATAAATAAGATTCCTTCCTCATTAGTTTAGCATGTTCTTGGCTAGAAAAGATGAATAATATGTAAATAAGAAGGTACAGATAAAAATATAAGCAGAATACATACTCCCAATGATGAATTGCAGAATCATCTGTCTTGTTGACTTGATAATAATGCAAGGTATTAATTCTGTAGACGATAACCCTCTTTTAAAAATAACGTCTTTTCTCAACCAAAGATTTAAGGACAGTTTAGCAGTTAGTATAAGGAGCCTGGAGTTTTAAGGCAAATTAAATAGATAATAAATGAATAGCCAGCAATTCCTCCTCCCACTTTGTTATCTAAGGTCTAGCTGGAAGTCAACCTTTGTCTTGTTGGGCAGAATGTTGTTTACCTCAGATTCAGATACAATGGTAACTTTCCCAATTTGCAGCTTTCAGATATTATTTTGAAAAAAAATTACCCTATTTTGAAATTGGTAAATAATATCAAAATTTGTGTGACCGGCCTATGGTGAGTTAGATAAGGACAGGAGTGGAGTCCTACATTGAAGCATTGAGGAAAGGCATTCTAAGTATGCTTATCAATACGTAACTGTTTCCCAATGCAAAGTTTATTTATTCATGAATCGGCTTTTCAAGATAATTAAGAGTATCTGCAAAGAGGAAATTTCGGAAAATGCAAAAAAAATTATTATTTTGAGATCAAGCATGATTTTTTTAACTTAAGGTTCCAGATCATGACTGGAAGCCATCACATACACATATAAATACACCTTAAGCCAAGATAAAATTTTCTGTGATTTTTTGGTATGTTTTTTTATTGATTTTTTACAGAGAGGAAGGGAGAGAGATAAAGAGCTAGAAACATCGATGAGAGAGAAACATCGACCAGCTGCCTCCTGCACACCCCCACCAGGGATGTGCAGGCAACCAATGTACATGCCCTTGACCGGAATCGAACCTGAGACCCCCCAGGCCGCAGACCAATGCTCCACCACTGAGCCAAACCGGCTTCCGCTGTGATGTGTTTGACCACCGAGTGTAATTGCAGTTACATATCTTGTCCTAATTTCTTGGAAAAATAATATCATAACATGTGTTTTTTTTAATGTGATATTCTATACCTGCCTCTTCAGATAAATTTTTTCCACACATCAATTTTTCACAAAATATGTGATAACATTTCTCATTTCTGTTACAGTGGAATTTAGAATTCCAATATAAATTATATACCAGTGAAGAAATTTTACCATTTTGAATGTCACTAACAACTCTATTTTTGGATTTCATAAAATATGAGATGAAAATGAGGTTCTAAAAGGGCCGTAAAAATCTTAGCAGAATCTGAGCAAGAAGAAAAGGAAACTCATGAATTACATGGATTAGCGCAGGATCAAATAATAGTTGTGAAGGGAGTGGGTGGCCCTCTCTCTTCTCCTGACTAGTCTGTTTCCTAGGAAACAAAGGCTGAATGATTGCACAAATGACCTTCTGCCTGTGGATTCAAATAGATGAAATTATATAGGACTGTACTCGATGCAGAAGAAGAAAAGCTAGTTGGTAGAATGAATTTATTAGGTAAAATGGAAAAGTTTTAAATACTTATTTTACTTTCCAAGAGTTAAAAAAAAGAAAAAAAAAAGATAAGTTCATGTTAAAATCTTCTGTCTGGACTATTAAAGTCCCCATCCTATCAAGTCCTGAGATTGTAATACAACTGGTCAACCAGCATGGTGATTAAACACCTCTGTTTCATCGTATCTCACAGGGAGCTGTTCACTAACTCAACTGGCTCCTACCAGTCCAGCTAAATTTGATTCCAACAGGCACCCAGATGGTATCAGTGGGATGTCGTTTTGACTAGCAGCAAAGTGTTTATTAAATGGTCTCTGTCTGATGGACTTCCAGCAAAATGAACCCAGCACAAGGATATTAAACACAGAAGCCTTCACGGAGTTGGACAAACACAGCTTTCTCAGAGAGGAGCCTGGTGATGCATTGCCTCTGATCATTTAGAATCACCCTCTGTGAAAGTTATCTACTAGTCACTAAAAGGATAAAAGCATGCCTCTTCCTGGGGGAAAAAAAAAAGTAACCTTGGACTCCCATGGAAAGAAATTCGTGCAGTGTTTTAAAGAGCACGCCTTTTCATGTAGATTAATGCGTTTACAAGTTTGTTGCTACAGGAATAGTTTGTAGGTCTAGTCCGTTCTTTCCTCTCGGAGCTCTGTGTGTTTTATTTTTTTTAAATATATTTTATTTTATTTTATTTTATTTATTTATTTTTTTACAGAGAGGAAGGGAGAGGGATAGAGAGCTAGAAACATCAATAAGAGAGAAACATCTACCAGTTGCTTCCTGCACACCCCCTACTGGGGATGTGCCCGCAACTAATGTACATGCTCTTGACTGGAATCGAACCTGGGACCTTTCAGTCCACAGACCGATGCTCTATCCATTGAGCCAGACTGGTTTCGGCATCTGTGTGTTTTTATATACTTGAATGAAGCTTTGTGGGAGAAGTCACTTTGCACAGCCCAAGCCCAAGGAGTATGGAGATGTGTTTTACCTCCTGAAGAGTGGAGTGTCTTGTTAGGATTATTTTAAATTCTTCCGCATAGAATATTGGTCCACATTTCCTCACTTAATGATTATTCAGCATTTATTTACATTTATATTTTTACTAGAAGTCCAGTGCATGAATTCATGCAACAGTGAGGTCCCCTGGCCTGGCCTGTGGGATTGGACTGAAACTGGCTCTTCAACATCCTCTCGAGGGATCCTGGATTTCTAGAGGGTAGAGGCCAGGCCTAAGAACCCCACTGGTGCACAATTGGGGCTGGGGAGGGATGTGAGAGGGCTCCAGTGTGTGTCCAGCCCATCTCGCTCAGTCCTGATTGGCAGGACCCCAGCAGCAAGTTCACCTATTGGTTGGAGCTTTTTCCCCCTGATGGTCAGTGCATGTCATAGTGACTGGTCAACCAGTTGTTGTCATAGCGAGTGGTTGAGTGGACTAAGCATATCATTAGCATATTATGCTTTAATTGGTTGAACAGGCAACCAAATGACCAGACACTTAACATACTAGGTTTTTATTAAATCGGATATTTATTTATTTATTTATCTATTTATTTATATTTATATACCGGTATGTATTTAAAGATTTTCAGTCTTTCCATTAGCTACTGTGTTCCATTGACAGAACCATAATTTTTTTCTATGTACAACTCTCTTACTTTCTGGGACTACCCACTTTGTACAATTTTTGGTGCTGTTATATATAGTATTAATTCAAATTTTTCAATGACAGTATTTAAAAAAGCATCTATGGTTTGTATACTAGCCTTGGATCTTGTGACTTTGCTATATTCTCTTACTATTTCAAGGTATGTGTTGATTTGAGGGGTTTTTACATGGACAATCCTATCATCTATGAATAAAATAATTGTATTTCTTTCTTTTCAATTGGGTAGCATTTATTTGTTTTTCTTGTTCTATTGCACTAGCAGGAGCTTCCAGTAAGGTGCTAATTGGGCATGATAAGAGCACATCCTTGTCTTGTTTCCAATCTTAGGCTGGAAGCATCCGCTGCTCCAGACTAAGCATGTTGTTGTCTATAGTTTTTTGTTATAAATACTTTTTATTAACTTGAAGCATTTCTCTATTCTTAGGTGAGAATTTTAATTTTTAAAGTCATGAATAGATGTTGCAATTTGTCAAATACCTCTTGGCATTAGTAAACAAAAATATATAATTTTTTTCTTTATCCCGTTGATGTAGTGAGTAACCTTATATGATTTTCACGTTTTCAGACAGCTTTGCAGTCCTAAATTAAATTTCACTTGATCGTGATCTATTATTTCTGTATACATTTGTCGGAGTCTATGTTCTAATATTGTGTTGACTTTTGCATCTTCGTTGATGAGAGATATTTGTCTGTAGTTTTTTGTTGTTGTTATTGTTTTTTTATTTTTTATTGCAATGTCTTTACCTGGTTTTGTTTTATTGAATGAGGTAGTAAGTTTTCCCTCTGCTTTAAAACCTGGAAGAGACTTTAGGAAACTGAAATTATTTCTTTCTTTAAATATTTGCTAGAATTCACCAGTGAAACCATCTGAGCCTCCATTTGAAAGGTTATTTCTTTGAAAGGTTATTGTTTGTTGATTCAATTTCATGCACAGATATAGTCATATTTAGATCTCCATTTCTCTTTGTGTTCATTTTGCAAGGTTTTTCATCTCACATAATTGATCCCTTTTATCTGTTTTCATTATTCATACTATTCTGTTACTATTATTCTAATGCCCATGGGCTCAATAGTGCTGATCCCTTTGTAACTTATCATATTGGTAATGTATGTCTTCTGTCGTTTCTCTTGGTTAGGTTGACAAGAATTTTATCAATTGTATTGATCTTTCAGTTTTATCGATTTTTCTCTATTTTTTTTCTGTTTTCATTTCCATTGATTTCTGCTCTCATTTTGATTTTTCTTTGAGTCTGTTTGCTTTAGGATAAAATGTATTTTTCCCCTCTAGTTTTCTAAAGCGAAGCAGAGGTTATTGATTGGAGATCTTTCCTCTTTCCTGTGGTGCATATTTAATGTCATGGATTTTCCTTTAAGCATTGCTTATTCTGCACCCACAGGGTTCGGTGTGTTGTAATTTTAGTTTCACTTAGTTCAAAATATGTTTCTTAAATGTCACCGAGGACTTTTTTTGGTGATGCATGTGCTCTTTAGAATTGTCATGTTTAATATCTAGTTATGTTTTTGTTCCTGATTTACAGTTCAATTTCATCCTGGTTTGACAACACACTTTATGTGGTTTGCCAGTCAGGAATAAATCTGGGCTTAAGTAAGGAGACATCTTACTTGAAAGCTTGATTGTAAGAGAAGGGAAAGGGAGTAACACAATGGGGACAATCGGATTATTGTTATAGTGAGAAGGTTCCAACTGAGAATGTACGTAGGAGTTTCAAAGGTTAAGCTGACTCCAGAGCCCTAGAATCAGGAGAACAGATGGTGTAAGTTTCAGTAGGAGTCCAAAGGTAGGAGAAGACCAACATCCCAGCTCAAAGACAGTCAGGCAGAGAGAATTCTTGCTGACCCTGCCTCTTATCCTAGGTCAGCGGTTCTCAACCTTTCTAATGCTGCAACCCTTTAATATAGTTCCTCATGTTGTGTGTTTTCCAATGGTCTTAGGAGAGAACCGCTAGCAGGGTCACCTAAAACCATTGGAAAACACAGATATTCACATTACGATTCATAACAGTAACAAAATTACAGTCATGAAGTAGCAACAAAAGTAATTTTATGGTTGGCGGTCACCACAACATGAGGAACTGTATTAAAGGGTTGCAGCATTAGAAAGGTTGAGAACCACTGGTCTAGGGTATGAGACCAGTTACCTTTGGAGGAGGGGGCAATCATATTGCTCAGTTTATTGAGCAAATATTAATCTCATCCAGAAACATCCTCTGACGTACCAGGATATACAGTCTGGTACCAATGGCCCAGTCAAGTTGGCACACATTAACCATCACAAGAATTGAATGGTGTCATAGAAAGAGGACATAAGTCCTGTGAGTAAGAGCAGAACTAACACAGACCTAAATTAACAAACAGGAACACCACCAAATGGTCAAGTCTAGGTGATCTGCAAGCAATTTAACTACTTGCTAGAAAAAAACTGAGCTTTAGAACAATGTCACATAATAATAATAATTTAAAAAATACAGTCATCATATACAAGAGCCAATGAAATAAAAATAAGCTGTAAAATAATACGGAAATGTGGCCTCATTTGGGATGTTTGCTTCCATCCGGTTCCTCGCTCTGTTTTCAACAAAAACCATTATTTAAAAAAGAAAATTCAGGAACAGTGAATCCATATTTCTCCCACAGTCTCTTGTTTCATTTAAAAAAAAATACTAAACTGAGAAACTTATAGCATAACTTACATATTTTTAAAAGGTATTTTGGAAGAATTCATTGAGTCTAAGTCAACCTGATATGTGTTTGCACACTTAAATCATATCTGAATCTTTATATCTGAGCTAAAATATGTAAAGAATTAAGGAGGAAAGTGAGTTATTTGGAGGTTTGACAGCTAAATATTTTTCATTCATTTTATAAATTGAAAATAGTTTCAAACATATCAAGGTTTTACATTTAAACTCTAAATAACAAGACACATTCAAATGAACGATGTTTTGTGCTCATAATCTTGTTTTCCTATGATAGCAAAGTGCCTTAATTCTTGTGGAATATTTGTACTGCGTCCGACCGAGTAAAAAGTATAATTTACGGTGTGTGTTCTGTTAGAAAAATGGGTCAGGTGAGAGACAAGTCAGAGACTTGTAACTTTTAACACAGTACCTATGAAGCACCGAGGCTCACGGATGAATCCTTTCCAAGTTGTGATTATTACTTGCGGAAGTTCTAAATCAGAGGGCTTACTCCAGTCAATCACAGATGGCATCTAAAAAAGACTGGCCTTTCAGCGTGATGAACTTGGGGTCTTTCTGACTTATTTTTCAATTTTTTGACTTTTATCTTATAAGAAGTACAGAACCTGTTGTCAGGAAGTCATTAACCTTAAAGCATGGGTGGTCTCATTCAAGAGAGAAAAATGGTGACCTTTGCTACCTTAAAAACCCCAAATACTATTACAAATTCAGGAAGAGCTCTTTTTTCTTTTCTTTCTTTACTTTCCTGTTCTTTTTTTATTTTATTTTTTTCTTTCACTCCAAGTGAACAATCTTAGGAACATTTCTAACTGAAATACCCGTTCAAATTCTCTTTGAAAAAAATAATAGTAGGTCTAGTGAAACATGCTCTACATAAGTGTGAATAAATAAATAAATGACTGCCTATGACAACATACAGTGTATTTTTAAATTTGTGTTGTACAGAAGAAATATTTGGACGCTGATGGGAGTTTTGGTAAAAATTCAGTAGAAATTAATTATGGGATTGCCATGAGACCTTTGGCCAGTTTTTCTATTTTCCCCTCTCTTTTAGAGTTTTAGAAATTGAGGCAATAAAATAATATTGTGCCAATGAGTTTATGCCTTTTCTCATAAGATCCTGGAACCCACTGAATTATTTGACCAGAGAGATGAAGTAATTAATGCATTCATTGATTACTGTGAACATAGATGGATATGATGGAGTGGGAAAATTCATACGAGTGAGACCAGGTGGGAAGCATGAACAATCTTTCCTACACGTGAGGGAATGAGGGTCATTTTTTTCCAGTAACATTTAGAGACTTCCATCTACTGAAGTTATTTGTCTTGCCCAGTTGTGAATAGCTTTGTAATTTTTTCAAAGTCTACTTTTAATAACAGAAGAATGAATCTACTTTTAATATAAGTTTTATTCAAGTCTTCTAACTCAACTAATTCTTGAACTTTCACAGTATGTTTGGCAGGGACAATCATCATCATTATTTTATGAAATAATGCTCAAAAGAGAAAACTCAAAACCCAGTGACATTTGTCTTTGAAGTGTGTCCATGCTGTTCTCTGGGAATTCTGTGGAGGAAGATAAACTCAAGTTTATGAAAAAGAAAGAAAGGAACTGAGCCATTTAATCTTCTTATATTGATAATTGGAAGCTATGAAAAATTTTACACTGTGAGCTCCTAATATTGCCACATGATTAAAATATGGTTTTACTGTAATAAGGTCTGTTTTGTGACCAAGGTGGCATTTTTATTTTGCCTTTTAATGTACATTCTGTATTCCCTGTAATTATATTCTCAGATGGTTATTTTAACATAATACACACTTGGAATATTCATATATCCATTTTCATACATCATGTCCAGATTATGCAGAAGCTGGAAAAAATTTCCAGTCATGGATTTTAATGAGCAAGGCTGAGAAATCAAAGTTCTCTCAAGGATTAGGAAAAGAATTCAGTATGTATAGTATTAGAAAATCTTGCTTATTTTGCATGTAAAATATAGGGCTTAGTTTGGTATTAAAAGTATATTTTATAAAGAATAATAGGTAGGAGCTTGAAGATGGCGACCGAACAGTCGGACCTATTCTGACTCTGGTCCCAGAACGGATAAAGGGGGCTTCTGAGTCGCTCAGGGAGAGTTGATTGGCAGCTAAGGGACAGCGGAGCTCTCAAGGAGGGTAAGGGAGAGTCCGCTGGACAGGATTTCCTGACCAAGTGGCCAGGACGGCCGCGGCAGCAGCAGCAGCAGCAGCAGCAGCAGCAGCAGCAGCAGCAGCAGCGGCGGGGGCAGCGGAGGCAGCGTGCGGTGGGCTGCGGGCGTGGAGGAAGGGCTGCATTGTCTTGCCAGGAAGGAAAGAGCTTCTCTGAGGCGTGGAAAACGCACAGCCCGGAGGTCCATCGAGCAGCTGAGACTCCCAGAGCTGCGCAGACACGTGGATTCCGGGGAGATCTTCAGTCACCCACGGAAAGGTCAGAGTTTGCGGGGATAGCCTAAGGGATCTGGGTTCCGCGGCGGCGAGCTCCGGCCCCGCCTCCACTACGGCAGCCGGGGAGCTCCGGCCCGCCTCTGCTACGGTAGCCGGGGAGCTCCGGCCCCGCCTCTGCTACGGTAGCCGGGGAGCTCCGGCCCCGCCTCTGCTACGGTAGCCGGGGAGCTCCAGCCCTGCCTCCACTGTAGACGGGTGCGCGAACTACAGCCCGCGGAGGCGGAGCGGAGCCCAGAGAAGGCTACAGCGACACCTAGTGCTGGGTTTGAAGTAATCCCCCCCAGAAGAGGGGCTTTTTTAAAACGCCAGGGGACAAGGGACAGTGTGTTAAGAATAGCGGCTGTCCCGCCAAGGGCGGAACATCTGGACACCTTGGCACCGGTTCCCATTCATCCCCTTGCTTCTGAATACTAGAGAAGAACTGCCCAGTTGGGCATAGCCGGGGAAATTGTAGGGGGAATTTGCCTTCTGGAAACAAGGGATTGGAGCCAGAAGACATAGTCCTGGAGCCAGCTAGAGCCATAGAGAAAGAAGGCCAGAGCAACCAAAAAGACTGGGAGGTCAAACCGGAAACACTGACACCTAAGAGCCGAATTACAAACTGCCTTTTTTTTTTTTTTTTTTTTTCTCTTTTTTCTTTTTATTAATCAAAAATAAACGGACACAAATAACTAAGATATAACCTGCTTAAAATTAAGGTTTACCTTACAAAACTCAGGTGCAGTGGAATGCTGGGGACTGCAAGACTGTCTGGTCTGAGAATCAGGAGTGCCAAATACATTAACAGAGGAAGTGAATGACCACTACTGGACATTTTTATGCTAATTTTACTATTCTTTATTTTATTTTCATTTTTTACATCTTTTATTTAATTTTCACTTTTTATAGCATTTACTTAAGAAAAATTTTTTCTATTTTTTTCCTTACTTCATTTTACCTTTTCAATTATTACATTTTTCAATCTTTATCATCACTATTACTACTGCTATTTTGCAATTTTTGTTTCTTTCCTTTTTTTTTTTTTTTTGTTCTTTGTTTTTTCTTGTTTGTTTGTTTGTTTGTTTGTCTGTTTGTTTCCTCTCCAGTACCATTTTATTTTATTTTTTTTCTGTATTTTACATTGGGAATAACCTCCATTCTATTTTAATCACTACTTTAGCATCATTCAACCCTATCTCAACTTGACCTTTACACCATCACTCTCTTACTAAACTTTACCCTTTTAGTCAACGGTTTATCCTATCCCTTTCCAGCTCTAGATTTTCCTATATTCTTTCTGTATACCCCTTGCTAAAGCTCTCACTATACGTATAGACCTAAGTTCCAACCCCTGATCCAAGTGTATAAATACCAATTTCTGTACTATATTAACTTGTTAAAAAAAAACAAAAACTGTTCTCCCCTCTATCCTTTGCGCATTGTTTGTGTGAGGGTTGATTATTGTGAATTTTTATGCTTTTTAGTGAAATGGTTATGCTTATTCCTGTGTTGTTATTGTTGCATTGTATTTTTTTTTAAAATCCTCTGTTTTTGTTTGTTTCTATTACTTCTGTATATCATAGACTTACTTAATAATAGTGGATATTGTAGTTTGTATTAATCTCCAAGTATTGTTACTGGCATTGGCTGGGTTCAGTAGTTGTTCTATGGCAATTTTCTCCACATATATATAGTTTGTTTCCCATTTCTCTTTTAGTTTGCTTCTTCTCTCCCTTTCTTTCTCTCTCTCTCTCTCTCTCTCTCTCTCCTTTCTTTTTTTCCCTGTTTTCCAACTTTATTTTGTCATTACTTTTTTTCTTCTCTTTATATCTCTTTATCCTTCTTTTTTTATTTTATTTTCTTAATTTTTTTTTTACATTTTAATTTTATAAAAAATTTTCTTTATTTTATTTTTACCTTTCTTCCTTCTCCCCTAACCCCTAAGTTGCCTTTCTCTAGTGGTCACCTTTATTTGAGGTTATTAATATTGTAAATACATTCCTGTTAAGTGCCTCTTGTGTTGTACCTGGTAGTGTTGTATATTGTACCTTTAAATCAACGCAGCAGAAGGAACACCACATAACCAGACACCCTGAAAAGAGAGGCTATGGGGAGACAAAAACATAGTCTGCACATAAAAGAAAAGCAGGCATCACCAGAAAAGGAAGTAGAGTCAGAGGCAACCAGCCTAACAGAGCAAGAATTCAGAATAATGATCATAGGATGGCTAAAAAGAATGGAAGAGAAATTTGACAATAACCAAGAAGAAATGAGGAAGAACCACGAGGAATTGAAGAAGAACCAAGAGGAAATGAAAAATGACATCGCTACCATGAAGAACTCAATAGAAAGCATCAAGAGTAGACTAGATGAAGCAGAGGACCGCATCAGTGAGCTAGAAGATAAGATGGAAAAATATACCCAAGTAGAGCAACTTCTAGAAAAAAAGATTAAAAAGCAGGAGGAGAGCCTACGGGAGCTTTGGGACAATACAAAACAAAATAATATTCGAATAATAGGGGTTCCAGAAGGAAAGGAAACTGAGGTAGACATGGAAAAAGTATTTCAAGAAATAATGACAGAAAACTTTCCTGAAATAGAGAAGAAAAAACCCACACAAATCCAAGATGCTCGCAGAGTCCCAAGCAAAATGAATCCCAGAAAACAGACTCCAAGGCATATTATAATTAAATTGGCAAACAACAACGACAAAGTAAGAATCTTAAAAGCAGCCAGAGAGAGACAGAAAGTTACATACAAAGGAACCCCCATCAGACTAGCAACTGATTTCTCAACGGAAACTTATCAGGCCAGAAGGGAATGGGATGAAATATACAAAGTCATGCAAAGAAAGGGTCTGAATCCAAGAATACTGTACCCAGCAAGGCTATCAATCAAAATTGAAGGGGAAATCAGGAGCTTCACAGACAAAAAAAGACTGAAGGAATTTATCTCCACCAAACCAGCAATGCAAGAAATGCTAAGGGGTCTACTGTAAAAATAAAGAAATATTAAGTGAAGAAGGAACACAGGGGTATAGATTAAAAATGGCATCAAATGAGTACCTATCATTAATAACTTTAAATGTAAATGGTTTAAATGCTCCAATAAAAAGACATAGGGTAACAGATTGGATAAGAAAACAAGACCCATACATCTGTTGTCTACAAGAAACCCACCTCAGAAAAAAAGATGCACACAGACTGAGGGTGAAGGGATGGAAAAAAGTTTTCCAGGCAAATGGAAATGAAAAAAAAGCTGGGGTAGCAATACTTATATCTGACAAATTAGATCTCAGATTGAAGGACATAATAAGAGATAATGAAGGCCACTTCATAATTCTAAAGGGAACAATCCAACAAGAAGAAATTACCCTGGTAAATATATATGCACCCAATACAGGAGCAACCAAATACATAAAAAAACTGCTGGAGGACATTAAGGGAGAGATTCATAGCAATACAATCATAGTAGGAGATTTTAATACCCCTCTGTCACCCTTTGACAAATCATCTAAACAAAAAATCAGCAAAGAAATATCAATCCTAAATGACTCACTAGACCAGATGGAATTAATTGACATCTTCAGAACACTCCACCCCAAAGCCGCAGAATATACATTCTTCTCAAGTGCACATGGGACATTCTCAAAGATAGACCACATTTTGGGACATAGGCAAAGTCTCTTCAAATTTAAGAAGATAGAAATCGTATCAAGTATCTTCTCAGACCATAATGGCATAAAACTGGAAATTAACTACAATAAAAATAATCCAAAGAAATCAAACACATGGAGATTAAACAGCATGCTATTAAACAAGGACTGGGTTACCAGAGAAATCAAGGAAGAAATTAAAAACATCCTGGCAACAAATGACAATGAAAACACAACAATCCAAAATCTATGGGACACAGCAAAAGCAGTTTTGAGAGGGAAGTTCATATCCTTACAAGCCTATTGCAAAAAACTAGAAAAAAGGGTAACAGATGATCTAACTCTACAACTCAAAGAATTAGAAAAGGAGCAACAAGAAAAGCCCAGTGTAAGCAGAAGGAAGGAAATAACAAAAATCAGAGCACAGATAAACGACATAGAGACCAAAAAAACAATACATAAGATCAACAAAACCAAGAGCTGGTTTTTTGAAAGAATAAACAAGATAGATGAACCTCTAGCCAGGCTAACCAAGAAACAAAGAGAGAGGACCCAAATAAACAAAATCAGAAATGAAAGAGGTGAAATAACAACAGACCCCACCGAAATACAACAGATTGTTACAAAATACTATGAACAACTCTATTCCAACAAACTGAACAACCTGGACGAAATGGACATATTCCTAGAAAAATACAACCTTCCAAAACTCAATCAGGAAGAATCTAAAAATCTTAATAGACCAGTGACGTGGGAAGAAATTGAAACAGTCATCAAAAAGCTTCCAGCAAACAAAAGCCCAGGGCCTGATGGCTTCACAGGAGAGTTTTACCAAACATTCAAGGAAGAACTAAAACCTTTCCTCCTCAGACTATTCCAAAAAATCCAAGAGGAAGGAACACTTCCAAACTCCTTCTATGAAGCCAGCATCACCCTAATACCAAAACCAGATAAAGACAACTCAATGAAAGAGAATTACAGGCCAATATCCCTCATGAACATAGATGCCAAAATCCTCAACAAAATTCTAGCAAATAGACTCCAGATGAACATCACAAAGATCATACACCATGACCAAGTAGGATTTATTCCAGGAATGCAAGGATGGTACAATATCCGCAAATCAATAAACGTGATACATCACATAAACAAACTGAAAGATAAAAATCATATAGTCATATCAATTGATGCAGAAAAAGCATTTGATAAAATCCAACACCCTTTCCTGATAAAAACTCTTAACAAGGTGGGAGTACAAGGATCATACCTCAACATAATAAAAGCTATATATGATAAACCCACAGCCAACATTATACTCAATGGGCAAAAACTAAAACCATTCCCTCTAAGAACAGGAACAAGACAGGGATGCCCACTCTCGCCACTCCTGTTTGACATAGTACTGGAAGTACTAGCCATTGCAATTAGACAAGAGGAGGAAATAAAAGGCATCCAAATTGGAAAAGAAGAAGTAAAGTTATCCTTATTTGCAGATGACATGATACTGTACATAAAAAACCCAAAAGACTCCATTAAAAAACTAATTGACTTAATAAATGAATTTGGCAATGTAGCAGGATACAAAATTAATGCCAAGAAATCCACGGCATTTCTATACACCAACAGCGAAACTATAGAAATAGAGATTAAAAAAGCAATTCCATTTACCATCGCACCAAAAAAATTAAGGTACCTAGGAATAAATTTAACTAAGGAAGTAAAGGACCTATATGCAGAAAACTACATGACACTGAAAAAAGAGATAGAGGAAGATGTAAAGAGATGGAAGAATATACCATGTTCATGGATCGGTAGAATCAACATCATCAAAATGTCCATACTTCCTAAAGCAATCTATAGGTTCAATGCACTCCCCATTAAAATACCAACGGCATATTTCACCGACCTAGAAAGAACTCTCCAAAAGTTCATTTGGAACAATAAAAGACCCCGAATAGCCACAGCAATCCTGAGAAAGAAGGGTAAAGTAGGAGGGATCTCAATACCAGACTTCAAACTGTATTACAAAGCCACTGTTCTCAAAACAGCCTGGTACTGGCACAAGAACAGACATATAGATCAATGGAATAGAATCGAGAACCCAGATATCAACCCAAATCACTATGCTCAATTAATATTTGACAAAGGAGGCACGAATATACAATGGAGTCAAGACAGTTTCTTCAATAAATGGTGTTGGGAAAATTGGGTAGACACATGCAAAAGAATGAAACTAGATCACCAACTTACACCATACACAAAAATAAACTCAAAATGGATACAGGACTTAAACATCAGACGGGAAACCATAAAAATACTAGAAGCATCCGCAGGCAGCAAAATCTCAGACGTATGCCAAAAGAACTTCTTCACTGATACTGCCCCTAGGGCAATGGAAGCTAAAGAGAAAATAAACAAATGGGACTACATCAAAATAAAAAGTTTTTTTACAGCAAAAGAAACCATCAACAAAACAACAAGAAAGCCCACGGTATGGGAGAATATATTTGCAAATAATACCACAGATAAAGGTTTAATCTCCAACATCTACAGACAGCTGATACAACTAAATAAAAGGAAGATGAATGATCCAATTAAAAAATGGGCAATGGACCTAAATAGAATATTTACAAAAGAAGACAGAAAGAAGGCCAAAAGGCACATGAAAACATGCTCAAAGTCACTAATTATCCGAGAGATGCAAATCAAAACAACAATGCGGTACCATCTCACACCTGTCAGAATGGCCAACATCAACAAATCAACAAACGACAAGTGTTGGCGAGGTTGCGGAGAAAAAGGAACCCTCGTGCACTGCTGGTGGGAATGCAGACTGGTGCAACCACTGTGGAGAACAGTGTGGAGTTTCCTCAAAAAACTGAGAATGGAACTCCCATTTGACCCAGTAATCCCACTTCTTGGAATATATCCCAAGAAACTAGAAACACCAATCAGAAAGGATATATGCACCCCTATGTTCATAGCAGCACAATCTACAATAGCCAGAATCTGGAAACAGCCGAGGTGCCCGTCAGCTGATGATTGGATCCAAAAACTTTGGTACATCTACACAATGGAATACTATGCTGCCATAAAAAAGAAGGAATTCTCATCATTTGCAGCAACCTGGATGGAATTGGAGAACATCATGCTGAGTGAAATAAGCCAATCAATGAAAGAGAAACACCACATGACCCCACTCATTTGTGGATAATAAAGATCATTATAAACTGATGAACCAAAAGATAGATATAGAGACAGTAAAGCAACAAGCAGATTGTCAAATTACAACGGGGAGGGGAGGAGGGTCTGGGGGAGACAATAAATCAACCCAAGGACTTGTATACCTGCATATAAGTACAACCAATGGACATAAAACTCTGGGGAGGGAGGGGATACATGGGAGGGAAGGAGGGGGGCAAAAAAAAAATCAATAAAATATGTAAAATAAAAAAAAAAAAAAAAAATAAAACATAAAAAAAAAAAAAAAAAAAAAAAAAAAAAAAAAAAAGATACAATAGTGAACAAGTCAGAAAAATGGTTAGGTGCCTGTTCTTGTGTATCTTACATTCTAGTATAATTTAAATAGAAAATCAAATAAATACAATAAAGAAAAAAAAAAAAAAAAAAAAAAAAAAAAAAAAAAAAAAAAAAAAAAAAAAAGAATAATAGAAAATGTGTCTGTGCTGAGAAATGCAGAAATTGGAAAGGGAACATCTGGTATAGAGAAATTATATCTATAGTCATTCGCATTATAATATCTGTATTAAAGAAAACTGTATTCTAGAAATGTATTTCATTCTCAGAAGCATTTGTTAGTGACAAGAATAATGAAGCAAGAAAATGTGTCCATTTGAGAAAGTGAAATTTTGTCACTTCCTTTAAGAGTTTGAAGGACACCTTTTAATTTTTTAAAATACATTTCTATTAATTTCCTATCAGAAGAGAGAGAGAGAGAAACATCAATGATGAGAGAGAATCATTGATTGGCTGCCTCCTGCATTCCCCCCATTGGGGATTGAGCCGGTAACCTGGCCATGTGCGCAGCCTGGGAATTGAACCCTGACCTCCTGGTTCATAGGTGGATGGTCAACCCCCTGAAACATGCTGGCCTAACCTGGCTGAGTTTTATTTTTATGTTTTTAGTTTATCTTCTAATTGGTGTAGTCCGCATTTTAAGAACAGGCAGGAGTACCAAAAAACTGACTCCTTGCCTGGAAGACACTCGTCCAAAAGCTAGTCCAGACCACAGTGACTGCAGCATTTGAAAAGCAATTTATTTAACCGCTACAGACTTGACCCAGCCTTCCTGGAAATGTTAAAAAGCTCTTTGCTTCTTTAGGAGAAAGGCCAGTGACATTTTTCAGCTGTAGAGTTTTTGACATAGCTCATCTGTAAAGCAGTCAAAACGCAGGGAAAATCTGCTGCTCCCACGCAATGTGCAAGAACACACATTTTAAGAAGTGAAATTTCACAGCCAGCAATGAGGGGTGTGTAGAGAGGAGGCTATTGCTAATTATTAGACCCGCCACTTATATTTCCACCCCCACTTCAACTCCTTTTTTGGTCTCAGTGAAGCTTGAGGCAGTATCAGAGGACAAAAGGTCCTTGTCATCATACAAGTACCTGGATTTAATATTTTCTCAGTTTCCACTTTCAGTGTGTCTACATAACATGGCACATTGTCATTAAACTTGGACTTCTGGGAAAATAACTAATTAAAAAAAAAGACTTCTGATTCAGTCATAACATATCATAGTACATGCAAGAAGACTCTAACAAAACAGATAATTTTCACAAATTAAACATTTAAAATCCTAAAAATGTGCATATTAAATTGAAAGTAAAAATTTCCAACTCACTAAATACACCTTACAAAGGACTCTGGTTTTCAACATTGTTGTCCTTGACTTAGACGCATGTAACTAAAATATGTAACTAAAATATATATGAAGAGCCCAGCCTGTGTGTGACTCAATGGATAATCATCCACTTCTGAACCAGGAAGTCAAGGTTCAACTCCCTGTCAGGGCACATGCCCACTTGTGTGCTTGATCCCCAGTGGGGAGTATGCAGGAGGCAGCCAATCAGTGATTCTCTCTCATCAATGATGTTTCTCTCTCTATCTCTCTCCCTTCTCTGAAATCAATAAAAATATATTTAAAAGAATAAAATATTTATGAAGAGCTTGGCTCTAAGGCCAGCCAGAGCAGAATAAGGCCTCACAAGTAATTTCAAAGTGAAAAGAAGAAACAGCAAGCACAGCAGTTGGTGGGTTGGAGGCTGGGGAAATCCAGGTTCAAAGGAAAGACTTCTTACCCAAATGCAGAGAAATGAGGGAAGCACAGCATCACAGACAGACCACCTTGGTGTAGCCAGATCTCCTTGACTCCTTTTATCCCCACATCACTGAGATGGGCCATCAGTCATCTCTGTTAAACAGACAACATTTCAGGTAGATGACTAAATGTATCTGACACGCTCTCAGTGTCACTTAGGAACAGAATAACAATGTGTGGGTAATTTCCCAGCCGCCACTCAGCGAAGTCAGTGTTGGTTGACTTCAGCAGAACAGAAGAAGGTACCTCACAAAAAGTCAACGTGATTGAAGAAAAGTTTCCTTGGTAGTTTATTTATCCTCACACAACACTCACGAGAGGGTACTCCTGTGTGCCACGCTCAGCATGGCCGGGGTGAACCTGAGTGGGTGAAAGATTAAAGAAGACAGATGAGAATAAAGCTGGGGCTAGGTGGGATGCTGGTCTCGAATGGAGAGACAGTGCCACAGCCTGCAAGCAGAGTCTTTATTTTATAGCCAGATTCCATGAGGCAAAGTAAGGGCATGGTCAAGATAGTTACAATGTTCTCACAGGTTTGGAATCTACTCAATTACATGCACCTGAACTTTGTCAAGATTTGTTTTGGCAGCACTTGCTGCACCTCCCACCTATCTGCCTTAGCCACCTGGGACCACAGATTCAGACCATAAGGTCAAGCTTACAACCATAGCCTTTGGCTTTACTTGTGCTGAGACTTGCACATGGCTTTGTCACGAGAGGACCTTGCTTTCTTATTAGTCTGAGGCGTGAACCTGTCTCAATGCTGTAACCGCTCTCCACACTTCTGCACGAAGGATCCAAATGAAATCCATTCTTTAAACCTACAGCTAACGCTGTTCAATAAGAATATTATATCTTCAAAGCAAATGGGAATTTTAAATTAGTATTGAGTGCAAACTGGGTCATACTGGGAACGCATTTCTAGGAAGAGGTTCCCATTGAAGTGGGTATTGCTGCCTGGAAATGGCCATTCAGTATTATCACCAATTTTGAAAGTAGAGCATCTTCTACGTTACAGTTCCCAATTTTTTTTTTTTTTCCAAATCACTCCTCTTGAGTTAACAGATAGTGTCCCATAGCTGTGGTGGGTTCTTTGTAGTCTTTGAAGCTGTAAATATTTCAAGGGCTTCTTGATTTCGATGGGAATATTGACATTTCACAGTGAATGTTTTACCCAAATATATTCATCTTTTGGAAAGATATGTGCAAGGAGGTTAAAAATCTCCAAAGGAAGCTGCATGGTGCATTTGAGATGTTTATCAGAGTTTCGGAAATAATGGATTAAAAGGGTAGTTAATTAAATAATAATGAGCCAAGGTACTCACTAAGTTGGTACTCCATCAGCTGGCTCAATCAATTGAATCTCCCGGTATCGTTCAGAATTGTTGTCTAGGCATAGGAGCAGCAAATTGGATTCTGATCAATAAGATTGATCATAGCATAAGGGACATCTTTAGATCTCTTGATCTTGAAATCACATCTCTCTCCTACCCACATTTATCTCCTTTCTCTACAAGGGGAACAACCAAAAAGATAAGAATTTTTTTTTTTTAAAGAATGCCATAAACACACACACTGCAAGTATTATAATGTCTCTTCTAACTACGTATCTATTCTATTTACCTATTTATTATCTATTTGTCTATCAGAAAATATCTATTTTCTTTCTTTTATAGTTTAACTAGTGGCCCAGTGCACAAAATTCTTGTATGGGGGAGAGGGGTTCCCTTAGCCCAGCCTGCACTGTCTCCAATTGGGGACCCCTTGGGGGATGTCTGACTGCCAGTTTAGGCCCGATCCCTGTGGATCACAATCTGGGACCTCTGGCTCCTAACTGCTCCCCTGCCTGCCTGCCTGATCACCCCTAATTGCCTCTGCCTGCCTGATCACCCCTAATTGCCCTCCCCTGCCAGCCTGATCTTACCCCCATCTGCCCTCCCCTGCAGGCCTCGCTCCAACTGCCCTCTCCTGACAGCCAATTTGGGTTTGATTGATTTCTATGCCAGTCAGCGTCAAAAGCTCTGCCTCCTAAGCAGCCATTGGCTCCTCACAGTTCACACAGATTTGGTTGGTTTCTATACCAGTCAGCATCTCTGGCCTGATCATAGATACAGGGCTTATCAGATCAGCAGTCCCTGTGGAGGCCTGGGGAGAAACAGAGGCACGACTTCTGGCAAAGCCCAGAGAGAAAGAGACAGGCAACAGCTGATCAACAGCTGCCATGGAGGCTGCGAATCAGACTCTGCCTCTCTCTTTGGGCCTCTCTCCAGGCTTGATCTGCAGCCCCCTCAGCAGTTAGTGCTGGGTCATCACGGCAACCCAGGACTGAACACAGTACTGACTTCTGGTTGGTTGAACCTTCAGTAGTTTTGGGTATTTCAGACCCTGGGGTTTCATACATTAGGATTTGTAAGTGATTTTGCCAACTCATATTTCAATTAAAAAAAAACAAAAACCTACAATACTGTTTTGATTTATACCTGCTGGGCTCCTAATCCTTATTTCACAGTGATGATATATATTCCATGATAAAAGAGGCATATTTGACTTTATGTAGAATTGCATTCTTTAATGTTGATGAACATTGAATTTTGTTAACCAGATCACATACTGAGTGCAATTAAAAGGCAGTTCTTTAAATACCTTTGTATAATTTTTTAGAAAGGAAGAAAACTTAATTTCTATAATCAACCCATGCATCCATAAAATTCGGTATTGAAATCTTTGTGTGTTTTTTTAATCTAGTGGGATTAAACAATAAACTTAGTTAACAGTCACCAAAGAAAAAGTACATATTGAAATTCTATTGCTAAATTGGGACATTTGATGGAAAAATAAATACATATAAAAATTAAAGTTTATAATGTAGCTCTGAAGAAAAAAAAGCAAACATACATAAAGATTAGCAAGAATTAGCATTCTTCAACCATTTTTTAAATTCATACCTTTTAAATAATCACATAGACTCTAATTCCCTACAGTTCTGCCCCTATATTTTCTTACTATAGAGAAACTGACAGTTGTCTAAACTAATTTCTAAACTAATTTGACTTTGGGTGATGGACACACAATGCAATTTACAGATCATATATCACGGAAATGTAGCATTGAAACCTCTATGATCTTATTAATCCATGACACCCAACAAATGTAATAGAAAAAGAATACTCAAAAGTTAAAAAAAAAAGACAAGTGGAAGCACTTTTAATTCTTACAAAATACTATGGCTTCGAAGTGTCCTTGACTTCAGATATTCATTCCTTTCCCATTTATTTTATTTATTTTATTTCTTTTTAAATATATATTTTATTGATTTTCACAGAGAGGAAGGAAGAGGGATAGAGATCTAGAAACGTTGATGAAAGAGAAACATCGACCAGCTGCCTCTTGCACACCCCCCACTGGGGGATGTGCCCACAACCCATGTACATGCCCTTGACCTGGGACCCAGGTCAGACACTCTATCCACTGAGCCAAACTGGTTTTGGCTCCCATTTATTTTTATGTTAGCGTCACAGCAGGAAAACAGTTCTCTGACTTCCCAGGAAAACTCGGGGGTTCCACCCATGTGGTCCACGTCTCTCTCATGTCCTCATGCATTATAACATTACAGCATCACTTGCAGCTCTAGCCAGTGGACTGGATGTTGTCTAGTCTAGCCTGTTCACATCTTACACATAGTAGGCATTTAATATGTATGTATTATTGACTGAATCACTTAAAAAAAAAAAACAGCACCCATTCTGATTTAGTGGACTGCCAATGAAAGGAGGAAGTGGCAGTGTTTCTCAGCTTCAGTGATATTATACCGAAACGCTCAGTACAATGCCAGGCAAATTGAGCAATGCAGAGAGCCGGTGCTGTGCAAAGTTCAATTGGCCATTGCTCAGGAGACATTGCAGAGGCCTGACCCCAGCGATCCTGTCATTACACCATCCCTGATGCACCGTATGAGTCAGGGCTGGAGAGGACCTGTTTGTCATAAGGGCCCTCGCTTAATGATAGCTCAGAAGAGTGATGTATTAAGTTCTCAAATCCGTTTATTTCTTTGTCTTGAGAAATATGGATAATTGTTTGCCCAGCGTGCGTGGCTCAGTGGTTGAGCATCAACCTATGAAACAGAAGGTCCTAGTTCGATTCCTGGTCATGACACAGGAATGGGCTCTATCCCCAGTAGGGGGCGTGCAGGAGGCAGCCTATTGGTGTTTCTCCCTCCTGGATGTTCTTCTCTCTCTATCTCATCCCCTTCCTCTCTCTCTAAAAACAATTAAAAACATTTTTAAAAATCTGCTTTCACTGTCTTTCCCATTATAAACATTAATTTTAATTTCTTAAAGAGAAAGGAGTGTATAATAAAAGAACATAGCAAGCAGGAAAAGTAGCAAATGAGGTCTCTAGAATAAACTTAATGCACATTTTTAAAATACTACATTACAGGCGAGGTGCTCTCATCTACATAAATATGGGTAATTCAATAGCAAGTATGCGCATGATGAATATTACATGTCGCATTGAGTTATTAGTGCACCAGTTCCAGTACAGACATGGTCTCCTACTTCACCTTTTATTAAATAACATGGTTACAATGCAGCTATATCAGAAATGACCTCAGACTCTGAGATGCGAGTGATTTGGCAAACGGAGCTGGAGAATAGCTCAGTGTGGTTAAAAGACTTGTGAGCAGACAGAGGGAGGAGAAACAGATGTTTAATGGGGGTGTGTAACATGTGGAAGGGAGCTTTTCCGTTCTTTAAAAGCACTGGAGCACTTGAAAACTACAGTGATGGAAGAATGCTGTTTAATTCAGCACTTGAATTTTAAATTACAAGATGGAAATCTGCCCCTTACAATAATGTAATCAATGCACTGTATGTAAAGGGACTGTTCATATTCCTCTCGTTCTCCGAGTCTAATCCCATTCCACTAAAGCACTATCGATAGTCTGGTTTGCATATTTCTATTATCATATGTATGAATATATCATATGTATGAATATATATATAGTGCATAGGATTTGTGTGGGGATTGGCCTGCTGCAGGAGCAGCCACTTATACAGGTCATCTGAACAGTGCTCCCTTTGTGGGAGTGCACTGACCAGCAGAGGCAGCTCCTGCATTGAGCGCCTGTCCCCTGGTGGTCAGTGTGTGTCATAGCAACTTGTCGTTCGATCGCTGGGCTTTTATTATATAGGATGACATGAGAATGTATAATGTAGGACATGTACCATATGAAATATAAAAAATAATTAGTAGCTATTTTCTACTAAAATAGCTACTAAAAAATGTAGGTACAAAATGCATATAGTGAGAGAGACTAGGTTTAGCGTTGGTTGAGATGAGGAAACATGATAGTAGAGATAGTTGATTTCTTAAACCTGAGTTCTTAGCCTCAGGACCCAGACAACCCCTAGGAAGGGTCTAAATCAGTGGTTGTTTCTCAACCTTTTCAATGCCACGACCTTTTAATACAGTTCCTCATGTTGTGGTGACCCCCAACCATAAAATTATTTTTGTTGCTGCTTCATAGCTGTAACTTTGCTACTGTTAATGAATCGTAATGTAAATATCTTTGTTTTCCGATGGTCTTAGGCTCTAAGCAGCAGTTCTCAACCTGTGAAGAACAGCTAGCAGGGTTGCCTAAGACCATCGGAAAATACATATATTTACATTATAATTCATTAACAGTAGCAACATTTAAGTTATGAAGCAGCAATGAAAATAATTTTATGGTTGGGATCACCACCATATGAGGAACTGTATGAAAGGGTTGCAGAATTAAAAAGGTTGAGAACCACTAATCTAAACAGATACCAGAGAAGTACTTTCTTTATCCCTCACACATTTCTTTCCACTTCTATTCTCTCTCGCTTTCTTGTAAAGCAATATCCTCTTATCTCTAGACAATATATCTCCTCTTAAAATATAAATTTCCATGTTTGTTGCCATCACTTTTTGTGGGCAGAGATTTCCATTTGACTGGGAGCAATGCCATTGATTCTGTGGAGACCTGGAAGCAATGAATGAAAGGGAGACCATTATTGGAAATAACCACAGTTATTAAGAAAACATAATAAAATATCTCATGATTTGGTTCTTTATGCATCATTTAAAAAGGTTCCAATAGAAGCTGAGTACATATCTGAAGAGTTGGAAGGTGTTCTTTCTTTTGTGGGAACTGGGCCAGTTCCCTTCTTTGTAATCCTCCAAGCCTAATATTCTAAAATTGTAGGATTATGCTATTTAGTACACTTAGTCAATTTAGTACATTTACTTGGTATTTTACAACGGGTGATTTCTCTAATGCAAATCATATATTTTCTAGGCAAGTCAAATTGAGACATAAAAAGATTTAAAGAATAGAACTAAATTTGGACCATACTGAGAGGAAATTGACACATCACCAAGTTTTGGTGGGAAATAGTGATTGTTCCATCCCAATCACTCTATGTAAAATTTTGCACAAAGAATAAATTTTTACAGTGTTCAGATATCTTTTTTCCCCCCATAAGCAAATGGCATGGTTTTCAAAAATACTAAGTGGCACTTGAGTTTGGTAAAGAATGCAGTCTAGTTTTTAGAAATTGCTAAAATCTTAACCTTTTACAAAATCCATAATAGCTTCATCTATGCAGTGTTGCAGATCTTTCCATGTATAGCTGGTAACATATACATATACAGATAATGTGACACTATGTTCCACATTATGAAAAGAAAAATGTTGTTCCCAAATGATCATCTCTGGAGTCAATGTATAATAAAAGGGTAATATGAAAATTGACCCTAACACCAGAACGACCAGGAAAGACTGGTCACTATGATGTACAATGACCACCAGGGGGCAGATGCTCAATGCAGGAGCTGCCCCCTGGTAGTCAGTGTACTCCCACAGGGAGAGATCCGCTTAGCCACAATCCTGACTGATGGGTGCGAGCATAGAAGTGGTGTTGGGAGCCTCTCAGACCTCCTCAGCAGCACTAAGAATGTCCAATTGATGGCTTAGGCCCGCTCCATGGGGATCAGGCTTAAGCCATCAGTTGGACAGCTCCCAAGGAATCCCAAGCTGCCAGAGGGATGTCTGACTGCTAGCTTAGGCCCTATCCCCCAGGGAGCGGGTCTATGATAGCAGGTCGACATTCCCTGAGGACTACAAGAGGATGCAGGCCAGGCCAGGCTGAGGTTCACCCCCTCTCCCCACCAGTGCATGAATTTTTGTTTACTGATCCTCTAGTAAAATAAAAAATAAAAATCTCAGTGAATGAGACTGAAAACTGGGGGAGTTTATTTGTGTGATTGTCCTTAACATTTTACCCCAAATTTTCATTGATAAGTCTAACAAGTATGTCTATCATTTGGCTACCATTGATTTAAAAAAAAATCCCAAACTTAGATGCTTATAATAACATTTGAAAAATTATGTTATAGGCTCATGAGTTCTGAGATAGGAGTCAGGTAACTGGGGAGGCACAGCTGACCTCAGCAGGTTCAATCTTGTATCTCAAGAGGGTTTGTAGGTACATTTTGAAACTATCACCTTTCCTTGCAGTAGTGGAATTGACTCAAGGTAAAAAACACAAACTAAAGCCCAGAAAATTTGTAAGAAAGAATAAAAGCACTCAGCCAGCATGGCTCGTGGTTGAGCATCGACCTAAGGCTGCAGACTCAGTCCCCAGTAGGGCGTGTGCCAGAGGCAGCCGATCAATGATTTTCATCATTGATGTTTCTATCTCTCTCTTCCTCTCAGAAGTCAATAAAAATATTTTTAACAAAAGAAAGAATACAAACTAGAGTCAGAAAACAAGGCAAAATATAACACATACTTATATATATTTTTTCACATTTACATATATGCCAGAACTAGGTATTTAAATATATGAGACTCTACTTTTAATAAAAATAACATTACTTAAAATTTATGTACTTAATATTTAACAGTAGCTCCCTTGTTTGAAATACTGCTTTTGGGAAATAAACTAAGTAAGAATTTAGATTTTTTGAAATCCTCAAAAGACTAAGGAGATTTAGTATTTTATAATTAATTCTATCCCATGGCCATATTTAATTGAAAATGTATCCTGTATCTTTTTTTTTCTTTAATAAGCATTGCATTCACAAAATATACAAAAACATTCATATATACTTGAAGATAATCCCAAGATTTTTATTTCCTCTAATAGATTATATCTGAATTCAAAAAGTACAATGTATTATCAGAATATTTGTAAAGATAAGGACTTTGAATTTATGTTAATTTCTTAAAAGACTAATTTTCATCATTTGATGGAAAAGTAAGTCCCCAGTGTTTTCCTCTTAAATGCATCTATTCCCTTAATATTCTCCCCAAAACATAGTGAATTCAAACTATTTACTCTACTCATGATTCATAGGTTATTTTTTCCAGCTTTATTCTTCTATCTAATAAAAGAGTAAATTGACCATCACCTCAACATACAAGATGACTGCCCACATGTGGACACCAGATGGCCACCACAAGATAGCCAGCAGGGGAGGGCAATTGGGAGGGACCAGGCTTGCAAGGGAGGGCGGTTGAGGCCAATCAAGCCTGCAGGGAAGGGCAGTTAGGGGTGATCAGGCTGGCAGGGGAGTAGTTAGGCATTAAACAGACCAGCAAGGGAATGATTAGGAGGTGATCATGCTGGCAGGCAGAAGCAGTTAGGGCCAATCAGGAAGCAGGAAGGTAAGCAGTTGGGAGCCAGCAGTCCTGGATTGTGAGAGGGATGTCTGACTGCCTGTTCAGGCCTAAACAGGCAGTTGGACATCCTTTGAGGGGCCCCAAGTTTGGGAGAGTGAAGGCTGGGCAGAGGGGCACCCCCCATGAATGAATTTTGTGAACCAGGTCTCTAGTTGTGCTATAATTGACCCAAAACAGGCAGACTCAGGACCTTAGACATCTTATATTCTCTGCCTATTTAGGCTATTTTCCTGGATCAAATGGCCTAATCTCTGATTTTATTTACCTCTGTTTAAGTCTCACCTTTACAGAAAGGAGTTTTTTGGCCAGCTTTTCTTTTTCAATGGGTGGACTATTATCCTACACGGATATTATCACTTATCTTATCTAGTTTTTAATATATATATATATATATATATATATATATATATATATATATATATATATATTATTTCAGAGAGAAAGGGAGAAGGGGAGAGAGATAAAAACATCAATGATGAGTGAGAATCATTGATGGGACTGCCTTTTGCATGCCCCCTTGAGCCTGCAACCCAGGCACATGCTGGGAGTCAACACTCAAACACTGAGCACCATGGCCAGATGTCTATATATATAGGCACCAGAGGTGCCCATATATATATATGGCTCAACCCAGGCACATGCCCTGACTGGGAGTCAACAGTCAAACATTGAGCACCATGGCCAGATGTCTCTCCTATCAACCCGAGAGACATCTGGTCATGGTGCTCAGTGTTTGAGTGTTGACTCCCAGTCAGGGCATGTGCCTGGGTTGCAGGCTCAAGGGGGCATGCAAAATATATAAAATTGATTTTTTACAAAGAGGAAGAGAGAGGAATAGAGAGTTAGAAACATCAATGAGAGAGAATCATCGATCAGCTGCCTCTTGCACACCCCATACTGGGGATGTTCCCACAACCAAGGTACATGCCCTTGACCAGAATCGCACCCGAGAACTTTCAGTCCACAGGCTGATGCTCTATCCACTGAGCCAAACCGGTTTCAGCCTATTATGTAATTTCTTTGCATTTCCTATCTCACCTCACTATGATCTTCAACTCTTTTGTTCCCTGTAGTGAGCCCAGGGACTAGAAAGTGCATACATAGTAGTCACTCATTAAGTCATTTTAGAACAAAGGGATGAGTAGTAATTTGGAGTTTGACATCTGGGAAAGTTCCTTGTCCATGACATATGGTTAAGGCTCTATAACCGTCAATACTTGCTTTTTTTCACATTTGATTTAAACACAAGGTTTGTCTATCTACATAATCCACAATATGGCCAAAGTAAATTATTATGAGATAACATCTGTACCATTCTTACTGATATTTTAAAAATCATGAATATTTACATATTTTACCAAGGTCCTTAATTATCCTGAGCAGGTGTTTGTAACACACAAACTCTTTTATATCCCATATTTGGAATTTTATGACTACGTACACACTTTTGAACATTTGGAGAGAATTGAATACCACAGGGTATGCATAGTTGTGGCTCTGAGAACTCTATTTGAGATCTAATTGTGTTCAGAATCGTTAAAGAATAAATGGTCACTGATTCAATTTAGACCAATATTCCAGAGACATACTTCTTCTTAATTATGAAAAGTAATTCATTCATACCATAAGAAATTAAGTTCTGTTTACAAAAAAGGAATTTGTGAGCTTTCTGCCTACAAAACATTTTAGAATATTAGGAACATAGCCTTTGATATATTTATATTTATTCGTGTAAATGTAGATATATCTGGTAAGGAATAGATGATTTTTGCTGAGTAATATGGAAAAAAAAATTAAAGGGAAATCAAGTAGCTACAGAAATTTAGGGAGAAATGAGGAAGCAGGCCCAAGAATTGTGTTGGGTATATGGAGATAGGAAAGTATAGGAAGATGGTTGTGAACTGGGACATTGAGCTTCTAATTTCTGATGAGTCTTCCTTGTTCATGGAAGTGGCTTCCCCTACCCCTGTGTCATTGGTCCCTCTACCCACAGTGGTCCCTTAGCATTTCTGTGTGAGGGGTTGAGCCAGCATTGTCTGGACACACTGTGACAGTGTCCCCTGAGGCAGTGGCCATACAGCAGAAGGATGAGCCTCCTCAGGAACCCATCCCACCTCCCCTCTTAGCTTCTAGACTGGATCACCAGACGCAATTCCCTGTAGGACTCTACAGGTGAGCTGCAATATTGGACCCATGAGGATGTATAATCTTCAAAAGAATGATTTGCATTTTCTAATTTATACAGAAAAAGCCAAAGGAGCCTGTGTGGGAATAGACACAGGGATAATAACATCTATAGAATAAAAGCATAATATGCTAATTAGACCAGACATCCTTCTAGGCGACCTTCAGGATGAAGCCTGGGCTGCAAAGGAAGCCCGGGTTCCAGGTGCCAGAGGGTAGCCGGTGCTGGCAGCCAGGGAAATGAAGGCCTACTCTTGCATGAATTTTGTGCACTGGGCCTCTAGTAAGGCACATAAAGTTGGATGCACTGGATTTCATCATGCAGGCTTGCCAAACAGAGACTCTGTGAGTAACCTTGCAGCTCTGGGAGGGAGAATAGACTCCAACAGTGTGGTTGGGCACCTGAAACAGAACCAGAGGTGCCCATTGAGAGTGAAGTGGAAATGCCTAACCTGCCCTGGTTAGAGGTGGAGAAAGGAGTTAGAAGGCTAGGGGAGTTTGAGCTGTGAGTGTGTACTTTCCATTCCAGACTTACTGTATTTTTCCAGCGTATAAGACGACTCCCTAACTGTATAGTTAAAACATAGGTTGAGGCCTATATTTGCTGTATAAGACTACCCCCGACTTCAAAAGAAAAGACTTACTTTGCCGTCAAGATCTGCAGGTAATTTTTGTACAATTTTGGTCTTTTGCCCCTGATTTTCAGTTGACTTTTTTTCGTTTCAAAGGTCGTCTTATACGCTGGAAAATACGATATTCCACTCGTACTGGGGGGGGAGGGGGTCCGGAAGACATATCTTTCACCGGTCCTATTGGGAATATAATACATTTGGGAGGGCAGCGATGGTCCCCTTAGTGAGCTCTGTGTACCCTATTTAATAAAGAGGTGATATGCAAAATGACCAACACTCCAATACACAAGATGGCTGCCCCAATGTGGTCAAAGATGGCTGCCCCGATGTGGACACAAGATGGCCATGACAAGATGGCCAGCAAGAGAGGGTGGTTGTAGGTGATCAGGCCTCCAGGGGAGGAAAGTTGGGAGGGACCAGGCCTGCAGGGGAAGGCAGTTGGAGGTGACCAGAATGGCAAGGGAGGGCAGTTAGGGGTAACCAGGCCTTCAGGGGGAGAACAGTTGGGGGCAACCAGTCCTGTAGAGGAGAACATTTAAGGGTGGTCAGGCAGGCAGGAGAGGGCAGATAGGGGTGATCAGGCTGGCAGAGGAGTGATTAGGGGATGATCAGGCTGGCAGGCAGAAGCAGTTAGGAGCAATCAGGAGGCAGGTAGGTGAGCGGTTAGGAGCCAGCAGTCCTGGATTGTGAGAGGGATGTCCGACTGCCTGTTTAGATCAGATCCCACCAGTATCAAGCCTAAATGTGCAGTTGGACATCCCTAGAGGGGTCCCAGATTGGAGAGTATACAGGCTGGGCTGAGGAACACACACAAACCCTGTATACAAATTTCATGCACCGGGCCTCTACTAATAATATATTATTAAAATTATTAGAATACTGTACACATCGATTCTTTTAAATAAACAAATGAAGAAACAGGCTCCAAAAATAAATGTGAGACTAGCCAGTGTGACTCAGTAGTTGAGTGTCACTTATAAAACAGGAGGTCATGGGTTGATTCCCAGTCAGGGCACATGCCTGGGTGTGGGCTCAATCCCCAGTAGGGGGAGCATAGGAGGTAGTCAGTCAATTATTCTTATTATTGATACTTCTATATTTCTCCCTCTCCCCTATTCTCTGAAATCAATAAAAACATATTTTAAATAAAATAAAAAGTGAAGTGTCCAAGGTCATAAGCAAATTAATGATGACATGAGCACTGTCTCTAGTTTTTAAAATCCAAAAATAGTTTATTTAACCTACATGCAACATACATCTTGTACTATATGTATAAAAAATAACAATTTTCATTATAAAGTGAACATACAGAGTTTTTGCCTAATTAGGGACCATTACATTTCTTCAACGTAAGATTTTTTTAATGATATATTTTACAAATATTTTATTAAATGTCTAAAAATTTTTCCACAATTGGGTTATGCAAAAAATTGAAAACAAATTCTTCAAGAATACAAGCTCAAAAAGAATCGAAGTTGAGCAATGATGCTGAAAATATCATGTTTAGTGCTATCATCAACATAAAGAATAAGAACATTACCTGCCTCAAGCAATGCTTATTATTTTCCAGTTTTATTTGGTAATGAGCTAAATGTCATGGGATCCATAAATCATTACTTCTTGTTATGTAGAAAAGAATACAGTAGTAGATGACATTTCTTACTTTGGATTTTTTTTAAATAGCAGTTATTGTTTCTTCTCTGATTTAATTATAGGAAATTTGAAATATAACACATTTCATGGGGGAAATCAGCATCATACAGAACTTAAATGTATAGATTTTGGCATTGTATTGCTCAGGTAGAAATTCAAGGTTAAAATTACTAAGAGTAAGGTCTGTCATTATTTTACAAGCCTATTGCTTTTATCTGTAAAACTAGAATAACAAGAATACATACTTCTAGGATTGGTGGTTCATTTGAATACAATATTCAACACAATAGTTCTTAAAGAACAAAGTTTGATATTGAATATGTTTTCCAGAAAATGTTGGTTGGTATAAAAAGCTTTTATTTTTATAAGAGAGATATGTCTAAATTATTTTTCAGTATTGTAAATTTCTAAAGATGAATTCATTTTTGTTTTACTGCCAAAAAATGTTTGTTAAAGCATTATATTATTTTCAGTTGCTTATTTCACTTATTGGAATTCACTTATTCTCACTCTGTTAATTACTGTAACTTACATAAAACGAACTCGGTTGCACAATTTTAATGGTTTTTAAGTTGAATTTCAGACCCACAAACACTTAGTAGCTAGTATAATAAAGATTGGGGTTGGATATTTTAGAATTCTGCCTTCCTGACCCAGTGAATTATAGCTAATTACCATAAATTTACGCTTCTATACTATTAGATCATTGATTATAAGAAAATTTTAAAAATTGCCATTATTCATTTGCTTTGTGGATAGAAATCATGAAAACTTTACATTGGCTTCTAATTTTTGCTTCATATTTATTAACATTAAGTAATTGTTGCCATCATCATCATCACTAGTGACTATTATTTGCTAAAGCTTAATGAATCCAAAGACCAAAGGCCACCGGGAAAAAGCCCGTCTGTTGCCTGAAAAAGTTTGATTTATTGGCCTGATGCAAGGGACAGAACTCCAAGGGAACCATAAAACTCTCTGCATAAGAGCGATCTGAGGAGCATCTTTTCTATGTTTTGGCTCCTCACCCATGATTCTTCAGAGTCTAAGGGAGGCGGAGGCGGATTCTGCATTGGTCCATAGCTGCAAGGTGGGCGTAGATACTGTAGTGAGGCAAGGAGGAGTTACTCATGTGGGCTCCCCAATAATTGGTGGGACTGGCAACGTGGACAGATGGTGTCATTGATAAAGACAATAATGGTCATTAAAGGAGGGTCATTAGGGGATTTTTTCATAGTCACTTCAGGAATGTGGGAAAGATAACACTTCCGGCGAATTTTGGAGTTAGCTTGACCTGTGTCTATTCTGCCCTGTGATTAATGGCAGGGATGCATTTTCTCTTTTCCAGCCCAAGTTCATTTCAAACTCTTTTAATCCCCAGTCTGTTTTTTACTCATTCATTATATACTCTAAGTACAAGCTTGTTATTTTATGCAATGAGACCATCCCCTCCCCTCCTCCTGCTTTCCCTTTTCTTCTCTTAACAATGACTTCTGGTGAGCTGCGATCCTTAATTTTAACAAAGTGAAATCCACCCATTTTTTAGTTTGAGTTAGTGTTTGGTGTGTCCTTGCTAGGAAATGTTTGCCTGTGCCAAGGTCATAAAGGTATCTTCCTGTATTATCTTCTAGAAGATTGGTTCATTTAGCTTTCCCATCAAGTCCACAATTCATCTGGAATTGATTTCTGTGTACAATGTAAGGTAGGAATCCAGATAATGAAATCCAGTTTTCCCTCTTTGCATATAAATAGCCATATTGTCTAATAACTTTTATTGTAAAGATTATTTTTTTGTGTGTGTTACAATGACTTTTTTTTTTCTTCTCAAAAATCAGGTAACCATTATATATATTGGTTGAATTGGTAAAAACAAAAGCATGCAAGGAGCCCAACTGGTGTGGCTCAGCAGTTGAGCATCAACCTATGAACCAGGAGGTCATGGTTTGATTCCTGGTCAAAGCACATGCCTGGGTTTCTGGCTTTATCCCCAGTAAGAGGCATGCAGGAGGCAGCCAATCCATGATTCTCCCTCATCATTAATGTTTCTATCCCTCTCTCTCTCTCTCTCCCTTCCTCTCTGAAATCAATAATTAAAAAAAAAAAAATAAAAGCATGGAAAGAGATCAGATAGTTTCCTTTCCCTCCCCCTTTAGAACCTCCATTCCTGGATGTATATACTCATGTGGTTTTCCATAGGCAAGGACTGCCATTTCAAATTCCTGAGTCTTCAATGAGAACAGATTTTTCTGTTTTGTGTTTTCTTTTTCTTTTTTTTTTTTTTTTTTTTTATATATACTGAATCAGCTGTCCTGTCTCTCTAGCCCTAAACTTCAGCCCAGTGAACTCTGAATCAGTTTTACTATATCTCTGTCCTGTAGCTGGTGCTCCCTCTGAAGCTAATCCTATATTATAAAAGGCTAATATGCAGTTGTCCCCTTGACTGGGAATTTGACTGGGAGTTCAACCGGGTGGTGGGGCTGGTCCATCAACAGCCTGCAGCCCCTCTTCCAACTAATCACACCTTTGATTAATCCTCCCACCCTGATAGGGCTGGGCAGGTAGGCCAATCTCCTGTGTCCCCTCCCCACTGGCCAGCCTATCACAGTCAGGGTGGGCTGGCCAGACCCCACCCATGCACAAATTTGTGCACTGCACCTCTAGACTCTTTATATAAAAGCCTAAGTGACTGTTACCACCAGATGACTGGATGACCAGTCAGTAACTATAACATGCACTGACCACCAGGGGGAAGATGCTCAATGCAGGAAGCTGCCTCCTGGTGGTTAGTGCAATCCCAAAACTAACCTCCCACAGCTGGCCAACCTCTGGTGGTCCCTGCCCCCAGCTGGCCCCAATAGATCCCTATCCGGGACTGGGCAAGCTGGCCCTGATTGGCCCCCATTGCTGATCAGGCTGAGGGACTCCACCTGTGCATAAAATTATGCCTTGTGCCCCTAGTTGACGAATATTTCCCACTCCTGAAGTGGGAAGTGATGAACTAACCCATTCATTAGTTCTGAGTCAATTTTAACCTTTACTGGCACTGCATAGAGTTGACAAGACCTAACCGATTTATTTTTTAGTTCAATATTTACCACATTAGTTGAACCTGAATGTTGTCCCATGTGCCTTTACTAGTTTTCATTAAAGCAACAACTATTTATTGAACATCTACTGTTCTCAGGCTTTATCTTAGATGCCAGAAGTATAAAATCATTCATGCTAGCTCTGACAAATTACAGCTTGCTGAAAATATATTTGTCCTCAAATAGAGGATAAGTATACAATCATGTGGAAAAATATACTCTAAGCCTTTGTACATTTGTATTTACCAGATTTTTAAAATTTAATAAAAGTTTATTGAAATTAAATGATAACCATTAAAACTCAGGAATCATTCTGTAAATCAGGCATAAGTTGGAATCAGTAAGAAGTCTTGCAAAGAAAACCCCTCATTCTTTATGTTCCAATGACTGAACTCTAATGATAACAAAATCATTACTGGCAGAAAAAAATTAGTTAACATTAACAGTGGTTTTAAAACCACTGACCTGGTTAATTCTACAGAACCAAGTCTATTAATTCACTGACTTTTGTGTAAATAGTATATGAATTATTAAAAGTATTTATAGGCCTTGATTCATATATTATTTGATAACAAGAGTCACAGAAAATATTAAGTTATTTCCATCAATTAATCAGTTGTGTTAATAAAATTCAAATGTATGTACATCAACCATAAAAGGTAAAGTGAAGATTATTCTACATGTTGCACATATGGCTTTGAAAATATTAACCCATGGATTTGCAAACACACTGATCATGAAAATGCTAATACTTTATTAAAAGTATTTTTTTATTGATTTCAGAGAGGAAGGGTGTGGGGGAGAGATAGAAACATCAATGATGAGTGTGAATCTTGGATCCCCTGCCTCCTGCATGCTCCTACTGGGGATCAAGCCCACAACCTAGGCATGTGCCCTGACTGGGAATCGAACCATGATCTCTTGGTTCCTAGGTAATTTCTCAACCACTGAGCAATTTAAAAGTTAATATAGAAACATTTAGCAGTATGTTTCTTTATTAATTTTAAGACATTTTATGAATGTACATTTCAAGTTCTCTTTGTTTCTTTTAAAAGTGAGACATGAATAGCGTATTCAAGGCGAACTTGGGCAATCCCCCTCTTTACTGTGGTGCATGAGGGAGCCAAGAGGGTGGTCCCCACTCCCCACTGCTCCTGGCAATGGCAATTATTTTCATTCTGGGCTCTAGGGCACCAACATCTCAGCATACATTTTGACAGCTGAAACTTTGCCATTTAAAGGTCAAAAATCTATTTTTCGAAAGGAAAACAGAGATGCCCTTCCAACTTATAAGCTCTTACTTAACTTCTCCAAATATGTGAGAATATTATTAAATCATAAAACCCTTCCATTTAAGGTATCACTATTTTTTCTGTGTTTTCCCCCCCACATTGAACCTAATAATTAAGTTATGTCCATTGTCAAAAACTGAAGATGAAAAATGGATCCCCAAATAAGGACAGGTTGCTGGGCTGGGTGAAAAAGGTGGAAGGATTAAAAAAATAAAACTCATGGATACAGACAACAGTGTAGGGGTGAGGTTGGAGGGAGGTTGAAGAGGATAGAAGGGGGATAAATGATGAAGGAATGAGACTTGACTTGGTTCGTGAACACTATATACAGATGCTGTACTGTCCACCGGTAACCTATATACTTTTATTAACCAATGTCGCCCCAATACATTAAAATAAAATATTAAAATAAAGTTTCCTTACTGGTAAAAACAAAATAAATAAATAATTTAAAAACAAAACAGAACAAAAATAAGAACATAAAACTTAGAGAAGAAACTCAAAACACTAACCTCTATGTAATGATGTTAGAGTATTCAGGCAAAATACAGAAATAAGAAATATTATGTTGCCCTTGTTGGATTGGAAAATGTTCAAGGGTTGGATGGTGCTAAGTACATTTAAAGATGTGGTGATATTGGACCCTCATACACATTTAAATAGGAGGGAGCCTTTTAGAGGCCAGTAATAATTTAATATGTTAATTAGCTTAACTATGGTAATCATTGCACAAGGTATACTTATATTAAAACATCACATTGTCACTCATTTGGTGTGGCTTAGGGGTTGAGCATCAACCTATGAATCAGGAGGTCACGGTTTGATTCCCCCGTGCAGGAGGCAGCTGATCCATGATTGTTTCTCATCATTCTATCTCTCTCTTCCTCTCTGAAATCAATAAAAATATATATTTTTAATAATCACATCATACACTTTTACCATATACAATGTTTAATTTGTCAACAATACTCTTTAAAGCTGGAAAAGAAAAGAATAATGTTCCTTGGACTGCATAGTATGGCTGACTTCAGTCTTAATAATAGTGATTCAGAGAAAAATATGCAAAAGAAGAAAAGGAAAAGGATACTAGGAAATCAGAATTATAAATAAGACAAGATCAGAATATAAGATCATACTACCAGTGTGATGTGTTTGAAGAATATATCACTGCCTGTTCAGCATGGTGTTTATTTTTTTTCGTACAGTGAATATCTTGACTGCAAGGAGCTAGTGTTAATGATGATACTTGAATGGTCATATGTATCTTTCCTTTCATTGTTCAAAGATTTCTCTAGATAATGGTGTTTCCAGATCACTTGTTTTACATATTATACTCTGATGTGACTAATTCCACAGCGTTCAATCGATATCCCAGCACTTCTCCCACTTATACAGTTGGAGGAAAATTAAAATGGAGTTTTATGGGTTCATTTTGTGTCTAAAACAGATTTGAATTCTCAGCAGGAAGCATATTTCGTATTTTATTTCTTATCTCTCACATCCTCCACGTTCCGGGCTTTACATCCAAATGGTGACACCACCGTGTAACCCGATGGTCAATTTCTCTGTAGAAAAGTTCATGAACTAGTATTAGAAATACATTTGTTTCCTTCGACTCTGCGCTCAAGGAGTCTGTAAGTAGGACTCCAAAAGTCTGTTTGGTAATAATATTTTATTGTCATTTTTAATGCCAGTTCATGCACATTTTTTACGGCCCTGCTGAATTATAAATTCCAGTTCATCCGGAGGTTTAAACATTATATTTTCCAGATTGTGATTCACACTGCGCTGCAAACAGCATTATGCCTGCTGCAGCTGTCATAATGGGCGTATTATAAAGTGTTGAGCAGATATAAATATAAACTTAAACTCTGCAAAATTCCCCAAAATTAAGGGTGAGCAAGGAAAAAGTGAATATTAAAATGTTGCCTAGAAGACAGTCTTTCTACACATACATATAGATACACGAACATTTATCCATAGAGATCTTACACATTCAGCAGCCTATTGGGAGCTCTGGTCATTCATTTTCTCATTGCCAAATACCCTAATGTTCTGTGCAGGAGACAGTGAACACAGCAGTCAGATTGCTCCCCACATGCTGCTTGTATGCTAGTGGAAGGAGAAGGACTTAAATAATTAAACATGTCAACATATAACATGCCAGTCATTGATAAACTCTATGAAGGATAGCAAAGCTGAGCAAGAACCACAGGGATTTCTGGATCTGGGATGGGGAGAGTATCTTGTTTGCTGTGTAATAGTCAGGAAGTTGAGCAGAGACCTGGATTATGGGTCTGAGTGGAGCAAACAGCTGCAGCAAGAGTGTTCCAGGTAGAAGTCCCAGCAGATGCTTTCTGAGGTGGGAACAGGGACAGTGACCTCCAGGAGCCCTTCAGAAGCTGGTATGCCAGGGACAGACCAAGGAAAGGGCAGTTGGTAGAAGATTATCTATCTATCTATCTATCTATCTATCTATCTATCTATCTATCTATCTATCATCTATAGAGAGAACATTTTGACAGTATCATGGAGGACTCTGTGGACAATTTTAAGGTCATTGAATTTTTTTTATTTTTTTTGCAGATTTATATTATCAAAGAGTTTCAGATTTATAGAATAACTAGAGACCCAGTGCACAAAATTTGTGCACTAAGGGTAGCAGGGCTCCCCTCAGCCTAGCCTGCAACCTCTTGCTGTCCGGGCGCCCTCGGGGGATGTCCAACTGATTGGGAATGAGCCTAAGCTGTCAGTTGGACATCCTTAGTGCTGCCATGGAGGCAGGAAAGGATCCTGCCACTACTGCTATGCTCGTCAGCCACGAGCCTGGCTTCTGACTGAGCACTCCCTTGTGGGAGTGTACTGACCACCAGAGGGCAGCGCCTGCATTAAGCATCTTGCCCCGTGGTGGTCATTGTGCATCATAGCAAATGGGCATTCCGCCATCAGCTGAAACTAGCTCTCCAATATCCCCAAAGGGGTCCCAGATTGTGATAGGGTGCAGGCCAGGCCAAGGGACCCCACCGGTGCATGATCAGGGCCAGGAAGGAATGTGGGAAATTGGTTAGCCGGTGAGGGACTGTGGGAGGACTCCAGGGCATGTTTGGCTCATCTCAATCAGTCCCAAATGGCTGGATCCCAGCAGCAAGCTAACCTACTTGGAGTGTCTGTCCCCTGGTGGTCAGTGCATGTCATGGCGAAAGGTTGAGTGGCCTTAGCCTTTCATTAGCATATTATACTTTGATCGGTTGAACTGATAACCAGACACTTAGCTTATTAGGCTTTTATTATATAGAAATGAAAAGAGTTGCCATACATTTGTCCCTCAGTTTCACTTTTACTTATCTATTTATCTATCCATCCATCCATCCATCCATCCATCCATCTATCCATCCATCCATCCATCCATCTCTAAAGAACCTCTACTAATTATTAAGGGAAACAGCATGAATGTCTCAGAAAAATGGATAGAATGTGTGGACAGTTATTTATAGAAGAAGAAACTGAGGGTCATAGTGCTCATCCTCCGTTGTGGAAACTATGATACAAGATGTGGTCCTATCACCCCAGTATCAGTGCTCTCTTTGAAGCATTGTCATGGGAACCACTGAAGTCAAAGTCGCATCACGATCCTGACTGTTCATCCTGAGGCCCCAGCCATTCTTGCATCTTAGGTGAGGTCATGAGACCAGGCAGCTTAATGAGTGGAAGAACATGTTTGGGTTCTGGGTTGAATTCCTTGGAATATAGAGGCTTCTTGGCATGTGCTAGGGCTGGGAGAAAGCTGTGTGAGGTGATGGAGCCACAAGATAAAAAGACCCGTGGACCCTCCCCCCCCCCCCCATGGAACAGACCAAGCTTCCTGGACCGGCCATCTCCGTGGGGAACATTCTGGAAGGAAGAGTCAGTGCCTCGCTTGTTGGAACCACTCAATCCAGTGTCACAGCACTGGACTTAGTTAATCTTCAGAACAGGACTTGGAAGTGAACTACAGATGTTGGCACATGTGATGCTTGCATGACAAATGAGTTTTGGTGATGTAACAGGGCAGGTAGACAAGATATCCACAGAGCCTGCCCCCCCCCCCCAAAAAAAAAAAAGTCCAAATATTGGTGTATCCTGTGAACTTCTTCCTGCTTTAGGGACAAGCCAGATGACCAAGTCAGAACAAGAGGGGAGGGCTTCCTGCCCTGCTGAAGAGGCTTTGTCTGACTCCAGCTGCCATCTCAATTGACTGAGAGCCCGCTCCCATGGAGTCTTGCAGGGATGTAAAAACCATCTGCTTCTGTCCACGGAGCAGCAGTGGATAAGATTATGGAGCCTACACATGCACATGCTGTGACATAAAGCGGTAGCCAGCCCAGCTGCAGAGATCAGATTATGAATATGGTTTGTCCACGGAGCCTGTTATTGCAAATGGCCTGTTCGTAGCTGCCTTTGAAAGGAGTGTGGATGTCAATGAGTAAGAGAGTCATCCAGGATTCCGCGCTGGGCTGGTCCAGGCAGGCATTGCACTGCACTGTCATTTCTTTCCCATGGAACCAAAGGGACGCAACTAAATCAGCAGCCTCCTGAGTTTTTGAGGAAATGGTGATGCCCCCCCCCCCCCAAACCTGTGGCTTCAAGGACTGGGGTTGTTCAAATACTTAGGCAAACCCAAGTCTCAAAACCTGAACCAGCCCCGCAGGCATGGCTTAGGAGTTGAATGGCAACTCATGGTTCCATTCCTGGTCAGGACACATGATCAGTTTGTGGACTCGATCCCCAGTAGAGAGAATGCAGGAGGCAGCCAATCAATGATTCTCTTTCATCATTGATGTTTCTCTCTCTCCCTCCATCTCCCTCTCTGAAATCAATAAAAGTATATATATATATATATATATATATATATATATATATATATATTTTTTTTTTTTTTTTTTTTTTTAAATACAACTAAACCAACAGGCTGTCAGCTATTAAATCTTTATCACATCAAGGAAAGCAGAGTCTCCACTCTTTTGACTGTGGGCACAGACTAGAGAAAATTTCTGCTAGAACTCAAAATAATTTTGGTACTTAAACTACTCATTGTCCCGAGGCCTGGTTATTTTATATTCTCAGAAAAAGTATAAGCGCAATATCCTTGTGAACAACTGAAGAAAGTAATAAGAAACTTGAATTTTGCAGCCTCATAAAGTTTGTCACACCTCCAACCTTCTATTTCTGGAGGCACAGGGTTTAACTGGAACACTGCAGGCTCCAGTGACTGGACTGCCCTCTACCTGGTTTCCCAAGGCTAAGGTTCTGAGCCATCTCATCAGTCATCCCCCCCAATATATCTTCTCCACTCTCTCACATCCAGCTCACTGTATGGGTTTATTGTTAAAAGGTCTTCTATCTCACCTGTTTCAGAAAGAGCTTCTAGAACAGACATCAGAATTGTTCATGCACTCGTTACTTTCCATTAAGCCACGCTAGGGCAGCGTGAAGGATGTTGAAAAGGCCACCTGCTTCTCTTACTGTTGGAGACTGGAACGCCAGGGTGAAGGCAAGCCCTACCGATGCCAAGGTGTGTGGGCACTCGTTGTCATTCCCCTGCACGTGTCTCCCCAGGAGGCTGGCAGGCTATTACTGAAGAATTCTCTTCCTACGGTTTCGCTGGCACTGAAGTTTGTCATTCACTGGGATACACGGAGTTTGTAGACCCAAATCGATCCTGAGGCTTAAAGTGTCTCAGTGGCTGTGACTGGTACATGCTTGCATTTGAGGCACTTACATCAAGATGTGAAGTGTTGCCAAAACCGGGTTGGCTCAGTGGATAGAGCATTGGCCTGAGGACTGAAGGGTCTCAGGTTGGATTCCGGTCAAGGGCGTGTACCTTGGTTGCAGGCACATTCCCGGTAGCAGGTTGCAGGAGGAAGCTGGTCAATGTTTCTCTCTCATCGATGTTTCTCTCTCAGCTTCCTATCCCTCTCCCTTCCTCTTTGTGGAAAATCAAAAAATATATATTTTTTAAAAAAAGATTTGAGTGTTTAGTTTGCCTTTTTTAGAGAAACCATTACTTTATTTTTCTCTTAAAAAATTGTTGTAAAAAATTACACCACTTTCTAGCTGCAGGTAAATGAATATTCTAGGATTGGAAAAATATCACAGCCCATGATTTAAAAATAAATTATCCAAGTCACCTATCACTCTTAAAGCAGAGTTTTGGTCCCATCTCTTAAAAAAATTCTCTCTGTGCTTTAAAATTTATAACTGATATTAAAAAAAATCATGTCAGAGAATGAAAGTGCTGAGGTTACTATAAGAAGCTAACAATTGATTGATCATTAGTAGCCAATGGTAATATTGATTGAATAGAAAGAAAATAATAAAACCACACATCATTAAATGTAATTTGAAGTTTTCATATTTTTAAATGATTTTAAAATATTATAAATCCATTTTCTTATATTGGCGATTCAAGGCACATGGATTCTAGATTGATTGTAAACATCTGAGATTTAAGAAATTTAATGGAAGAGCAAAACATAATAACATATAAATGAATTTTTGTAACATTTAGATATAGTATATGGAAGAATTAGAGAATACAATAAATGGGATACAAGTTAAGTCTAAAATATAATGTAAATAATATTATTTTAAGATTTCTTTTTTTTAAAATATATTTTGTTAATTTTTTACAGAGAGGAAGAGAGAGGGATAGAGAGTTAAAAACATTGATGAGAGAGAAACATCGATCAGCTGCCTCTTGCACACCCCCTACTGGGGATGTGCCCACAACCAAGGTACATGCCCTTGACCAGAATTGAACCTGGGACCTTTCAGTCTTCAGGCCGATGCTCTATCCACTGAGCCAAACCGGTTTCGGCTATTTAATATTTCTTAAATGAGTCCTAAGCAGTTTGGCTCAGTGGATAGAGTGTTGGCCTGTGGACTGAAGGGTTCCAGGTTCAGTTCTGGTCAAGGGCATGTACCTGGTTGCAGGCATATCCCCAATAGGGGGTGTGCAGGAGGCAGCTGATCGATGTTTCTCAATGATGTTTCTGTTTCCCATCCTCTCGGTGTGTGTATGTGTGTGTGTGTGTGTGTGTGTGTGTGTGTGTGTGTGTGTATTTCTTAAATGAAATATAAGTTGCTGAGATTCCTTAAATGAAAAAGAAATTGAATCTCTAATTAAAGTGGCATAACTTGTTTTAGGATACAAAGTCATTGATGAAGAATACAGTGAGAAAATTATTGATCAGCTTGCCAATTGCAAAGGAAAATAAGGCGTTTCACAGGTATCAGGAATAAAGCTATAGGAATGAGGTGGGGAGGAGGGAGCAGTCTAAACACACATATGAACAAACATGCTGATCACCAAACTTACAATGCCAAGTTGAGGGAACTGACATTTTGAGGCAAAGGAGTGTATCCCGTGATATTCTCTTTCAGTGTAAATTATCCATGAGTAGAAAAATGGGAGGATATTGTAAGAACTATCAGTAAGAATTATCAGACCTGGATCAGACCTGGATATATCTTTATTATGCATTCCTTCCCACCCCCTACCAGATTGTGTACACACACACACACACACTGAATCTCAGCACAGAAGGAATGACTCAAAATAAAAGAACTAAGAAATTGGGGCATTCCTGTAGCAGAGAAACTATGCTCACTTATTGTTCATTGTAAAACAGAAAGATGGTTTATGTCTTGTGTGTGATTTTAAAAAGGAATATTTAAACCATTTTATCACAGTACCTTTAATAGATGATCTTTAATTCCTGAAGAATTAATTCATTTGTCTTCAGCACCCAAAATAAATGACCCAGTTCGCTTCCCACAAGCCATGACATATCTACACCATTGCTGCCCTCAAAGTTCCCCAAATTAGCTGCCGGAAGGAAAGATAATGCCCAAATATATTACAGAAAGGGATTTGCAGAGTTGTGATTTTTCCAAATACTAGGAAAAGAGGCTCTTATCATAGGAAAAAAAATGTAGTCAACACATTTTCCTGGCATATAGGAAAGGGGCAATATTTCAAGTTTGGCTAAGAAAAGAGATCATCTAGCTAACTTGTGTGAAAGTAGGAAGGACAAAAAACCCACAAAACCCTAGAAGCTCTCAGTGGCCTGGTTTTATTTTCTGGAAAGGAGTCCAGGTAGGTATTTGAAAGCAATTCTAGTTACAGATATTTTTCCCCCCCATTGATGGCCTCCTAATTTACCTTCTCCTATGCTTCAGTAAGCTAATCGATGCCCATAGGTATAAATTCAAATTCTGATCATATATCCAGGACAACCAAAGATTAAGTGCTCAGCAAATGGCATTGGAATTAGTTAATATTATAAACAAACTAGAGGATATTCATGCAATGGACTGGGCCCCCACAACAGCCACCTCTGCCTCAGCCCTCACTTCCAGAAGGACCTCTGGTCTAATTAGCATATTATTGTAGATATCCCTTCTGGTCTAATTAGCATTATTATTATAGATATCCCTTCTGTATGACATACTTGTGTAAGAAAAAAAAATCTGTTTTTCTTTTAATCTGAATTATTCTATTCAGTTCTTATAACTTTCCTACCTATTTAGACTCCTATCTTCTTGGATAGTGTTTGAATAGGGGCAGTGGGCCTACTGAAGGTTATTTGCATTTTTCTTTTCAAACACCCATTATATGTATCAATGCATTGCCTATATTTGAAATTCGAAGTAACCCATGATATTTATGTGAAACTCTATGACAAACAAATGGCTATCTTTAAGAAACACATGCAGTGTAGGTCTAATTGATGTGTTTTAGAGTATTCTCTCTTTTGGGTTCATGTAGCAACAGATTTAGGAATTTGATTCTTCCCATCAAAATATTTTGTTTAATTTCCGCATGGACCATATGTGGAGAAGCCAGATAAAATGTTTTGTCCAAAACCAGTTCTTGGCCAACACTAGATTTTGCCCTACCTAATCGCCCTCAGTTCCTTGCTTGGGATTCCAGTGTCAAGGAAATATAACCCAATGAGAACTGTCAGATAACTCACCTCCTCTCAAAATCTGTCTCAAACAGGAAGAGGGACACAGGGATACAGGTCTTTCTCCTCTTGTGGTTCCTTTCCTTTTATCTGGTGTACAGTTCTACAATATATCATCCATATCAATGAGTACTTGTGTGCTCACCACCTCAAGTCAAGTCTCCTCCCATCACCATTTATTGCCCCTTTATCTTCTGCTACTTCCCTTCACTCCCCATTCCCTCTGGCAACCACCATACTGTTGTCTGTGTCCTTGAGTCTTTCTCCTCCTCCTCCTCCTCTTCCTCCTTCTCCTTCTCCTTTTCCTGCTCCTCCTCCTCCTTCTTCTATTCTTCCTCCTGCTCCTCCTCCTCCTCTTTCTTCTTCTTCTTCTTCTTCTTCTTCTTCTTCTTCTTCTTCTTCTTCTTCTTCTTCTTCTTCTTCTTCTTCTTCTTCTCCTCCTCCTCCTCCTCCTCCTCCTCCTCCTCCTCCTCCTCCTCCTCCTCCTCCTCCTCCTCCTCCTTTTTCTTCCCCTAATGAAAAGCATCTATTACCCTGAAGCACACAAGTTTCCCTGCTCCATTGCCTAGAACAGGCTAAGCTGAATATTCCTAGTTGTAAGGGAGACTCAGAGACTAACCAGTACGACCCAGGGGATGAAAATGTCCTGGCTGCCTTTAATAGTCCTGACTCAAGCCTGAGGCTCTGCCCTGAGCAAAGTCAGCATGCTGACAGCAAAGGAGGAAGAAGAAATAGCTCAGAGAAACAACAAAGAACCTATCTGCACACGTTTTTCTTCAAATCCTGGCACTCTGAGCTAAATCCATTCATACAAGCTTTATTCACCCAGTGGATGATTGAGAATAATTTTTTGATGTATTTGCGACTCTTCTCTGTAAACTGTGTGTTCAAAGAACATCCAACAATGATTTGAATATTACCCGAACAACATTTAAAGTATTGCTTATATAGCCCAGCCAGCATGGCTCAGTGGTTGAGCATCAACCTATGAACCAGGAGGTCACGGGTTTGATTCCCAGACAGGGCACATGCCAGATTGTGGGGTTGTGGGCTTAATCCTCAGTAGGGGGCATGCTGGAGGTAGCCAATCAGTGATTCTCTCTCATCATTGATGTTTCTATCTCTCTTTCCCATCCTCCCTGAAATCAATAAACATCTATATTTTTAAAGTGTTGCAAGTATTACGTCGCTAAATATATTTCATGTAAAGTTACAGGGTCTGTGGTTGGTTGCATGAAGGCTATTTTCACATCTGAGGATAGACCCCTGGTTTCTGGGATTGGTATTTTCAAGCCCTCACCTTTTGGAAAATGATCTATCTTTTGCATAGCCAATTTGATGAGCAAATCCTTTCGTTACGTCCAATTAAATTGCAAATACATACATGACTATTGCTGTATGGCAGTTTACGTCGATGCTAATTAGATTTATCTATCTCCTGTAAGACACATAAACCTATCCTACCCCTCCCTCTAGAAAAACAAAACAAAACAAGTATCATGTCAAAGTGGCCACATTTATTAAACTGAAGAAGGAACTCGAAAATGATTGTGTGCTTTTAAAGAAACGACTCCGGCTCCTAGGGCCTCAGGTGCTCCTGATGCATATTAAAGAGAGATAATTATCAGCATCATCAATTTCTATGATGTATTTCTAAGCAAGCGTTTAATTACATCAGCCCCAGCGCTGCGTCAGGCTCCGTGTCAACTGAGGATTGCAGAGGCAGGGGATGCACTGTCTTCACAGATGAGGTGACATTTCAGCCGACGGGGGATCGGGTGCCGAGCAGCGTGGTATTTCTGCCTCCTGTTCAGATCAAAGTGACAACTGTGTCCTCTCATCTGGATTTACAGGCCAGGCGCAGGTGGTGATCCTTAGCCTCGTACATAATTTACCGGGGGGAGAGGAGGAAAGTGCCAGGAACAGAGGGCGAACAAGGGGACTCGCCTTTGAATTTCCTTAAAGGATGTTACATTTGGTTGTTTCAGATGAACGTGTAGTCAGACCAAACACAGCGTTGCAAGTAACACTGCACCTTGCATTGTTCAGAGCATATTTATTCTTTTTAAAAAAAGTATATTTTATTAATTTTTTACAGAGAGGAAGGGAGAGAGAGAAAGAGTTAGAAACATCAATGAGAGAGAAACATTGATCAACTGCCTCCTGCACACCTTCTAGTGGGGATGTGCCCGCAACCAAGCTACATGCCCTTGACCAGAATTAAACCTGGGACCCTTCAGTCCACAGGCTGATGCTCTATCCACTGAGCAAACCGGTTTCAGCGCATGTTACATTTGATTGTTTCTGATTAACGTGCAGTCAGACCAAACACACTAGCCTTGCAAGTAACAACTCACCTTTCACCGTTCATAGAATATTTATTCTTTTTTAAAAAAATATATATTTTATTAATTTTTTACAGAGAGGAAGGGAGAGGGATAGAGAATTAGAAAACATCTATCAGCTGCCTCCTGCACAGTCCCCACTGGGGATGTGCCCACAACCAAGGTACATGCCCTTGACCGAAATCGAACCTGGGACCCTTCAGTCTGCAAGCAGACACTCTATCCACTGAGCCAAATTAGTTAGGTCAGCATATTTATTCTTTACCTCCTGGCATATGGAGCCGCTAAGTAGACTCAGTAGCCCTGGCTAGTTTTGCTCAGTGGTTGGAGCATCGGCCTGTGGATTGAAGAGTTCCATACCAGCCTAAGGGCACATGACTTGGTTGCAGACTTGATCCCCAGGCCCTAGTGGGGCACGTGCAGGAAGCAACCATCCAACGTGTCTCTCTCACATCGATGTTTCTCTCTCTCTGCCTCTCCCCTTCTCTTCCAATCTCTCTAAAAGTCCATGGAAAAAATGTCCTTCGGTGAGGATTAGCAAAAAAACAACCACAAAAATAGATTCAGTAAAAGCTTAGCCATTAGAGTAGGAGAGACTGGGAATGCAGGCACACGGTGCCATTTCAGAGTTCTGTGAGCTGGGGAGTTTGTTTAATCTCTTGTAAGCTCCCTCTAAAGAGCTGTGTTTGATGCACATCCCATAATGTTCTCTACCTCCGCCACTGTTCTGTGCACAGTCAAGTTCAGTGGCACTAAGCTCATTCACATCATCGAACCACTATCACCACCTCGCATCTCCATACACTTATTTCTTGCAAAACTGAATATTTATACCTGTCGAACATCTACTCTCCTTTCTACTCCCCCACCCCCCAACCCTTGGCCACCACCATGCATGCTACTCTGTTTCCATGACAATGATTATTTTAGAAACCCCCCCTGTACGTGCAACCACTCAGAATTTGTCAAGATGTGACCGGATTCTTTTCTGTAACAGAATGTCCTCCTGGTTCGCCCACCAGAATGGAAATTCCAAGTTGAAGTTCAGTGCATTTTTAGAAAAAAATAAAACATGTCATATATCTTGCATTTGTGGACTGAGAGGGGTCTGGCCCTAACTCCTGGCGTAAAATCTTGTATTTGTGTGGGGGTAAGAGACAGTGGGCCTATCAATGGGCATGGATGAATTTCCTTTAAGCTACTTTGATGTATAAACCTACATTTGAATGATTCTCAAATGAACAATCGGTATAATTTCTAGATCGCTTTGAATAGAATTCTTTGAAAGCCAGAAAGAGGAAATCTTGTGAGAAGTCACCTGTACGCGTGCTAGCCAGCTTCCGGTATTAAAACTTCATGATCAAATGAATGATTTATGACCTTTTGAAAAATGCCATTTTTTAGATTTCCGATGTCACTTATGCTTTTCTGCCCATTCAATTTATTTTCCTCTTTTGTCCTTAAATGCATTATTCATCTTACCTCCACCTCCTGTAAATATCATGCCTTTCTATCACCATTCCAAGCAGTTTCATAACACCATGGGAATAGCTTATAAAAAACTGTTTTAAGGAAACTACTGAATTCACTTAAACGTTTTATTGAAGAGAAGACGTGGCAATAGATCTATTGATTCTCAGCTAACAGGCTGGAGTGGGGAAAGGTGCTGTTTGATTGATCTGGCTTTATGTGTATTTTTACAAAAAATAATTAGAAAAACATTAGAAAAAGATGTACTCACTTCTTCTATGTGACAGTAACTGCTTTTATCAAAGTGTAAATGAACGAAGGCATCAGGAATGGGAGATCCTCTGGCATGCTTCTCTAACCCACTGCCCATCCTAAATGTCCCAGCATCCTCTTCTCTACGGGTATTCACCGGCTTCCTGCCCAAGCCTGTTTCTATCTTTTATGGTTGTTGTTTTGTTAATCCTCATCCAAGGATATATATCTGTGCACGCCACCTCTTCTCTAACCCCTCCCCCATGGATTTTTAGAGAGAGTGGAAGGGAGGGGGAGAGACACATACAGAGAGAATCATCGATGTGAGAGAGACACATTGATTGGTTGCCTCCAACAAGGGCACCTATCAGGGCCAAAGATAGAACCTGCAACTGAGGTTACGTGCCCTTGACAGGAATCGAACTTGGGACCCTTCAGTCAGTAGGCCAAAGGTCTATCCACTAAGCCAAACCGGCCTGGACTTGTTTCCATCTTAGAGCCTTTGTTCCAGCTACTCCTTTACCGCCCAACATTGTTTGCCAGCCTTTGCATGAGTTGGTTTGTCCTGCCAATCAAGCTTCCGGTTGAATGTGCTTTTATGGAGGGGTTCTCTGACAATTGGGTCTAAAGCAGGCTTATAAGTTTCGTGTGGACACGAGCTTTGAGTGGACATAGCTTTTGATATCTCTTGGGTAAATCTCTGAGAGTTAAATCACTGATGGTTTATAAGCATATACATTCGGTGAGCAGGAACAAAATTTATAGCTTGCTGTCATCTCAGGTATAGTACTAAATAATCATTTGTCCCCCAATCTCAAGGAGGAAATAGAAAAGCATTTAAGAGCCCTTGAAGAACTAATGGTTATAAATGTATATATCCATCCTGAACATTCATCATTGTTGTGTTACGATGTGAAAGACTCAGTAACCTGAGTTGTTGGGCTCAAGATCCACGTTACCTAGGAGGCAGAGCTGAAAAGAGTAAAAGCAGACAGCTCTACCAGAGAAAGTCAAAGCTCCCCTCTATCTGTAATTATCGGTAGCATTTTACTTTAGTAAAGCAGGAGCTATTCAATAGAGTCTGTGTCCTATAAATTCACGTGACTAATATCCATAAGCAAGCCTGTGGTTGATGCAGAGGCTGGAAAATAAATAATTCCTTTGTTACATTCAGACAAAAATTGCACATTTCTGTATCAATAATAATAAGCCTATATCGTGCCTCTTTTTTTTAAAAAAATTATATTTTATTGATTTTTCACAGAGAGGAAGAGTGAGTTAGAAAGAGCAATGAGAGAGAAACACCAATCAGCTGTCTCCTGCGCACCTCCCACTGGGGATGTGCCTGCAATCAAGGTACATGCCCTTGACTGGAATCGAACCTGGGACCTTTTAGTCTGCAGGCCGATGCTTTATCCACTGAGCCAAACAAGTCAGGGCATATCTAGTGTCCTGAGATGTTATATGGCTTGAATAAACAAGAGAAATGAAGATTATGTACCTTGAAGAGATGGGAGAAAAGAAGAAACGTGTTCTCCTGAGAACCCAAGTCACTTGGCTGCTCTAAAAATAAATAAATAAATGGGACATGAGGCAGAAAGTAGGACTCCCTAGAGCAAGCATGTCAAACTCAAAGGCTATCGAGGGCCAAATAAATGAGGCATGTGGCCCGCCGTGGGCTGCAAGTTTGACATGCTTGCCCTAGAGAGAAAGGTTTGTGAAAATCAACAAAATCAATTCCTTTCCCATGAATTAATATGTGAAGCTATACAAGGAATTTTGCAGCTGGTTGACCAGATAACGTAGTGTAAATCAGATGTACCAACATTTTTTGACCACAGAAGTTGTTTCGCACAGACAGCATTTCAGTGATTCCAGAATATCGCCTCTAGGTTTAACACCTTGGAAACGGGGATGTCTGGTAAACTCGTTAAAATCTTATTCACACCCCTGTTTAGGCGGCGGCCCTGATATTTTTATCGTTGTTTGCATTATTTTATGCTGAACTTCTTCATGCTGTCACTTCAGTTTGGTCTTGTGAATTCTTGCTACTACATTTGTTGAGTTTAGTTGCAGCTTAAAAAATTTTTTTTGCCATTTGTTTTGTGAAATATCCCATGGAAACCGTCTAGTCGTATCAAAAGAGAGCCCTCGTAAGAACTTGCAGAATAGATGTCAGCATTTCGGAGAAAAACCGGAAGGTAAGAGTAGAACACGTTAGATCATGTTCAGCCACTGGCAGTACAGCCACACAGAATCTAGGCAGTCTTAGTCAGAACCAAGCAAAGCATTCAGTGGCCAGGATGAGGACACAGAGTGTTTGCTTTGGATGGATGGGAAGAGAGAGATGGGACTAAGGAAATGGGCAGATCTTGTTGGTGCACCGCATAGAAAAGATGAGATGAAAGGAATGAGCTAAGAGGGATTTCCTACTGAGAGCCAGAAAGAAACAGTCATACAACCACAAGGATCTGAGTCCTGCCGAGAGCCTGAATAAGCTTGAAAGGAGCTCCTTCCCCACAGAATGTCTGCCCTTATGTGTCCTAGTAGTCCATTCCCAAAGCGGTTGTTGCTTTCTTCCAGGCCAGCAGGAGCACATCTGCTGATTTACCTTTTTTATTTATTTTATTTTATGAAAAATATATTTTTATTAATTTCAGAGAGGAAGAGAGAGGGAGAAAGAGAGAAACATTAATGAAGATGAGAGAGAATCATTGATCAGCTGACTCCTGCACGCCCCCTATTGGGGATCGAGCCTGCAACCTGGGCATGTGCTCTGACGGTGAATTGAACCTTGACCTCCTGGTTCATAGGTCGATGTTCAACCACTGAGCACAGTGGCGGGATTTTTAAAAATCTTTTTTTAAAAACCCTCCTCTAAGTAAAAGTTTTCCAAGGTAATCTCCACTTGGAGGAATTGAAAGCCGATTGGTTAGCAGCCTAGGAATGCTATTCACATATGTTCATGGGGAATGCCCACACTCAGGGGAGGTGATCGCCTGGAACATCTTCACCAGGGAGCTGGGACCTTACAGGCCACTTTAGATCCCTCCTTCCCCCACACACCTCCCCTAAAAGTCTCATCTTGTTCATGCTAACTTAGGATGATGCTACCGGTAATATCAATTTAACTCATAGTGTCTGAGTCCTGATGTGTTTCTTCACTTGCTCCAATCCATCCGCAGCATTTCTGGTAGAACTAGCCGACGCTTCCGAAGCATTTTGTTGTAAAATCACTGACTATGAAAAGGCACTTACTAGACACCAGAGAACTTGACCTTTGTCTAATTTCCATTAAGCCACATTGAGGACATAATGTACCATCGGTTCCAACATTCGTTTGAAAGGAAGTTAAAAAAAAATAAATAAAAAAGTAAATTTCTTGATTGAAATTCAATATGCACTTATATTTTTCACAGACCCTGAGATTAATGAGCATATGTGATTTTGATAAATGGTCTATTAAAACAGAAAAAAAAAGATGACATGGGAAGAATGAAAGACAGCCATTACTGGGAACAAGCAGATGTTTTCTTTGCATATTGTACTGCGGGTTTTCATCAGACACTCCTAATTACAGTCTGCACACTGGTATTCTTGCAATTCAGTCCATTAACCTTCATCTGAAGCATTCGTTTCTGCATCAAGTACATTGTCATCGCTCTGCTCCCTCCTTCTCTGTGAAAATGCATGCCAGGCCCGTAGAGTGGATAGACAATTGAATGAACATGGGTTTGTTTTCTGTTCCAATGCTGAAGAAAGAAAGAAAGAAAGAAAGAAAGAAAGAAAGAAAGAAAGAAAGAAAGAAAGAAATAAATTCCCACTCCCCCTCCCCAACAGCTCAGAAGGAGGCCTACAGCTATTTTAGCCATTTTTAAGAAGAAACAATATATATATATATATATATATATATATATATATATATTTTTTTTTTTTTTTTAATTAAAGAATCAGTCACAAGATATTGCTGAAAAATAGTTTGGCTAAAAATGAGGAGAAACACAAAGACAGAATTAGAGGGATAATTTAGCAGCTCCAAAAGGAATGGCATGCAGGATAATGCACAATTAAATCCAAGGTGGTTCTTGGCAGAAGCAAAGGAGACATGGCCTGCCCCAGTCAGAGATGGTTTGTATAACATGTAGCTCTGAGTTCCTTAATTATTACCTAAGATTTGATTTTCCTTGTAGCCTTAGAAGCACAAATAATCACTAGTTTTTCTTATTTCTATAACATCCTATCTCATAAAGATGGAATATGCTAATTGACCACCACGCCCTCAAAGAGGGTGGCACCCACAGCCACAAGATGGCAGCGCCCAGTCCCCTCAGCCCCACTGGTGCAGCAGGCAGGTCCAGACAATTCATGCCCTTGCCTCTAGAGTCCCCTAGTCCTCTCAGCCCATAGCTGCCCAGGGTGCAGGCAAGCCTCAGATGGTGGCTACCCAGCAGCCCAGGGCCACCTGAAAATCAGGTAACCAGGGCTGGCCCATGCTTGCGCTGCCAGCAGTGGCAGCAGCAGAAGTGTGAAGGGGGCGTCACCTTTCTCTGATTGCTGGGTCCCCTCCCACCCTAAGGGCTCCCAGACTGTGAGAGGGGGCAGGCCAGTCTGAGGAACTACCCCTTCAGTGCATGAATGTTTCATACACCGGGTCTCTAGTAAGCTTAATAAGATGGTGGGATGTTGCATGTGATTGTTTAGGAGCATAAACAGTCCTTGATTCCTGTTGTCTATTAACCCTTGAAATGCTCTGAGGAAGAATTGGTGATGATGACAACAGGGCAAATTTAGATTATTTTCTTGCTGAAAAGGGTATATAAGTCTATTCTGATAGTTTCATGCAGGAAAAATAATTTCATATATGCAAATGAAAACATGTCTTCTCTATTATGGATTTGATACAATTTATCTAGTACATTTCCCTCCAAATGAAAGTAATTTTGTTTTTTAATAGATTTCTTTGAAGGTAATCAAGATGAAATGCTTTCAAAAGTATGTATCCCAAACATCTTTAACCGATGCTTTAGATTAGAAATTACATTTTGAAACTACAGAGTGCATAGAGTTTTAGAGCTAAAAGGACCTCAAGAATCATCTAAGACCATCCTTTATCCTAAAGTATGAGATATATTGTCTATATATATTATGCAATTTGTTAAAACACTTAGCAAATAAATAAAATAAACTGATTAAAGTCCCTACTTATCTAGTAAATTAGAGATTTGAAAACAGAAGTTTCTGGACACCAACTGCAATCTTTTCAATATTAAATAGTCAATTTCATTAAGAACTGGCTCCATACTACTTTCTATAAAGCTTGACTTGTGTTTTTTTTAGAAAATGCATTTTTTAATGTGAAATTTTGGGGTAGGGGTAGGGGATGTTGATCAAAAGTTTAACCTTGATGGATTAAATCAGAGGGATTAAACATTTGGTGCCCTGATTTCACTGGAGCTACTTAGATGCTACAGTTAACTTACATTGGAAGAAATAATTTCAGTACATCTGCTATAAAATTGTTCTCTGTCACCTCGAATTCTTTTCTCCATATCCTGAACCCAAGTCATGAGTTTGTGTTTCATGTGATTACACATAAAAGGAATTTTCAAAGCTGTTACCTACTTGTAACAGAAACACAGGCTTGGAGTATTAGGAATATTTAATTTTTTTTTTATCTATTAAGGAAGTAAATAAGCAGTCATTCTTTTTTTACTTGATAGCATTTTATGTTATTCTAAATTTCTAATTGTAAAGTATTCCTTTGAATGTTTAGTAATTTATTTAAATTTCCTTCTTGAATTTGTTATTTCCACTTAGTAACACATTTGCTGACTTTTTTTTTTTCCCATCATGTGGGGTAAGTGGATATGACAGAATAGTCTTAACTTACAGTCCTAGTTCTCAACTACTGTATATTATAGCTGGGGTATATATGGAAAAGGATCATATGCAATAAAATATTGAAATCTCAGATTTTTACATTGGATCAATAGTAGTGTCTTCCTCAAAGATTTCTGTACTAAGTGCATTAATATATGACAATAACTTAGCTCAAAGCCTTTATATAGCAGTCAGTTAGATAATCTATTATAGCTATTAAGTCAGATAATATGGAAAGTGATAATGAATGGAATATTTAGTTCTCCAAATCTTTTACTGTGGAAATGCATTTATTAGTCCATCAATATTGAAAATGAATGTTTTCCATGTTAAAAACCATATTCACTTATCGACCTTATTTAAGTACAGTTAGTTTAGTGTTTTTTTTTTAAATTAAAGACAAAATGTTGTCAATAAATCCTGTCACCTTAAAGCAATGTGTCAATAAACACAGAATGCCAGTGTTTTAAGATAAATGAAGCTAAACTTCAATTTCTTCAGAGTAATGGAAGTTTTATCGCTCCTATGGGTCACGGACAGGTCACAGACCTTGTATTCTATATGGAGCCACCTTTGAATCCCAAGCCAGGAGTTTTAAGATTTCTCCCATACAGTTCAGCTCAGTGTGCACCGTGGGCACAGTACCTACATTTAAGTGTTCAATAACTATCTGTAAAGGAATGATCATTGGGTGTAAGTATGCAAATTTAAAATTAGGCACAGCATGTTACAATGAAATACAGGAAAAGAATAACACATTTTAAGGTAATGCATCAAGCACACTGGCGATTTCAAAAAGCTGACATATAAATTTTGCAGACAAGAGAAATGGGAGTTTATAGGGCAGGCAGGATACTCCTCTGTCATACATGCTCCCAGGCCATCCCGTCCCCCAAACCTAGAACAAGAGTGAGCATTTAGGAAGGTGTAGCTCTAGGCTTTGTGCATAGTAACTTAGTTCCTGTTGCAACAGCCCTGGGGCATGTGCTGTGCCAGCACAGCCAAGGGTTTCCGGAGCCTGAGGGAGGGCTAGTGAAGGATGAAGAAAAGACAGACAAGCCGAGACCGGTTTGGCTCAATGGATAGAGCGTCAGCTTGGGGACTGAAGGAACCCGGGTTCGATTCCTGTCAAGGGCATGTACCTTGGTTGCGGGCATATCCCCAGTAGGGGGTGTGCAAGAGGCAGCTGATCGATGACTCTCTCTCATTGATGTTTCTAGCTTTCTATCTCTCTCCCTTCCTCTCTGTACAAAATCAATAAAATATATTTTTTTTTAAAAAAGGAAAAGAAAAGACAGACAAGAGAATAACTAGATGGATCTTCTGTGCCTGGCTGAGGCCACAGAACAGATCCATACTGCAAGCTGAGACTTTATTTACAGTCAGGGACAAACACGGTAATCTACAATGTTCTTATAAGTTTCACTTGTTTTGGCAGCACTTGCTGCCCCTCCCACAGCCCATTAGCTACCCAGGAAAGATCTAGGGAGCAGTCACAAGATCAAGCTTAATTATGCTTAGAGGTCTGTGCCCTCCAGGCTGGGACTTTTTGTGACTTTGCCAACAGGTCAGTCCAAGGCTTAACCCTATAACCGCTCCCTATAGGGGCCAGTACTTTTGTGCATAGAATAGTTTACCTCCTAAATATTTTTCTCCAAGTAACGCAGTTCACACACACAAAACAATCAAGATAAATTCTGTACAGAAACTAATAACTAGCCTTCTGAGGAAATTGTCAGGTGCATCTCTTTGTATTATCTTTGAAGTCATATTAGTGTGGTTTAAAGAGACATGGATGTTTTCCCACTGTAGGCATGCAACATTGTCTCTAGTTAGGAGTTGCTACTCCTAACTCTCTCTCTTTATACACAATTCCAAAACCAAACTATACCCATTCCCAAAAGGTCAGTGCGATTGGTCGAGGTTAATAAGTCAGGATAAAATATGACATTAGTCTCATCTGCCGTTTTATTTTTTGCTCTTTTCAAAACTTAGAATCTCAGATACTGGGCCCTGAACTACGAGGAATATGCTAATATAGTAATAACAACAACAGCAAAAATGGTAAAAAAAAAAAAAAAAAAAAAAAAAAAAAAAAAAAAAAACAATCAATAACCCTTGTAGAATCCACAGGTGGGAAGTTTTTAAGTCAGATAGCAAATAACCGGTTTCCTGAACGGCGCTCTGTGATGAAGCAGGAGTATGCGCTTTAGTGCTGTTTTTCCTTGCCAGCAGCATGCTCTCCTCCAGGCGTTACATACAGCGTGGTGGATAATGATTTCTCTTTCAGAAACCCCAGGCGTGGAAACTGAGCTGAAGCGTGTAGCTCTAGGCTTTGCGCTTAGAATGTCCACCCTCGAAATGTCCCCCCGGGCAGGGTGAGTGGAATGTCTTCCTGTGGGTTCCGTTAATTCTGCACCGCGCGGCTGTCCCTGGGAATAGACGCGCGGAACCGTTGCTAATTACAGGGCCAAGGCAAGGCTTTCTGTAGGTAACGGTCATGCATTAGAAGGGACTCCAGACATACATGATAATTCCTTTGAATGAGTACAAGTGATTCAGGGATTTTATTCGAGTCTCCATAAGACAAATTTTAACATCTCCCCCCCCCCCCCCCCCCCCGTTAAACAAATAGAAACATAAACTAGCCATTTGGTGAAAATCAGGAATATTTTAGGCAGAAGAAGATATCAAGCACTGATTTCTTAGTTAAAAAATTACTGATGAATAAGGATTCCGTAATGTTTGAGGTTGCAATAACATACTTCTGCATTAAGGATTGCAGGGGAGTGGTTCAAGCAGAATCCTATTAAGTTTAATACCCTGTTTTCCCGAAAATAAGACAGTGTCTTGTATTAATTTTTCCTCCCAAAGTTGTGCTGGGTCTTATTTTCAGGGGGTGTCTTATCTTTCCATGCACTAGGTCTTATTTTTGGAGGATGTCTTATTTTCGGGAAACACGGTATCATCACGTGTAGCTCTGTATTGTTTCTCCATCTTGCGTTCCCAAATATGGAATTTTGCAAAACTCTCAAGATGTCCAGAAAGCTAAACGTTTTCCCCTTCATCAGGGAATGGTGCCTCTTCTTTCCCACCAGCTGGTTCACTTGGGGTTGCTACCTGCGTCCAAACATTGTTGGCTGTCTAGGGAGGAGGTGTTGACAGGTCCAGAGATGGGCATTTCCTGGCTCAGTTGAGACCAACCACAGCCTTTCCCTAGGGCAGTGGTCAGCAAACTCATGAGTCCACAGAGTCAAATATCAACAGAGATATTGGAGAGCCACATTTTTTAAAACTTAAACTTCTTCTAAGGCCACTTCTTCAAAATAGACTCACCCAGGCCGTGGTGTTTTGTGGAAAAGCCACACTCAAGGGGCCAAAGAGCTGCATGTGGCTCGCAAGCCACGGTTTGCTGACCACTGCCTTAGGTCTTTGGTCTTTGAAATGATTAGTAAGGAAGCCAAGTCTCCCTGGATTTTTTTATTTTTTTAAATATATTTTATTGATTTTTTTTTTACAGAGAAGAATAGAGTTAGAAACATCCATGAGAGAGAATAATCAATCAGCTGCCTCTTGCACACCTCTTACTGGGGATGTGCCCACAACCAAGGTACATGCCCTTGACTGGAATCAAACCTGGGACCTTTCAGTCTGAAAGTCGACACTCTCTCCACTGAGCAAAACCAGCTTCAGCTAAGTCTCCCTGGTTTAACAAGTCACCAGTGTTTCACTATGAACACTAGAGACAGTTGTGTTTCCCAAGTTGTTCAGAAGCCTGTTCTCAATGAGACTAGGAACCTTGGCTTCTGGAACATGCTATTATGAAGGCTAAGCCACCAGGATTGGCCCAGGGACATCACTTTATGACATTCAGAAATGGAAGCAAATATTTAAATGTGTAAAGATCAGATGCATTAACAGAAATTCAAAAGCCAGGGAGACATCAAAGAATGAACCCTCACAGTTAATGAGATTTTACAATGCAGCAATTCATATCAGGAATGGAATTTCAGATACTGGGCCCTGAACTACAGGCAAAATACTTAATTATTAGCAAAATAATTGTAAAATTTTAGATGAAGATTACATGGCATTTTGTATGAGGCCTGGGCACAAAATTGATGACATCTTGATATGAAATTACTGAGAGACCTCACAGTGGATGGGGATGTTCCATTGAATTCTCTAGGTATGTTTTCTATTAAAACACAGAAAAAATGGAAACAGATGGTGGTCTTGGTAGGAAAAGTTGAATTCCACTTTTCTGCCTTAATTACCTCTCACTTATAATAGGAGTGGAATTACCCATTGGCTTTCTTGTTCGAAAGAAGTCATGGCCGTATGAAAGGAGAAATCAAGTTTGCAGAAAGGAAAAAATGTAAGGCCTCTTGTGTTGCATAGAATATTCCTCAGCCTTCCCTCACCTTGCAGAGTTGTCAGACACAACAGGCACTGCTGGAAGCCCTTTGAGGGATCACAAAGTTCCCTCATTAAGACATCACAAAAGTAAGAGGAACTCGGAGGGTGTTCAGCGGACAACCTATCAGAAATAGTATTTGAAAGAGTTTAGATTTTTGTTTAGTCCAATTTTCTTCCACGTGCACAGTTTCCCCAAAGTGTAAAGGTGTTTATTAGAAACGTTTAATGACACAGTATATTCCAAAATATATTCCTAGGATATTTGTAATCATTACAGTAAGTCCCGTGTTCAATTCTGTAACATTGATCTGTGGACAATAACCTCAGTCACTTTGGTAAACTGTCTTCATTATTGCAGTGTATCATTCAGTGGGAAAATAGGATGGGGGGAAAGTAGGTTTACAGTTGTTCATATGGAAAATATCAATCCAATATAGGGAATATGCTAATTGACCCTCACACAGTCACATAGATGGCAGCACCCACAGCCAATAAAGAGGGAATATGCTAATTAACTACCCTACCCTCAAAGATGGCAGCACCCACAGCCAATAAAGAGGGAATATGCTAATTGATGGCCGTGCCCCTCCAAGATGGCGAGTCCACAGCCACAGGATGGCAGCTGCCCAGCCACCCAAGGCCGCCCAAGGCTCAGGTAACCAGGGCCAGCCAAAGCTTGCGCTGCTGGCAGTGGCAGCAGCAGAGGTGTGATGTGAAGTTGCCTCCCCCTGATCTCTAGGTTGCCTCCTGCCCCTGAGGGCTCCTAGACTGTGAGAAGGAGCAGGCAGGCTGAGGGACCCCCTCCAGTGCATGAATTTTCCCTAATAACTAGTAAATAGTAATACAAAAATAAACTCTTGTACCTACTTTGTAAACCTACTTTGCCCACTCCATGTTGCTATTATTTTTTTTTAACTCATTGGAAAATATAGTTTGTAAAAATAAATATACCACCCCCCCTTTAAATTTTAATGTTTCTGCTAGAGGCTCAGAGCAAAGGTCTTAGAAAGATTTGTCTTTGCCACTTTTTAAAAAATAAACGGACTGACCTTGGGCAATTTCTTTAACCCTCTTTAAGCCCATTTTTCTTTATTTATGAATATCAATGCTAGAACCAATTTCATAAACTGACCGAGGACCTGGAAGAAATAACAAAGTGAAGTTCTTGTTCTGATACCTGTCAGCAATTACATTATCTCTGTGGACAGGATGGAAGTCAATAGCTCACGGAACCTGTGTCGAAAAGATAAGCATGGGGTTCCTATTTTCAAGTTAAAAACAGCTTATATTTAAATCCCATACTGCCTTATCATGTAGCAATAAGAGGTGGTGTTAACTAGGGTTAATTTTGGAGTTTCTTTTTAAGATCTTGATTATAATTATATATTGTTTTCAATTTTTTAAAGACAGTTCCATTAGAAGAGGTGTTTTTTTCTTTTCCATTGTTAGCATATGTGTAGTTAGTTCAAGGAAATGAAGACAAAAGTTTAGTTTCTTCAGTATAAGTCTAAAGTTACATTAATATAAAAATATCTATATTATTATTCTATCAAGTTGATTTCTTTTCTTTGTAAAGGTACTGTGGAGACTTTTTAAATTTTATTCTTATTTTCTATAGTAGACATAATAAATTTAGAGAGATAATTTAAAATGCCCCTTGAAGGCCTAGAGACTAAAGAAAAGCTGTTAATGACTATTTGCCTAATTTTTCTTTAATATATTTTATTGGTTTTGTACAGAGAGGAAGGGAGAGAGATAGAGAGTTAGAAACATCGATGAGAGAGAAACATCGATCAGCTGCCTCTTGCACACCCCCTACTGGGGATGTGCCCGCAACCAAGGTACATGCCCTTGACCGGAATCGAACTCGAGTCTCTTTAGCCCCAAGCTGACGCTCTATCCATTGAACCAAATGGTTTTGGCTATTTGCCTAATTTTTAAGAAAATGTATATACGAAATATTATTTTATGTTCAGAATTTTTTTTATTTTATTGTTTATAGCTGGATCAATTTCTTTTTTTTATTTTTTATTCCATAATCAAACTAAGAGTCACAGTACCCCTATTTTAAAAACAATATGAGCAACATAGATGAGCACCTTGTAAGACGCTTATATCCTTTCTTGGGTGAATTAAAAACATGAGAAACTAGAATTCTGTGAAATTGTTCCCATGTCTTAGCACATCTTTTCTTTTCTTCCTGTTTAGGAAATGTAGCAGGAAGTCCAACCTCAGCTTCAGTCTTAGGGAAAGACACTAATTTCCAAGGGGGTCCCAGAGCTGGCTGAACAGCTTCCCTCTGTCACTGGCACACTCACTGGGGCACTATTCAATCTGAGAATATGACATTTGAATATATGCCAATCACGGGGCCAACATTGTTGGGGGAAAAGAAATCACAGTGCAGAAAACATAAATTTAATCAAAGTGTTATTCTAGAGATGATGTTGACAACTTAAACTAGTGTTACACTGACTAGCCTACGATAGGCTGTCCATTAAAATTATGTTAAGGTTTAGACTAAATTCTCCTGTAACAGAACAAAACATTTGTATTCATTTCTTTTTTTCAGATGTGTTAGAGTAAACACTGTAAGTAAATACAGTTTCTCTTTCTTTTTCCTCCCTCTTTTCTTCCTCTTCTCATTTGTCTTGTGGACTTTGGCATATCATCAATCTATTGGTTTTTATATTTTGCTTTGTTTTGTTTTGTTTTAAATATATATATATATATTTTTTTATAGAGTGGGAGGGAGAGGGAGAGAGAGTTAAAACATCAATGAGAGAGAAACATCGATCAGCTGCCTCCTGCACACCTCCTATTGGGGATGTGCCCGCAACCAAGGTACATGCCCTTGACCAGAATCAAACCTGGGATCCTTCAGTCCGCAGGCCAATGCTCTATCCACTGAGCCAAACCGATCAGGGCTCATCAGTCTATTGTGAATAATACTCACAGGTTGCATCACTTAAGTACATGCTGTTTGGTTTGTTCACTTCAAAAGCAGTCTTCTTACTTTTGGGGTTATTTCATGGAAATGTCTGTCTAATATCTGTACTATTTCCACATTTCTATGTGCCTGGCTTTCCTTGTGAAACTATAAACAATCTAGGAAATATAATCCAACCTGATGTGTTTACACATATGAAACAGAGGCCCCTGATTAATGCCGTTGTCTTGCTAGAAAGCCTGAAAGATTGCACTGAGCTAGACCATTAAAAAATGGGACTCGGTCTTAATATTTGCTGGGAGGACGTGGAGACTGCCAAACTCCCGTGAAGTCAGACTTAGAACTACCGCTCACAAAGGGTGAATTTATGGCACTTAGAGGCAGAAAGGCATTTTTTAAACTTGAATACATCACGGTAGCCCCTTGACATTGAGGTTCACCGTGGACTCCTTAGAAATAGCCTTGCCCAATTTAAAGCGGTTCTGTCAGCTTGGCACTTTGTCTTGATGGATCAAAATGTCACCACCTGGACGCTGACACATTTCATCAGGCCCAGCTCGGCCCCACGGGAGAGGTCAGTAGGCTCACCTGCGCCCCTAATGATCATGAAGAGGCATTTCACCTCTCCACTGCGATGAGAATAATAAATAGGAGCCCCGCCCAGCTCCTAAAGCCTCTTTCAGAGAATGAAAAGGATTGTGTTCAAGGGGAAATTGATCATGAATAATCATAAACCGAAGGCAAATGAGGATCGCAGACCTAGGTGAGCAGAACATACTCAGGGTGATGTTTTTAAACATCAAATCAGGGAGTGGGAAGTCCATCAATCCAGTGCAGTAGGAATACCAGGCAGGTCATAGTTTATGAATTTTCTAATACTGATCCACACCTCTGGCCCCAGTGGTGGTCTGTCACTATATTTCGATTGTTCGTGTTCAAAGGTGACGGATGCATTTTTAACCTGTGTAGGTGTGATGAAAAGCCTTCTGCCTTGCTCTAGCCGGTTTGGCTCAGTGGATAGAGCACCCTGCGGACTGAAGGGTCCCAGGTTCGATTCCGGTCAAGGGCATATACCTTGGTTGCGGGGCACATCCTCAATAGGGGTCATGAGGCAGCTGATCGATGTTTCTCTCTCATCAATGTTTCTAACTCTCTATCCCTCTCCCTTCCTCTCTGTAAAAAAATCAATAACATATATTTAAAAAACAAAAAACAAAAAAGCCTTCTGCCTTGTCAATAGGTCTTCCTATTGGTTGAAGCAGAGTGAAGGAAAATCATGTTGATAGAGAAGGAGATGAGCATGGCAGCCAGGGTCTGGATCATGTAGAGCCCCATGAGTCATCCAAAGGTGACTATGACAGGTGTATGTGTAGCCAATGGTAAAGGACAGTGAATATGAAGGCAAAGGGAATCAGTCAAAAAGTTATTGATATAACACTGAGAGATTACTATGGTTTCAAAATGATTCCAGCTACATTTGGTGAACTAGAATTTCCAGTTTTAGTATTGACAGGTAAAAATATAGTCTCATCTATTTTCACACATGCCACAGTTGTAGGGATGGAGAGATGGATGGATGGATGGATGGATGGATGGATGGATGGATAGATAGATAGATAGATGGTATAGATGCACAGTCTGACATATAGATAGGATACATAGAAATATATAATAGGGATAGAGAAAGAGATAGATGTCAAAGATGGATAGAGGATGGGTGGATGAATAGGTGGAAGGATGGAATGAAGGATGGATGGATGGATAGATAGATACATAGATAGATATGATATATAGAGTTAAATGATAAAGATGGGTAGAGGATGGATGGATGGATGGATGGATGGATAGAGAGATGATATATTGATGAGATTAGATAGAGGATATGATCTAAAATTTTTCCACAAGGAAAAAGATCTCTTAACAGTAAATTATAAAGTAACCATATGCATAAATAATCCACACATAAATGATTAAACATGTATGCAATTAATATTTGAATACGAGTATCTGTATTTTCTTGAAATCTACAAACAAGCACACATATATTTCTGGAAGTCCTTCTCTAGAAGAGTTGTAAAATATTCCAATAATTTTTTTCCCCACTCAATAAACTAGCAAGCAATAGACTTTTCTGGGCATCATTCCAAAAACCTATGATAATGCTGATTGGAAGCACGAAGCCCTCTTGTGGAAAGTCTGCTCTATGCTCATCTCTCTCCCAAAGCGTCACAGAGGGAAGAAACACCCTAACCGCACCCCCCTCACCCCCCGCACTCATTACATGCTGTGAACCCACCAGGGCGAAGCATCCTGCACGCTGCCCTCGCTTTGTTTGCCTTTGTTTATGCGATCTATTTAGAAGCACTTGGAGAGAACATTTGCCAATATTTTAATCACTTATCAAAATTCCTGGTAAGCAGAGTGCTTTCAAACACTAACAATCTATAAACATAAAATCAAACCAAATGATATAGAATCAACCTGACAATGGGGTAAGTGCTCCAGCGTGATGGTTGGAATGAGTCCTGCTCTCAAATGCTTTCAGCTTAAAAAAAAAAAAAAAAAAAAAAAAAAAAAAGAAAGGGAAAAAGAGCAATCTCTCTTGTATTTATGTATTTTTTTGAGCTACTTAGAAATGGCAGTGGAGTTCAACATAATATTTAAGACTGAATAATAATAAATATAATTTTATAGAATATGCTATTTCTACCCATGCGCTTTATTAACTAACTAGAGGCCTGGTTCATGACATGTATGCACTGAGGGTGGGGGAAGGAGAGGGTCCTTTAGCCCAGCCTGCACCCTCTTGCAGTCTGAGACACCTCAGGGGATGTCCAGCTGCTGGCTTAGGCCTGCCTCCACTCCATTCTCTGAGCACAGCTTCTGGCTGAGTGGCACTATCCTGGTGGGAGTGCACTGACCACTAGGGTACAGCTCCTGCATTGAGCGTCTGCCCCTTGGTGATCAGTGCACGTCACAGTGACTGGTCTTTCCTCCATTTGGTCGATTTGCATATTAGCCTTTTATTATATAGGATTGCTGGAGACGGGATATTGCCAGAATGAACAAGTGAAAATCTGAACTTTGATCATTGTGGAGGGCACACAGGATTAAGCAGTCAACACCTACTTACAATATTCTGCATTGTAATTTATGCACATGTTTTGTAATTCTCACCATGGATGTATGGTCTAAGTATATTGCAATGAACTTGGAAACCACAGAGAAATACGTGTATAATGTGGTTTTACGTTCTTTTCTGTTTTGCATCTTCATGTGTTCATCATCTATTTCTCTCATTTTCCTAAAGATCTCAAAGAGGAATTTTACCTTATTGAGTTGCTTTGTTCACAATCAACTTTAAAATACATAGCAATGCATTCTGTAGTAGTGTTTTATAGAGAAGGGTTAACTATCAGGAAAGGTAATTCCATGGCGCTTCTCTTTGGAAGGTGAGAAAGTTCTAGATAGGAACAATGCTCCTAAAAATGTGGGGTCTCTTATTAAAAAGATAACATGTTTCAGAGCACAACTGTTCCAATCTTGGCCAGTAATAGTTATTAAGAACATAATAAAGATGAAATGTAGTCACATACTACCACAGTAAAAGTAGATATACAAATGAATATTAAAATCATATTTAATGTAGCGTCATAAATATCCAAGAACTTGTGCAACATTATAGAGAACTTTGCATACATTTAATAAAGTCCTCAGAAAGAAACAATCATATATGTACTGTATGTGTGTGTATTTATATACAGAAACAATCATATATATATATGATTGTTTCTGTATATATATACACACACATACAGTACATATATATATACACACAGACACACACATACACACACACATATATATGCACACACATATATATGAACACACATATATATGTTTTTCAGGTAAGTCTACAAAAATTTCAAGATAAAGCTTTTCTATTTCATCTTCATCATCTTTACTGATATTTTCATAGACATTGTGTCTTAGGGTTGAATGCTGTACAGATTTGGACATCACATATTTGCAGTGGTGTTTCTTGATACTGCAAGAAGATCCTGTATCTAAACAGGTGCATCTGCACTGACCTTAAATTTCCCATGAGTGCTTCGGTCTTCCTAGTTTGGGCGACCCGCAGAGATGCACAGGGATTCTGGGAGGAGGACATGACTTCCCGAAGTGTCCTGAGAATAAGGGTCGGCTCTGGGCAGCAGGAAAGGTGACGTCACCACAGGGAGTCCTTGCTCTGCAGCAATAAAATGTGACCTGTGGCCCCTTAGCTCTGGCTGCCATATTTCACTTTCCCAGTTGAACAGATGGGGGACTTTTTCAAAAAGGCGAGAGCTGGAGGGTAAACACCTGCTGCCAATTTGGGGCAAAAACTGAACTTGTGCTTTAAAAAGATATGCATAACTTTTTTTGCCCTTTATTTCAATATCATGATTAGGATTTCACAGTGAAACGCTTGAATTGGCCCTAAGAACCTGTTGACTGAAATGTTCTCCCAAATCTAGATTTTTCTATTGATCTGAAACGATCCTCGTTATTGGGTCCACAGGTTGTTCTTCTGTCTGCAGAAAAAGACAAACCTTTCTCTCTCTGCTTTGACAGTTACTATGAGTCTTGTTCCAGTAGCCAATCATGTTTCAGGACAGCTGCAAAGATGGAACAGTCATTCGGAGATGCACTATGCAAACCAGCATATGATTTATCTGTCATACAGTTTAGAAACAAGTGCAATTTTTAAAAAAAATTGCCATATTGAAAACCTAGCCAGCACTGTTAGGTGACATTAGAGGTTAGATTGATGTGATGTTAAGCCAAGAGTTATTGGGCTTTCTGTGGGCTCCGGGAAGCCTCAAGGAGTGGTTGTTTTCAAACTGGATGGTATAATTAGCTCCTAGTTGGATGAGGCATATTAAACATTTTACAACTAATCCCAACATTTATGAACCTGTGCCCAGAATTGACACGCCATTAGTAGCTTTGGGAATTGCTAAAATCATCTTATCTATGGATTTATGTGAGCCGTATTGGCAAATAGCCTTGCATGAAAATTTAGCCAAAATGAAATCTGTGTATTGAATGTGATGCGCACACCCAGTAGAGAATGTCCTTTAGACTAAAGGAATTCATCTTGTTTTTGTTGTTGTTTTTTTTTTATTTTTAATTGATTTTTCACAGAGAGGAAGGGAGAGGAATAGAGAGTTAGAAACATCGATGAGAGAGAAACATTGACCAGTTGCCTCCTGAACATCCCGACCTGGGATGTGACCACAACCAAGGTACATGCCCTTGACCGAAATTGAACCCAAGACCCCCAGTCCACAGGTCCATGCTCTATCTACTGAGCCAAACTGTTTCTGGCATCTTTTTTTCTTTTGTTTTTGTTTTTGTTTTTAAGCAAGTTAATGATTTACAGGGACTTAGCATTCCTCTAAAGATATCAGTGAGGGTTATTTTAGTTGACACTACATAAACTAAACCGAGAAGCAGTTTATGTGAGTGCCAAAAAAGTCACCAAGTTAATGGATTGTGAAAACTTTGATGAATTCTAAACCAAGGTTTTAAAATTCTAAGACCTAGAGTATAAAGTGGAAATTTCTTATAAAAGAAACCATCTGTTAAAAACAAGAAATATATACAAAGAAGATATACTAGGTTATTTGGTAAACTCATATGATAATGCGTTTTTTTAAAATTCTTTCCTCAGTTTGTTCTAAAACTAATAAAATGTATAGATCTCAGACGTTCTTATTAAAAGGAATTATTATTACCAGTTTTAAAAATTCATGACCTTTGGGATGGTAAACAACAGTACATTATAAAGATGATGTACTTAAAGTTACACCTGAAACCTACATAATTTCATTAACCAATGTCACCCCAATACATCTAATGAAAAATAAATTAAAAGTAAAATAAAATAAAATTTTTTTTTAGACTTTTCACTGGATGGCCAATATTCTTGCAACGATATTTGATAAGATTTTTTATGATTTAAAAATATTTAAAAAACCCTTAATTTGCAAAATATGTATTTGCCTGACATCAGTATTTTCGGAATCTTTTTGGTGGGGAGTAAACTTTGTAGCGTGTACAGATTAAGATCGTGTTGTACAGTAAATTAAAATTTAACTTTAGAAATAAGGTACAGATATTGAAAAGAAAGTGAGAATGATGAATAATGGAACATACTTTTCTGAAATAAAATGGTACATACTTCTTGAGGATTAGAAAATAGAGTTCAGGGTAAGCAAATGTGATCACCAAAAATTGTTAAACATATTTAAATAGCTATACATTATATGTACTTGACTTGTACACTGAACTACATGCAAAGATATTATACTATATAATAAAAGGCTAATATGCTAAGTGTCCGGTTGGCCATTCAACCAATCAAAGTGTAATATACTAAGGATATGTTAAGGCTGCTCAACCACTCACTATGATGTGCACTGATCACCAGGGGGCAGACACTCTGACTGGTAGGTTAGCTTCCTGCTGGGATCTGGGTGATCTGGACTGAGTGAGATGGGTCAGACATGCCCTGGAGCCCTCCTGCAGTCCCTCCCAGGCTGGCCAACCTCCTGTGTTCCTCCCTGGCACCAATCATGCACTGGTGGGGTCCCTTGGCCTGGCCTGCACCCTCTCACAATCTGGGATCCCTCATGGGGATGTTGGAGAGCTGGTTTCAGCCCAATCCTCCAGGCCAGGTCAAGGGATCTCACTAGTGCATGAACTTGTGCACTGAGCCTCTAGTTTTTAATATATAATATTATATTTACATTATTATCTTATGGATGGGAATATATTTTATTTCTGATAGAAATTTAAAGTATTTTTATTCCTTTTTAGAGAAAAAGGAATGGGGAGAGAGAGAGAGAGAGAGAGAGAGAGAGAGAGAGAGAGAGAGAGAGAGAGAGAAGGGGAGAGAGAAATAGAGAAACATCAATGTGAGAGTGAACCATCAAAGCCCACAACCCACCTGTGCATGTGCCCTGATCCGAAATCAAATCAGCAACGTTTAGTGCATGGGACAATACCTAACCAACTGAGCCACACTGGCTAGGGCCTGAGTGCAATTTTTGATGCGTTTCTTGAAACAGCCAGTTATAAAATCTAGACCTGATTTTCAAATGTTAGAAAGGCTTGAACGTCTTTTATAGCTGCATCTTTAATGACCAGAATAGTGGACAGAATTATCTTTTACACATTTTGTGTCTTTATTTTATTTTATTTTTTAAAAAAACATTTTATTGATTTTTTCAGAGAGGAAGAGAGAGGGATAGATAGAAACATCTATGAGAGAGAAACATTGATCAGCTGCCTCCTGCACACCCCCACTGGGGATGTGCCTGTAAAAAAGGTATGTGCCCTTGACCGGAATCGAACCTGGGACTCCTCAGTCCACAAGCCGACACTCTATCCTTTGAGCCAAACTGGTTTCAGCTTGTGTCATCTTTATAAGGTGTAATATTAATTCATTTTTATGTTTTAGGAAATATAAAAAAGTTTAAATTTTTCTTCAACTTCCATTTCTTTTATTACATGTGGGAAAAATTGCAAGATTGTCTGCAGTGTCATTAGGTACCCTCTTTGTCAGGTGTAGTGTTACCTGGAAGGTATTCCTGTCAGCTGCTAGGAGAGCAATTACAATATTTGTTGCTGTGCAACTAAAGTCACCAACAATAACCCAAAGACAATTTGACAAGCAGCTGTAGAGTTGAAAGGAAAAGATGCTGGAATCATGCACAAATCTCAGGAAGCATTTACAATCTTTTTAAAAAAAATAAATATATATATATATATATATATATATATATATATATATATATTTCTTTATTGATTTCAGAGAGGAAGGGAGAAGGAGAAAGAGATAGAAACATCAATGATGAGAGAGAATCATTGACTGGCTGCTTCCTGCACACCCCCACTGGGGATTGAGCTTGCAACCCAGGCATGTGCCCTTGGCCGGAATTGAACCCGGGACTCCTCAGTCTGCAGGCTGACACTCTATCCACTGAGCCACGCTGGCCAGGGCAGCCTTTACAATCTTAAAGAAGGATCTGAACTCTAGGTGTCAAAGCCGGGGGTTAGGCACTGTTGACTAGAATGAAGCTCAAAGGAAATGCAGGCAGAGAATAATCAAATGTTAGTAGAAAATAATCTTAACTGTTCAATATATATAAAAAAGCAAATGATTGATTTAAGTTCCTCTTGCTCTAATTTAGAAGAGGTTAAGAGAGATAGGTCCTTAAAATTCATTATGTAGGTATTCATTAAAACTTGTGACTCAAGAAATAAACTACTTATAAATATGGAATACATGCAAGAATAAGCAGCGAAATGGTTGAAAGTGGTTATATATGAGGTTGAGATTATGGGATGGGCATTGGAAGACCCTGAACAACTTTTATGAAATCCAGCACATAGTTACTAATTGATGCTTCATTGTCAAGTCTTTATTACATTAATCCAATTAATAATTTTTAAACTGGGAGAGTTCTTGACTCTTTCCCTGGGGACCCTAGGAAGCTGACTGCAAGTGCTTTGCTCAGAGATGCTTGCGCTCTGCACTTCCTTCCTGCCCCACCTCCCTTGTTGATCTGATAGCCTAGTTGGCACTGATTTTGGCTAGATAAACAGAGAAGTGACATTTCTATAGATATTTTCATTTCCAAATGGAGGAACTAAAAGCAAATGGTTGATTTAAATTCTCCCTGATATGAGTGTAAACCCCAAGGGTTTCACTGTTACATAAAATGCAATTTCCTGCCTGGCCTGTTGGCTCAGTGGTTGAACTTTGACCCATAAACCAGGAGGTCCTGGTTTGATTCATAGTCAGGGCATGTGCCCAGGTTGCAGGATAGATCCCCAGGGTGGGGCATGTAAGAGGCAGCCAATCCATGATTCTCTCTCATCATTGGTGCTTCTATCTCTCCCTTTTTCTCCATTCCTCTCTGAAATCAATAAAACTATATTTAAAAAGAAAGAAATACAGTTTCCTGTATGTGACAAGGTCCACCATGAGTAAGATGGGTCAGCATCGATCCAGGAAGCACTATTGAGTGGCTGGGGGCTCCTAGGGCCTAAGGTGAGTAAGGCAGCATGTATTTCTCCCCTGTGTGCCTTTCTCATCAGCTGCTATTTTTCTATTTTTTTTTATTTATTATTAAATAGGGACTTGATCCAACATTACAGTGCCTGCATAGATTGTTTTTCCTTTCCTAGAGGGCATCAAACCCATTGCTGCACTGTTTTGTCATTTCTTACAGGAGAGAGGAGTGTGCATAGAAAGCATAATTTTGTTTTGTAAAATAATGTCGCTAATGAGATGCATGGATGGGATTATACCCATGTCTGCCCATGCTGGTCTGCAGCAAATAAATTGACCTCAGTATTTTAGTTGGGCAAAGGACATTTGGATGTCAATCATAAAGGGAGCATTTATACACCCGTGTTCTTAGTGGTGATAGTTCCTAATAACTACTGAATTTTAACAGTCACAGTTATATTAACAATGAAACATATGCATGCAAATATATATGATCTTGTAACAGAGAAACCCACACCTGAAATCTGTATGTTGGCCAGTGTCACCCCAATCAATTTAATAACAAAAAAAAAGAAATATATGCATGCAATTTACTACATTCTTGGTCTCAACAGGTAAAACTTTGAAGCTATAAACTGATGGCAGAAAAGATTTCAAAGAAAACACCTTCAAAATTCATGCAATTATGTTATCAAATAGGTTCAATTTTCATCTCACTGGAAATGGTTAGAGATAGTATGGCAAACAAGTTATAATCGTTTTTCTTTTATTTATTTTAAGACTGTGACCTTTATAGGAGAATATATTGAATCTTTTTATATATATATATATTAACCAGACAGTGTATTTCTTCTCATGCATCATTATCTTAGTTTGGATTTTTCCATTTCCATGTAAACAAATATTTTTTTTAAAAAAAGAACTGTAAAGTGTTCATGACACATATTGAGCATTTCTCTCATTTTTGTGATAAGGCCTTAAGATCATGCTAAATAAAATTAGAATGAAATAAAAATAATTGCTGTTGTTTCCAGCTCCTTACAGACGCAGGAAACACAAATACCTACTTAAAGTGAAAAATTTTCAGCTGCTAAACAAAATACACCGTCGTCCTTTATTTCATTTTTTTCAACTTGAAATGTCTTTTTTTTATATTTAATGCTTAGGGAAAATACCTCAAAGCCAAGCACCAGTGAAGGACCAACAGATACTTGTTCAAAAGAGACCCCCAGAACAGCCAGCTATGACACCTTCTCAAGCTGTTCTGGTTAGACCCCGACTCTCTTATCTCATCCCATTTAAGATGTCAGAGAAATATTGGCAAACAAGTCCTGACACATGCCCTTAATCGTTTCCTTGCGGTGGTGTGCAGAATTCTGGAAATAATCAGAAACAAATTGTATCTTTCTGAGCAAAAGGCACAGTCTGCATGCATTTAGATACAGCAATTGAAGACTATTTTACTTCCATCTGAAATGAATGCATGTGTGTGGATATTGTGGGCAATGAATGTGAGAGTAAGAACTGATATTATAGAGTGCATTATAGAGTCATTCCCCATTTCATGTGAGAGAAAGAACTGATATTATAGAGTCACCAAAAGGGGAGACATTTATTCATTAAACTTACATTGATCGGAAAATAAAATATTGTTTATAAATTGACAGATTTACCTGCTACGAAACTCTTCGATACATAGGGAACTAGTAATAAATTCCATAAGGTGAGTAAAAGCAGAAAGAATAAAGCTCAAAAGGGTTACTAGGCAGGTACTTCTAAATGATCATCCGAAATTACTAGTGATACGTTTCAATCTATCAATCAGATACTGGACTGCAGTTTGCAAACTTATTTCCTTGTATGTTCATATCCCTTATGCTTTTTACAGTGTTCTTATAGTTTATGAAGTCAGTATGAATTACAAAGTGAATTATAACCTTCTGTTTTCTCTGGCAAAACTAAGTATCCCACATACGAATAGATACACCTGTGAGCATAAATTTCACAGTTTTTAAGCTTGTTCGTATGGAAATAAGTGTAAAGTGATGGAGAAAAAAAAACCTAAAATTGCTAAAATTAAAATCTTTCACTTGAAAACATTGTGACCAGCTTTTAGCATTCTTTGTGATTTGACTTGAGAACAATAAAATATTATTGGTGCCTGCTCATATTTGAAAAGCAGTTATGTTGAAGCAATCCTCAGTCAATTAGATCCCATTCAGCTTTCAAGCCATTATACACAAAGACCACTTGTAACCAAGGCATAGCAAAGAAATTTGTAATTTATCAAAGGGTGATTAAGTTTTATATCAGTCCAGCTTCATTTATCACTCTCCTTGGACTATCACCATCCCCTTAAGTGTAGACAATTGAATGTAATTTAAAAAATTAGTACTTTGCACTGTTGAAATTGATCTAATTTTGACCTCTACTGCCTAAAGAAGGAACTCCATTGTAGAAATTTCATTAAACTGCCCAGTCTTTCCCAATTTTACTTAACAAAATTGACCATAGGTATTTTCCTTTAGTAAAACCTTTTTATCTTTATGATTCTAGTTTTATGGGACATAAATATATTATCCATGTCTTTATTCAAAGTATATTGAAACCATTGTTCTCTCACTCTCAGTTCAATAAGCAATATTTAAAGGCAGATGAATAGAAAAAGACCAACATTTTTATTATTAATACATTATATAATTCTATTAAGAAAAACACAGTCTACCTGTAAATTAGTGGGATTAATAAGAACTTTGAAAATTTTCTAGATTAAAAAGTCAATATTCAAAACCAATCATGCTTATGTACACCAGCAACAAACAAAAAGAAAAGAAAATATGACGAGAATGATGAAATTTATTACAGCCTAGTATTTAGAGACATATATAAATATTAAAGTACCTAGAGATAATGGATACAAATTTCACAACTTCTCCAAATTGTGTTTTAAAAGCATTTACAATACCAAGAAGATACAGAAAAATCATAATATCTCTACATAACTAGAATAAATGTCAAAAAAATTTAATTTGAGACAAATTAAGAAATGTCTTTTGAAATTCATTGTTGCAGCCTGCGTGTTCAAATACCACACTTTCTGTTTGTGAACATCTTGACCCTTCTTAAGTCCAGAGTGAGTAAGGTTATGTAGTTAATTTCCATAGGTTCTTATCATATGCATTTTTGAACTGTAGATTTAGAAGCTTTAAAATTTTGTAATTTAAGCACATTTTTTTAAAGAACAAATATACATAGTTATGTTCAGTTGGTAATAACATGCATGTGAAAGATATGATATCTGGTTACTCAGCAAAGGTCAAAAGTGGTAAAAGCTTTATTTTGGGGCTACTAAGAGATATATTTAAAGGCTCTGCAAGCATTAGTGGCCCTTAACACAAAATTGATAATTTTCATAACTAGGAATCTTATACACTGTTGTATCTTGTTATCAATCAAGTAAAGTTATTAATTTCTACTTGTTAGATTTATAGACTATTATGACTATTTTTTTAAGTTCTGTCATGGATGAGAAGTTAAATAGGCATTAAAATCTAATATTGAGGAAAAACAAGAAAATATCATTACTTTTTATATCTCTCTAACTCTATTTACTACAGTCTCTTGGAAACATAGCCATCCAATTATAGTGATGTATATCCCTAACACTTAGATTTTTATTTCTAATGTTATAGCCTCCGCAAAGAACTTGGGTTCCTCAGGAAATCACTGATTCATGTATGGATTAGTATTCAAAGCATAGGGCCTAGCACAAATAAACAAAATATATGAACAAGTAAGAAAAAGAAAAAGGAGAAACATCTATATAATAAAAGCCTAAGCAACCGTTATGGCAGATCAGTTGCTATGAAGCACACTGACCACCAGGGAGCACACACTCAATGCTAGGAGCTGCCTCCTGATGGTCAGTGTGCTCCCACAGGGTGAGCACTGCTCAGCCAGAAGCTAGGCTCATGGCTCGCAAGCACAACAGTGTGGTGGGAGCCTATTGACTGCCAGATTAGGTAAGGAGCAAGGGGTGCCAGACTGTGAGAGGGATGTGCAACTGCTGGCTTAGGCCCACTGCTCAGGGAGCTGGCCTAACCCAGCAGGCTGACATCCTCCAAGGGTCCTGGACTGCGAGAGGGCACAGGCCAAGCTGAGGCCTCCCCCTCCCCCCTAGTGCATGAATTTCATGCACTGGGCCTCTAGCTTACATGGAATAAAAACATACAGGAGATTTCAAACTCATAAATGGACGAACACGAAAAAGCTTGACATAAAGAAGAGTTGGCAAGGATCTAGAGCAAATGGAAATCTCACCTTCGTGGGCAGTTGCTGGAGTGTGAAGGTGCCACAGAAAAGAGCTCCCTCCCCGTATGTGATTTAAATATTAAAATTAAAGGTCCAGCCCACAGGGGTGGCTCGGTGGTTGAGCATCACCATTCGATTCCCCGGTCAGGGCACATGCCCTGGTTATGAGCTCGAACCCCCGTGTGGGGTGTGCAGGAGGCAGCCGATCCATGAGTTTCTCTCATCATTGATGTTTCTACACCTCTCTCCCTATCTGAGACCAATAAAATATATATATTTTTTTTTTAAAAATTAAAGGATCATATTAAGCAGGGATCAAAATACCAGCGCCAGGGTAAGGAAGAGGATGTTGACAGAGGGGCCTTGCTCTGTAATTGCAGTGCTCAGTCATACTGTCCTTGAGCAATTCCTCACTTTCCCATCTGCACTCGGGAGGTGCTTTCCTTGTCGGAGACGCTGGTTGCTCATAGTAGGATCCTTGGCTCCTATCTCTTGTGTTATCTGTTCTTCATATGCTCTTCTCACTGTGGCAGTATAACCTGAATTTGCCTCGACTGCATAATTTAAAAGATTAGCATGGAAAGGGACCATGCTGAATATAATCATCCAATTAACATTTGTTAGATGACTGGTAGGGAAAAACACAGTCGTGTGTGTGTGTGTGTGTGTGTGTGTGTATTTTTTTCTGATAATTTCTAGTGGACAGAATCCCCAACTTTTTCTTGTTTGCATGGGAGTAGAGACATTCTGGAGAGCAGTGGGGAATATATCCAATTAGGAAGCTTTAGATTCCATTTCAATTTCGGCCAGATCCTATACTCTTTTTTTTCTTTTCGTTTTTGTCTGAATTGCCCTGTAGCTATGAAAACCAGTTTCTCATTTGAAGGCAGCTAGTAGTCAGGAACTGATTTGATGATTGAATGCATTAGGAAACTCGGCTCTATTAGTATAATTATGGAACTGTGCATAACCTGGGGATATTTTCCTTTTTCAAAGAAAATAGTATCTCAAGGAGACTAACAGATAAGCATACAATGAGTTTCCTTAGTAAATATTTGTGAAATATGGAAAGCTGAAAACTTTGGGATGTTAGTGTAAGAATTGTCATTGAAATACTTTTATCCTTGTTGACTATTATTCTCTAAAATGTAAAACATAAAATATGGTAAAAATAAAATTTAATTTATTTAAATTAGTAGTAAAGAAAATGCAATAATTAAGACAGGCAGAAAAAGTAAAGAATTCAACATAATAAAATTCCATGTAATATGACATGTATTAATTATTGTATTATTTTCCATACAAACAACTATAAACCTACTTTTGCCCTGTCCTTTATACATACACAATTAGCAATTACACAAAAGCTCCAAGTGATACGTGGTTATATGAAACTTGAAAGATTCCCTTATACAAGAGGAAAATAATACAACCTATAAATAATTTCTATTTCTATTTAAAAGTCACAGCACTCATTTCTTAATACGGTGTGGTTCCAATCGTTTCTGCATTTTGTTTGGGGGCAGGGTGGGGACTTCTCTCAAAGCACATAGATAATAGCTATTAATAATAAGAAATCTGTTTTGTGACAAAACAGATGTTTCTTGAGGGCATTATGCTAAGTGAAACAAATCAGACCAACACTGTATGATCTCACTTATATGTGGAATCTATATTCCACATATAACACTTATATGTGGAATCTAAGACCAACACTGTATGATCTCACTTATATGTGGAATCTAAAAAATAAAAGGGACCAGATTGGTGGTTATCAGAACAGAAGCTGGGGTGGGGGGTTGAGGAAGGTGCTTAAAAGGTACAACTTAGAGATATCCAATGACCAAGTGTTGGGACTGTAATGTACAACATGTTGATGGTAGTTAGCAATGCTATAAAGGCTATTGAAAGTTGCTAAGAGAGCAGATTGAAAAAGTTCCCATCGTAAGAGGATCAAGTGCTTGCTAATCAGGGCAGGAAGGGCAGAACTAGAGGATTAAATTTTTTAAAATATAAATTTTATTGATTTTTTTACAGAGATGAAGAAAGAGGGATAGAGAGTTAGAAACATCAATGAGAATCATCAATCAGCTGCCTCTTGCACGCCCCCTACTGGGGTTGTGCCTGCAACCAAGATATATGCTCTTGACTAGAATCGAACCTGGGATCTTTCAGTCCACAGGCTGACGCCCTATCCACTGAGCCAAACCAGTTTCGGCAAGAGGATTAAATTTATAGCATATATTTCATGATTTGACACTTATCTGTATAAAGGCAAATCAAAAGCAAAATGCTAGTATTAAATAACCTTCAGGAGTCAGTATTGAATAACCTAAGTAGATATCAGAAATGAAAAGGAACATCAAAGGAAAAACAACAACATCTGTGTGCTTCTGTTGAAAATATATAAAAACAGCCCAGCCAGTGTTGCTCAGTGATTGAATATTGACCTGTGAACCAGGAGGCTATGGTTTGGTTCTTGGTCAGGGCTGGGTTTCTGGCTCAATCCACAGTGTGGGGTGTGCAGGAGGCAGCTGATCCATGATTCTCTCATCATTGATGTTACTACCTCTCTCTCCCTCTCCCTTCCTCTTTGAAATCAATTAAAAAAATAAAAATAAAATAAAGGGCCTCTGCTTTTTCTCTTAATTAGGATAACCTGGAAAGACACAGTCTCTTCTATCAAATAATCACAACAATATCATATCCATAACTAGTTTCTCTCAAACTCACTTCATCACTGAATTTCTAATGATTTCAATTCTCTTTTGTGTTATTTTTTTCTTCTTTTTTCAGAAATAATTTGTGGCATGTGAACTTCAAAGTGTTATTATAATAGTGTTTTGTGTGGGTTGATTAACTATAGTTTATTCATTATTCATCTACATGGATATACTTTAATCAAAACAGTTATTACTTTCTCAGACATCTCAAGACTTTATAATAATAAGTGTGTCTTCAATTATAGCTTCTAATTTAAGCTAAAACCACATTTATCTGTTTAGGAAGAGAGTTACATGGAATGAAAAATAAAGGTAGCTAAGTTACTTCTAAATATGTAGTTTTTATCAGGAGTTTTATTTGAGAGTTGGACATTCAGCATTTAGAATTCCAGTGAGGGAAGAACACAGAGATACAAATATGTAAGTTGTAAATATTCTTAAAAAAAAGAAAAGAAGAAGAAAAAATAACTAGAAAGATACTATCAACTCTTAGACCATTTCATAGGTGACATGGAGAATTTTAAATTACATTTGTTACTAAATTATATAAAAATGTGTTAGCATTGACAAACTATGAATTTTTCCACATTACCTTTTGTGCAATAAAGTGTGAAAAAGCTAATAATCTGTGTTTTAATACAAATACATTGGTTCAGTTCATCATGGATCTCAGTTATTTGATATAGTTAAGTCTGATAAACTCCATTATTTAAGCACATTGTTAATTGTGCAGTTTTGTTATTGAAATTTTATAACCTTTAAAGTTGCAATTTAGTTTCCTTAAGAGTTTGCTAATAAGTGGGATGATAGGAACAAATGGGATTTTAGTCCGGCAGAATATTGTGAAAGCTTATATAATTCTTCATTCAAACAAATGGGCTTTTTATTGATAGTATTTAGAATTTCATTTTATGCATTCAGTATATAAATTATGTTGTTGATTTTTTATTTTGAACAATATTGATCTGTAGATCAACTTAATAGAAAACCTGAATTATACTTATCTGAATTTTCCCTATGTTCCTGAGATAATTCTTTTGTAAGAGTGATCACTAAATTGGCTTTGAAAGAAGTAATGAAGTTTAATTTTCCTTAGAGGTTTATTCTAGTTATGAAAGTCTGATTAAGTGTTTAAGAATTAAATAAATCAAGTAGTCTAGTCTGTTATAATTCCTGTGAGTTACCCACCTGTGGACTGGCAGCTCAGTAATAAATAATTCCTCCCAAAATTTAAAACATAAAACTCTTACCATCCAGGAAATGCCAATGAAGTAATAAACTTTTAATTATTTTAATGTTTTAACTGTGCCTTCAATTAAAACCCAAGAATTAATAGTTGGCAGAATCATGGGCATTGGAAAAAATGCCATATTTATATATAGTGGTAGAAATTGGTTTCCAGATAAAATAATTATAGTGTTTTGATGGAAAACAGTTGAGAAAGTCTTCCTTTATTTAAATGCATTTATGAAATAACTAGAGGCCCAGTACATGAAATATGTTATGGGGATGGTGAGGTCCACTCAGCCCAGCTTGCACCCTCTCCGATCTGGGACCCCTCGGAGGATGTCCAATCTTGGGGTTTGGGCCTAAACCAGCAGTTGGACATCCCTCTCACAATCTGGGACTGCTGGCTCCTAACTGCTCACCTGCCTGCCTGCCTGCCTGATCACTCCTAACTGCTCCTCTCCCCCTCCCCCCACCCCCTGCCAGCCTGATCACTCCTAACTGCTCCTCTGCCCCTTCCCCCCACCCCCTGCCAGCCTGATCACCCCTAACTGCCTTTCCTGCCAACCGGGTCGCCCCTAACTGCCCCCCCCCCGCAAGCTGGCCTGGTTGCCCCAACTCCCCCTTGCTAACCTGGTCACCCCATGCAGCTTTCTGTTCAATCGTTTTGGTCATCCCTCACTAATCTGCCTGCCAGCCTTGTCACCAAACACAGCCTGTTGTTCAGTCATTATTGTTACTATGATGGTGTCCCAGACAATTTGCATATTCCTCTATTATTATTATAGATGAGACAGAAGCTTTGGCACATTCTGTGTAATCTTATCAAATAAATGCTTGAAGTACTTTGAGAAATCATTATAAAATGTAAATTATTATTATTATTAATGCTATTAATGCTATAATATTAATATTATTATATTAATTACAATAAATAAGAGTATTATTGTAAAACATGCAGCAATTTTACAACCATTCCAAGATGTATAATATTAGATAAATTACAGGCAATTCTTGCTACTTTTGATGGCCTATAAGTTATAAGTCATAGTACTTACCTAAATTCTTATTCAAATGCACATCATATCTATCAATAATTCTAGCTAAGAAAACCTTAGCTGTTCTTGATTTCAGTAAATAGTCATTGAAGAATGCTTTCATGAAATGAATATTTTTTACAAAACCATTAAAAATTAGATCTTATTTTGCAAGACAACGGGAGAGCAATAATTTTTCTGAGTATTTAGTTTTCTTAAAGATATATAGTTTAATCCCTATTATAGATTACTACACTGGTCAGATAATGCTTTTTTTTTTTTTTAAGTTTCATAACTTAAACAACATTTTACTTGTTTCAAGAAAATTTCACATACCAGATCTTCTTTGATTCCATCAATAATGTTTTTAGATGGACAAGCTCAAGTTTATGAATTTTTCATGCTTCTCTTTTACCATTTAGGAAAGTAAGAAAGGTAATATAGACACACACACACTCTCTCTCACACACACATACACACACAACACACGGACTGTAAGAGCCACAAACTTCTTTTTTTAATTTTATTTTATTTAAAGTATTACAAATAGTATCACAGTCTTCTTTTTTTTCCATTGACCTCCCCCTGGCCTCCCCCAAACTCTTGTAACATTGCAGATTTAACTCTTGTATCAGCTATTATTGAAGTCAAGAAAATATCTTTATATTTTCCAGGGTCAGAAGAAAAGTGAACTGCAGGGTAGATTCCGTTCAGCTCCCCAGATGTGAAAGGAAAGGTAAAGTAGGTGACTTATTTTCACTTTTGTAAACAATTACACACTGCATTTCATTCTCTTCTTGAAGAATCAGCAATTGTCATATCTGAACACCAAGTTCATGTAGCACTTTCCCTGGCAAAGTTTATTCTCCGTCACCTTGTCCAAGCCCTGTGTTTTCTGCTTGGTACTCTCAGAGACCTCTTGATGATTCATTGAACTGTTACCATATTTTAAAGCAGCTCATATCCCAATGAATGTGCTATTGATCCCATCTGGCTATCCCATATGGGAAGGTGATCTGAAAGTTCTTAGATGGTAGCTATTGATCAGAAGAAAACGTAATTCAATTGTGATGCCTAAATCTACTACTATATTAATTGTCTGTGTTTGCATAGACTGTCATGACATAGCATTTTTGTGTGTGATTTATTTTGCCTTTTTAATTTTGCCAGAAATTTGAAAATATGCTTTAGTGTTGACCTTAGTGTTTTTGGATAAAGGGAAGAAAAAGACTGGTTCCAGACACTCTCTTATATATAATTATAAAATTGAACTTCTAAATTCTTTGATTCATCTGTTTTCAGTAGGTTTAGAGAGTCTAAAAGGAAAACTTAGATTAAAGGGATTGGACTCTAGCTATATATCGCATAAAGTATTATTTTTATGAAATAACATAGTTTTTATAGTAGCAGTTGCCTAAACCTAGGATAGTATTCTAATATACAAAATAGTAGATACAAAATAGCAAAACGATACAGTAGACACCCATGGAGACAAGTGGGATGATTAATAATCAAACACAGGACTCTCCCATAATATGCTGAATTCTTTACAATAATAAAATTAAAGGATTAAACTCCAAAGAGCTTAGAAGGAGATACCCACCAGAGGTAATGGCAGAGGAGAGCTATGTTTATTCATAAAGTATGCACTGAATGGAATTCCTGAAAACTAAGGTAGCAATACAGAGGTTGGAAAGACAGTCTCAGGCCTTAGCCGTTTTGCTCAGTAGTAGAGCATAGGCTTGCAGACTGAAGTATCCTGGGTTCGACTAGAATCAATGCTATATACCTCCATTTCAGGCTCCATTCCTGGCCCTGGTCTGGGAGCATATAGGAATCTCACAGCCCGCATGGAAAAAGTTCCAGTTCAGGGTTCAGGTTCTGGAGAAGGGCCACACACAAATGAAAAGACTTGAGACTTGAAATTCAATTTGGCAACATGGGGGGCCAGGCGGTAGTCCAACTCTAGTGGAAGAACAACTCCTCTCTGGCCCTGCCATCCCCTTTTATGGAGGCTTTGGGGAAACATCTTAGGCAACACAAACAGAAATTTACATGTAGCCTTAGGCAGGAAATAACAGAAACTTACAGGGACAAACAAGGTGGAGGCTGCTTCAGCTAACAATGTCTCCACTAAAGGGTGAGTGGTTAGAGCAATTCAGGTTGTTGTCCAGCCTTCCTGGCTTCCTATCAACATCTCTCTTTTAGTGCAACTGATTTGTTTTCCAGCAGGAGCATGTGGGAGGCAACTAATGGATGTGTCTCTCTCACTTCAATGTTTCCCTCTCACTATCTCTCCCAAGTCCTTCTAACATTTCTAAAAATCAAGGGAAAAATATCCTCTGTATAGGATTAACAACAACAACAACAGTGAGAAACAAAAACAAAAAGAGTCTCAGATCTCAGGTCAGGTATGAAAAACCCGAACACAGCTAAAGATTATGCATGGCACTGATAGATGAGTTATGTAGGAATTTGTTTGAAGAGGGAATAAAGATATGAAGAGGGAAAATCAGAATTCTATTTTTCCCCAATATCTCAAATTGTTAAGCAGAGGAGTGGAATGATGACATATTCAGTTTAGAAAGGTACTTTTGACAGCAGAGTGGAGAATATATTACGAGATGAAAGGACTGAAGGCGCGATGTTAGGAGTTCATTTTATCAGTTCATAAAATTGATAATGAAGGCTCAAAGCACACTATTGGCAGTGGAAATGAAGAGGAAGAAGACGTCTGAGAGGCATTTATGAGCTAGATTTAACAGTCCTCTATGACAAATGGATGAGATGGAGATGAGAGAGAGGAGAGAAGTGGCGAATACAATCAAATTTAAAAACATCTAGCTCTAAGACTAGGTGTTTCCATATACACCGTCTCATGTGAATTTCCCCATGTCTCTGTATTGTAGATCCTGTTATCCTCACTTGATAAGTAGGCATATTGAGGCTTGGGAAGTGGGAATAATATGCTCAAGATTTTATGATTAACAATTGCCAGAATCAGTACTTGAATTTTCATTGTTTTATGCATCTCTTCCTCGCTGGGTTCCTCATTTCTGCTTTAAATTTTCTGACTTGCTCAAGAACTACTCAAATCCTAGATGGCTCAATAACCTTGAAACTATTGTCAATTCCTTTTTGATCCACCTTCTTGTATTCTTGACACCATTTCCCTAGAAAATCTCCGTCTCCCTTTCTCTATCTTCCCCATCCTCTCTGCTCTTCCTTCACAAACACACACACATACTTAATTCCAAGTCACAATTTTGTGCATATGATAACAACACTTGCTCTGAGCCTTGGGGAAAAAAAATCCCAAGCTTAGATTCAGCTTTACGGCAGAACCTATAAATACATCTCATGTCTCAAAAGTGGTTAAGTGTTATTTTGCTACCACAAGTAGTTTCTCTGATTACTCTAACTCCGGCTTGGAAACAGAAAACTCAGATTTTTATGCTTCATATTTTTTCATTCCAGACAGTAATGTTGAGAAATATGTTTATGAAATGAGATCTTCTAAATTATGGAGAAACTTTTTTATATGTAACTCAACTGCGGTTGGATTTTGAAGGCAATGTAAAATTACATTTTCTAAATAGATGTAGAAAGCAGTGTGAAATTATTCCAACTAAGTTCTAATTCAAAATCCTGCCCAAATTTATTGTCAGTAAAATAAATCCTATAGAGCAAGAATAAAAATATACTATGGCAAATATATATATATATATATACACACACACACACACACACACACACACACACACACTTCTTGGACCAGCCTTAATTTAATTGAGCTGCTTTAATTTTAGTACAGAAATGCTAATTGGAACACTCTTATATTTTAAAAATATATTTTTTTTATTGATTTCAGAGAGATAGAAACATCAATGATGAGAGAGAATCATTGATTGTCTGCCTCCTGCTTGCCCCCCACTGGGGATGGAGCTCACAACCAGGGCATGTGCCCAACCTAGAATTGAACCATGACCTCCTGGTTCTTAGGTCAACGCTCACACACTGAGCCTCCCAGGCCAGGCCTAAAATGTATTTTTTAAACCTTCTTTTATTGTTTGGTTATTTTGCCAGTTTTCAAAACAGATGAACATATGCACCCATATATATGGATTTAGAATGTTTAATTATGGTGTAGTTCCTATCACAAACATCTTCTTACATTGACTATAGTTTGCAATCCTATTTGTAAGCACATTTTATCTCTCTAAACATATGTCTTGGCTGAAGAGGCCAAAGACCATTAGAGTTATTGATCTCTTGGAAGGCCAGCGGGCTGCAAACATAACGGGGACATAAACTTCAGGGGTGTCATAGAGCATTAAGTGCGCTCACATTGACTTCTGGGAGCCCTGCAGCAGCGTGTATCTCGTCTTTCCAGCTGGGAGCAGAGAGCTGCAGACACACCTGCGAGATACAGAACAAATGTTGCCTACAGCCAGCTGCAAAAGCGCTTCATGCTGCCCCCGTGTACTGTGGGGCGCTCTGAGATGCTGCTTCCCAAAAACCCAATACAGGGGTACCCGGGGTCTAAGGGGAAAACATTCTCACCCAGAGCCACGGAGGAGATGTGTCCTTGCGCTCAAAGGAAATTTAAAGAGACACAGCATCACCAAAGCCAACTGGCCTGGGAGAGAGCCCAGCTCCAGCTGCTGGAGGTGAATGAAGCCATAAACCATCAGAGAGTGGTACCCACACTAAACAACATGGCGACAGGAGTGTCCCCATGGAAACCCAGGAATCATCCATTAAGACAGGGACACATGCATGCTTATGGGCCTGGCCAGTGGCCATGGACAATAGGGGGGTGGGGGCAAATGTAGGGAGGGGTTTGGGATGGGAATGAGGGGATGAGGACAATTATGTGATACCAATATCAAAATAAAATAAAATATTAAAAAAAAGAGACAGGGACACATTCAGAAGCAGAGAAGTTAGACACTGAGTCCAAAGGGCCTCAGAAAAGCAGAGGAGTTTTCTCCCTTCTCTGAGCCCACTGTGAGAGAAAAGACCCGGATCTTCCTGGCATGGGGTCAAGTTCCCGCTCTGACCTTGGGTGACCCACCCGCCAAGGCCCCAGCAGGCATCAGAAAGCAGCTCCAGAGGGTTCCGCTTGAAGGCCTTTTTCAAAAGGGCTATTTTCAGAAGCGGAGGCGAGATTAACTTCCAAAATCAATTGTGTTTGCTCTGTGTTCGCACTGAATCGCCGGCATTCAACATTTTAAAAAGCAGCCCTGCTTACAATAGACCCAAAATGAAATATTAGGTATGAATTGGAGTTTATTTTCTTGTTTGTTTTTTTCTTCTTTTCTCTCTGAAGAGCATAAATATAAATTCCTGTTTAACCGTATTACTCTAAGTGGTCCAGGTAGCATCTTGGTCAAAGTCATGGATAAATGGCCCCGTAAGTGCTTTTAGTTGTTGGTATTAAAAATACAAACGTACCTGTCTGTCTGTTGGAAGAGCGCTGCAGTTAATTTCATGACCGTTCTCTATGCTCACAGCTACAAACCACTGGGTGAGTGGAGAAAGTAATTCCAGAACAGTGGTCATTAGTCAAACTCATTAGTCAACAGAGCCAAATATCAACAGGACAAAGATTGAAATTTCTTTGGAGAGCCACATTTTTTAAACTTAAACTTCTTCTAACGCCACGTCTTCAACACAGACTCGCCCAGGCCATGGTATTTTGTGGAAGAGCCACACTCAAGAGGCCAAAGAGCCACATGTGGCTTGTGAGCCGTGGTTTGCTGATCATTTTCCAGGGGAATCAGGAATCCGCAGGACAGCGGTTCTTGCTTTCTTTGCAAAATAGAAGTTTATGTTTATGTGTTTTGTCAAACTGGTGTCTTTCCCGTGGATGAAGTCAAAATATAAAAATAATATTGATTAACAATTACTGATAAATTGATTAAATTTATTCTAATATCTCCCTGTATCCCACATTAAGGATAAAAACAATGTTCAAAGAGCACTACTATTTAAGATCTGCTCAAAAAGGAAAAAAGGTAAGAAAAAGGCATCTGAGTAGGCAGAGCTCAGTACTTGGAAACACCTCCTTCAATTTGATCGATATTGGCTGTCAGCCTCATATTGGATCTTTTTCTTTCCACGTATTTCTTCTTAATGTCCTCACGTTGAAAACACTGCTTTATTTTTGCATTCTGGTTAGACTTCCATCACGAACAAGGGGAAGGTTGGTGTCTAGAAGAGAAAATCAAGGGGAAATGGTAGACACTGGTCAAAGTGTGATTGCATTTTCTGTAGCTGGTAAAAATAAAAGAAGATGGATAAAGATGGGTATAGAGAATAATTACAATACCAGCTTATATGTGTCTGAAAAGCATATGGTGGTAACATTAAGTGCTCAGGAATTCAAGAGAAAAGTGTCAGACAGGGACAAATCAATTCTTGGTATCATTTGGACAAACTTTGCCTTTGCTACTGCACTGAGTCCATTTCCTATCAGATGGTTTGTCATCAGAGAAATTTAGTGATAGGCAAAATTTACGTGTAACAGTCATTTCACCACAACTGATTTGATAATTGCATTCTCATTTACTTCATTTTCGCCATGAAGGCAGTTCCTGCCAGTATTGGTAGTACTTGTCAATGACTGTTCTTTAGACATATTCTGTCAACATGCCTATTTCTTTCGGCTTCAGAGGTATGTGTGCCAGTAGTTGGTCTTCAGACATATTCTGTCAACGATGTCTTTCAGCTTCAGAATGTCAACAAAAACAGCCAAATTCATGATTCACAATGACAGATCAAAACACATGTGTTTGATTGGTGCTAAATAGAGCTTTATATGTATTACACATGTGGGAGTCAATGTTTATTTTTAAATTGTCAGTGCGTGTCATATGTACCCATGGGTAGATTGGTTGGACGGTCAGAGAGATGTATGGTTGGTTGCTTAGCCATATATATATATATATATGGCTTAGCATATATATATATATGGCCCAAAGCATGAAATTCATACAAGGGGTCAAGCCTTATAGCCCCAGCTGCCTTGGCTGGCCCTTCCAGCTTTGTCTGGAAGGTTGTTCAGATGGTCCGGACCATCATTCTGCTATTTGTTCTAATTAGCATATTAACTCTTTATTATATAGGATAGCTTACTGGTATCTTCTATAGAATGAAATTTTCCTTTGCCCAAATCTTTCAGATTAAGATAATGTTTATTGGTAAGCATATTTGGTAGATGGTAGATGTCCTTTCTGTTTTAATATTTTTACAATATCCACTAATATAATTAGGAGATAGAAATGAAGTACTAGACAGCTACAGTTATATATTGTTGGTAGAGTAGCTTAATTCCCCTATAGGTGGAAGAGATATACACAAACCTAGATGTGCATATGAAGAACGTACAGATTTTAATAATAGCCTAAGTCTAAATTAAATTAGCGTTTTATGTGTAGGCTCATATACAAATAAATAAAATCAGTTATAAATAAAATCAGTATTAAGTCTGATTGTGTGTAGCTTTTGGAATAATAGCTAGGCAAAGAAAGCATTCAATAAATGCTAGCTATTATTGATGTGATTCTTATTTCAAGTTTGAATTCTTGATTTTTCTCAGGTTCAACCTATTTTGAAAGAAAACATGCTTTGTAGGATAAATCATTCCATGTATCTAAACTTATTACAGTTTATTCTTTGAAGCCCAAACATGTCATTCAGATGTCATTCATTCATTTATTCATTCCCAAATTGTTATTCACTACTTTGTTAAAGGCAGTTATAAGGATACAAAAGATGTAACGATTTGCCTTTTGCATTAAATAAGTTAACAGTGAGAATGTGGAAGTACAGAAAGAGTCATGCAAAGCTATTATTTTAGAATACGAGACAATTTTTTTTAGCAATGCTTTATGTGACCAAATTTTTCCAAGAATAATAAACATATTCTTTTCATTATTAGAAATACTTTATTTTCAAATTCCTCGTTCTTCTGTTTTTGTTTTTGCAAGCACACATCCGTAAAAAGAAAAAAATATTTCTCATTAAGTAACACCATGTTAGGTACTCTACATGGCCATGTTAAGTATGTCCATTCTCTGTCTCTCTCTCTCTCTTTCATGCCTTGTGAAAATAATTCCAAGTAACGCACTCTCTCAAATCACTTAGCTCACACTTATATCATCTTGCAAGAGGCATAAGTAAAGTAGAAGTTAAGTGTAGAGTTAACTTCTACTTTACTTCATTCATTGAATTATTAACTGAAACCATCATTCATTGAATTATTAACTCTCTATAATGGACACTTTCTAATAATAGTTTGCTCTCAATTACCTGGTTATTCTCATCTCTTAAACTCGAATTATGTGCTGGAGTAATCCCTTAATTATGAAATACATGTATTACTGTGGTCTTTGTTTAATAACTGATAATTGAGCTTAATGTATTAATCATTCCATATACAATTATACCATAGGATCAATAGAATTTAATGAACTCTATCTGGTCAGTGAAATAACGATAAATTATGCATGTCTGAAAATGAACTGTATTAAGTTAATAAGCCATTAGGATCATTTTCTAAAATAAATTTTGAGACAAAGACAGTATATCTTTTCTTTTTTTTAAATGAGCAGTCTGTATAATAAGATCTGGCTCTCAATGTACTAAGGGCATTAAATCAAATGAAACATTTTCAGTTGTGTTTAAAGAAAAGCTTCAGTTCAGATTTATCACCCAAGTGCATGTTGTTTTTATAAAATATTTTATTAAATGTATTGAGTATTTCCATTCCAGTTTCCCAATTTTTTTTAGAGTGAGCTTGTAGAAAAGGAGACTTATTTTTCAAATTTATATTCGGCGTGCTTATTAAAAATGCAGAAAATATTAGAGTTTGCTGAAAGAATGAATTTCAGTTAAAAAGTCAGTTTGTGCTTCCTAATAGCTACGGCATTGATGCAAGAATTTGGCGTCTTACATCTTATGTCGAAGCACCCGAAACCAATTCAAGGTTGATCAAAAAACAAAGGAATTTATTATGAATACACAGCTATTTAAACATAAAGCAAGGAAAAGAATATAGTGATTCCGTAAGGCCATGGTGGGCAAACTGGGGCTCGCGAGCCACATGCGGCTCTTTGGCCCTTTGAATGTGGCTCTTCCACAAAATACCACGGTCTGGGAAAGTCTATTTTGAAGAAGTGGCATTAGAAGAAGTTTAAGTTTAAAAAATTCGGCTCTCCAAAGAAATTTCAATCATTGTACTATTGATATTTGGCTCTGGTGACTAATGAGTTTGCTGACCACTGCCATAGAGGGATTCTGCAATTAGTATATTTTATATCCCCATACCTTTATAGAATATAAAACAGGGGATTCCTCACTTTCTGTCAGGGTACATTCCCAAGCTACACTATGTAAATCCGTTGGAGACTGGTTGGTCAGATTTGGATGACCTCTCTGTCAGAGCCTGTGAGGGTCCAGGGATACCCAGTGATGTTAGGACGTAGCCATCCTCTGCTGGCGGTTATGTGATTAGTTCTGACTGGGAGAAGGCAGCTTGAAGAGCTAAACGATGCCATTTCAGTGCAACAGGCTCGAGGGCTCAGGCCTGCAGAGGGGAGTGATGGAGTGCGTTATAAAAAGGATTTAGTAAGTTTCCAGGCAAAAGGATGGCTGGCTGCACGAAGCAGGGATATCAGCTACCAACTGTTCCCCACACTGCCATCCAAGACATCCTGAGAGAAACCCATCACCTGCGGACTGACAGGCACCATAAAGCTAACTGCCCTTTCCAGTGAATAAAAGAAGCCCAGGTAGGGAATAGTCAGTGCATTTAAAGAGAGGAAGTCTTTTTTTTCAGGACGAGTCTATGAAGTTCACATTTGTTTAACGAGTGAAATGACAAAGATTGGAACCTATGTTAAATTCATAGGCTGGGAGACTTTAATACAGGCATCTTACCTAATAATAGACAAACACGTACATGGACCGTACCTCCGCCACGCCCACAGCCAAATCAGGAGTGGGTATGCAAATTAACCTGACAAATTTGCATATGCAGGCTTGGAGTGGTGGGAGGGGCAGGGCACCTGCTATGGGGGAGAGGGGGTCAGCAGAGGGAGCTATAGGAGCAGTGCTCTGGCAGGGAGCTAGGACTTGCAGGCTCCCGGGTGGCTGAGAGGGAAGCCAGGGGAAGGAAGGCCTCTGGTTTAAAATAATGTTGCTGTTGACTAAACTAGCGATATCCTTATACAGTTATTTTTCAGAGAAACATCCAAAACAACCCTTATATAGCATAACACCCACTTGCATTTGAATAGGTCCAAGCCACTTACAATTAGTCATCTCATATGAAAGCCTTAACTTATAGGATGCCAAGTGTCTAAGTTTAAAATGCTTCATATCTAGCCCTAGCTGGTTTAGCTCAGTGCATAGAGCATTAACCTGTGGACTGAAAGGTCCCAAGTTCTATTCCCCTCAAGGGCACATGCCCAGGTTTCGGGCTTGAATCCCATATGGGGTGTGTATAATAGTAGATAGCGATCAATGGTTCTCTCTCATCATTGATGTTTCTATTTCTCTCAAAGATTAATAAAGATATATTTTAAGAATAATAATATGCAACACTTACAGAGGGAGCTGTAGTCTCTCTCCATGGGGAGCACCACATTTCAGAGTCTCTGTGCTAGAATCAGTAGTTTTGATCTCTGTGAATCCCAGCGGCCAGAGGCTTAGCCAAAAGGCAGTTGAATCAAAGCCTGTCTCCCAGGAACTATGTCAAAAGAGAATGGTCAATGGTGTTTACTCTAAACAGGGAAGGGAGACACAGTGGCAGCTCTCAATTCGCTGAGCATAAAAACTCTCCAAAAACGTGGCGAGGAAGGTTAGCTTTCCACATATTCTTTTCTTTTCTTTTTTAAATATATTTTATTGATTTTTTACAGAGAGGAAGGGAGAGAGATAGAGAGCTAGAAACATCAATGAGAGAGTGTCATCGATCAGCTGCCTCTTGCACACCCCCTACTGGGGATATGCCCGCAACCGAGGTACATGCCCTTGACCTGAATCGAACCTGGGACCTTTCAGTCCACAGACCGATGCTCTATCCACTGAGCCAAACCTGTTTCGGCCACATTTTATTTTCAATGGAAGTGTCTTAGTGCAACATTTTCAATACTCTTTGGATACAAAGGACAAGTATGATTTGGGAATTATGTGTTGATTTGAATTTGCCTAAGTATTAAATGGTTTTATGTGTGAAAATAATAAGAATGTTGTCTAACTTAGGAGTTCTTTTTTTTTTTTTATCAAAACCCAGACAGACTGTTTTTCTAATAAAAACTTCAAATAAATAATTGAACAGGATATCCACAGTTATAAATAAAATATTTAATTTAAAATAATATAACATTTCTTCTGTATTTAATTGGCAATAAATATCATATAATGCGCAATGCTTAAATTAAGTAGTTCTTACTTGCGACAGAAGTGGTTTTCAAGAGACTGATATAATTTCATGGAAGCAAGTGAAGCAATTAATTAGATTCTATTTATTAATCCACTTCAAATGTAATGAAAACGTAACAGCAAACAAATATATTTGCACTTGAATCTGTGATGGGTGTTGATATCAATGTGGTGTTCAAAGTTGCCTCATATTTCAAACGAATGCATGCAAATGTATAATAATAATTTAGATAAAAATCCAAATTAAATCACTAGAGACTTTAAATGGGAGTAGGAAATTATTTTTATTCATTTCTCCAATCAAAATTTATTTATTGACCTCATACTGTGCTTTAGACTCTGGAATAAATTCAGAATAAAAGGCTTATCAAGAGAGCTAATGTCCTCACACTGAGAAAATATTATTTAATTTTTCAATAATCTCATCACTGCTTTTGCTCACATCTATCAACCTATTCTTTTCAGACTGGATTCTAAATTCAACGTTACAGGCTTTATTTAGCTTGTTTTAGAATTTCCAATAAATGTCTCATTTGGAAATCTTCTCTATGGTTCTCTGTTTTTTCTCTTTGTCACTTGTTTGTTTCATGGAATATTTTTATTTATGACCCCATAACTAGTTATCTCTTTTAAAAATCACATTATGGTGGCAAAATCTGCATTTCACAAGTTTCATGCATTTTTATTGTTTATTTTAGTGAGCCTTAATCAATTTATACAGTTGTTTGCCTGTCACCACAATCCAATTTTAGGTCATTCTCTTTACTCATTTTAAAAAATATATATTTTATTGATTTTTTACAGAGAAGAATGGAGAGGGACAGAGAGTTAGAAACATCGATGAGAGAGAAACGTCCATCAGCTGTTTCTTGAACACCTCCCACTGGGTATGTGCCCACAATCAAGATACATGCCCTTAACTGGAATCCAGAGGCTGATGCTCTACTCACTGAGCCAACCTTTCCTCTTAAGGCAATCCTCACCAACCCCAGATCCAGGCCACTTCTGAGCCAATTTTGTTTTCATTAATTTTGCCTTCTTGTAAAATGTCCTTCAGATGGAATCATGGTGTGTGGATGTGTCTGGCCTCTATTTGAGGTTTGTTCACATTGTTGCACATATACCTGTTCCTTTATATTGAGAAGTAGTATTTTATTTTATTTCAGTCATGTTTTCTAATTTTCAGTGTTCAAGATTTCATTTCTTTTGCCAAACCTTTGTTTAAAATGTGCTAAGTATTCCTAAGTCTTTTGTTCATCTTGATATTATTGTGAAAAATGGTTTTCTATATACTGTGAATAGTATATAGAATTATAATTGACATTTCTATCCATCTATCCCATGACCTTGTTAAATTTGCTGATTGGTTGTAGGAGGGTGACATATGAATCTTTCCTTTGAAATCTCTCCATATAAGATTATAAAAATATATTTTAAAAACTAAGAATAATATGCAAAACTTACAGAGTCATCACTGAATAAAAACAGGTGTACTCCATTCTTTCCCATCTGTCTGCCTTGAATTTCTGTTCTGTGCCTTAAGGCAGTGCTCGGCAAACTCATCAGTCAACAGAGCCAAATATCAACAGTACAACAATTGAAATTACTTTTGAGAGCTAAATTTTTTTAAAAATATATATTTTATTCATTTTTTACAGAGAGCTAGAAACATCGATGAGAGAGAAACATGGATCAGCTGCCTCCTGCACGCCTCCTCCCGGGGATGTGTCCACAACCAAGATACATACCCTTAACCAGAATCAAACCTGGGACCTTTCAGTCTGCAGACTGGTGCTCTGTCTACTGAGCCAAACTGGTTTTGGCGAGAGCCAAATTTTTAAAACTTAAACTTCTTCTAACACTACTTCTTCAAATAGACTTGCCCAAACCATTGTATTTTGTGGAAGAGCCACACTCAAGGGGCCAAAGAGCTGCATGTGTCTTGTGAGCCACAGTTTGCCGACCACGGCCTTAGGACTTTGGCTGTAACCTCCAAATAAGCATTGGTGAGAAGTGGAAGAGCGAACCTCCCTCCCTGTTTCCCAGTCTAAGCCTCACCATTGAGTGTGATGTTAGCTGGATTAGGTTGTTGATCTATCTTAGATTGTCCGTACATTTTTAAAGTCATAAATGGACCTTGAATTTTATCAAATGCTTTTTTCTACATCAATTGAGGCTATATTATGTTTTCCCCCCCCTTGTATTGTTTTATTTGTTAAAATGTATTGAGTATTTAATATGGCACAAGCACCAAGCGAAGAACTTTTCAATATGTCATCTTTTTTTTTATCCTATGGTAAAAATAAGAGAGAGAGATCATCATTATGTCAGTTTCACAGATGAGGAAGTCCAAGTGCCATTAAACTAATTTGAATTTTACCAACCTGGTTTGAACATTCCACACAATGTATATATGAACTCATATATTTGCAGGAATTAGCCACCATCTAGAGTTCACTATATTTCCATTATTACCTCTTTCTAGCATTTAAGTTAGTGTATGTTAAATTAAGACTTTGCTGGTGAGTTGGGTTATCTGACTGTCTTATCTCATCTCACCAGGACTCAAACGAATGGGGAATCAGATAAATCCATTTTGTTAAAAATTTTTAGCTTTGGGTGGTAAACACACAACACAATATAACAGATGATGCACCGTAGAATTATACACCTGAAGCCTACGCAATTCCACCAACCAATGTCACCCCAATTAACCCATAAAACACACACACACACACACACACACACACACACATACCACACATTTTTTTTTTTGACTGGAAGGAGAGGAAGAAAAAGTCAGGAAAAGTTCAGGAATGAATGCTTCTTACAACAGATACCTAAGGGGAGAGATCTAGGCAGTCAGAGAGCAACATAAGTGCATAAAGCTTTCTGAGAAGATGAAATGATTAAAGAAAAACAGGCATCCTGGTTATCATACTTGCTTTTACCAAAGCTGCAGGGCTCTGAGACCAACCGTCAGCATCTGTTGCATTGGCCATACTGACTTTGACATAATAAGCAGAAAACTAAATAGGAGGTAGTTTTTCCAAATTACTTATATCTATCATAGGATTATTCCAGTGTAACAAAGTATTCTCCAGGATTAAATTATTTAAGCTTTATAAACAAAATATTCTTTTTTCCCTGCCTCTCTTTCTCTCTTTTCCTTCTTCCCTTCCATTCCCTTTTCATCCCTTCCTCCCTCCTCTCCCTTTCTTCCACCTTCTGTCCCTCCCTCCCTCCCTCCCTCCCTCCCTCCCTCCCTCCCTCCCTCCCTCCCTTCTTTCCTTCCTTCCTTCCTTCCTTCCTTCCTTCCTTCCTTCCTTCCTTCCTTCCTTCCTTCCTTCCTTCCTTCCTTCCTCCCTCCCTCCCTGTATTAAATTCATCGGGTGACATTGACCAACAAAACTACATAAGCCCCAGCACTATAACTCCAGTACACATCAGCTGTATGCTGTGTTTTAACTATGAAAGTGATGCTCCTTCAAACTGCTCACCCTGGGTTGTCTCTACTTGCAAAAGGTGAGCGGAAGTCCAAATGAAGGCTATACTCCTTAATTACATTCAGACACAAATGTATTACCATAATAATTTTGCTCCCAGTCCCTAACGGATTCCAACACAAAGGTCATCCAAATCTCAGTAATCAGTCTCCAACAGATTTCCATAGTGTAGCTTGGGAAGTACCCAGACAGACAGCATGCCACGTTCAGCCTAATTATTCAGCAACGATGCTTATTTATCCCTATTAGCCCTCTTTGAGGCCGGGTATCTGGATATAAGCAACCATCTGTATTTTGCAATACGTTGGGGTCCTTAGGGCCTACAATTCAGAGCTCAGAACTATGGAAAAATGACAGCAAGCAGTAGTTCCAGGAAAGTATTCACCCTACAAGGTGGAAAAAATACTCCCCCACCCCCATTTTTATGGTCGGTAATAGAATTCAGCTTAACACAGAAAGCTGTGACTGTCAGTTATAGGGGGTGTTTCTCTCTTTTCCACGTCCATCTGCATTACGGAAAAGGAAAAAGTCTGGTTGCTGAGTGGAGGAGCTGGGGATTGAGAAATTAAAGAAAGAAAGAGACCAGAGGTAGAAATAGAGTCATCAAACTGGGAGCTGGTGGGCGCCATTCTCTCTGATGGAGAGGCAGCAAGCCCCTGAGCGACACAGCAGGTTTATTTTATATCCCAAAAATCCAAGAAGTAACACCAAAAATTAGGATCAAAGGAGCTTATTTGCATTCTTAAGTAGGCCCTAGCATTACATGATTTACACATCTAGACCCGCCCCTGCTGGAGATAGAGGGGAGCTGAATAACAGCCCCCGCCCCCCACCCCTCCCCTCTTGGGGGGTGTAACCTTGGGTATGACTCTGCCAGTGCCTAGGGCTCAGCTGGCAATTTAAAGAAATGGATCAGTGGATAGAGCATTGGCCTGCAGACTGTGGCATCCCAGATTCTATTCCGGTCAAGGGCATGTACCTTGGTTGTGGGCACATCCCCAATGGGAGGTGTGCAGGAGGCAGCTGATGGATATTTCTATCTCATCGATGTTTCTAACTCTCTCTCTCTCCCTTCCTCTCTGTAAAAAATCAATAAAATAAAATAAAATAAAATAAAATAAAATAAAATAAAATAAAATAAAATAAAATAAAAAGAAAGAAATGTCCACGTGCCTTCCCAGGGGGCCCTCTACAGTCAGTGTCATGAAGAGCCGTCAGTGACTGTGCAGGCATGTTATTTCCCTGCCCAGCTCCCCTCTATCTCCTTTACTATACCTACAGCCTCTCTTCTCTCCTTTGGTGTGCTATTGCTTTTAGGGCCAATACCTTCATATAAATACTCGGAGACCTGCCTTTGGGCTCCACAGTGCCTGGGAGTGTTCGTTCCCCTGGGGCAGTCTTTAACATATGATCCCCTTGCATTTCAGAACTCCCCTGCAGAATAAGGGAACTCGGCTTGAAACCAGACCTTTGAGCGGCTTGTTCTTTTTGTCCCTCTCTCCTCACACCCTTCCCAGTGTTTCCTAAGATCACGCCTTGTAAGTCACATGCACAGCCTTCTGCTCCTCTGAGTTTGCTTTTGGGGACCCTGACGATGACAGATAACAATTGACTGGCTGCTGCATAAATCCCAATTCAGCTGCACCTAGAGGTCTGTGGATCCCTCACTGCCAGGGAGGGAGTTCAAGGGCACAGTGCAGAGTTTTCAGCTAAACCTCACCTTTTCCTCTAACGCTACTTGTCTGCGTTCTCATGCTGATGTGTGCTTTGCCCTTTGGGGACCTTTATTGCTCCATCACAGAGCGTCTTGGATCATTGCTTCTCTACTTGCTTCAAGTATTGGCTTTGAGTACAGTCTCTGCTTGCTTTGTGGGAAGCTTAGTTTCTCTCACTAAATCACACTCAGTGTTTTCTGCCTGCTTAAAGGTGCACATCACATTTTTCAGCTCTCTAACCAGAACAGTGTGTGCCTAAGACACCTTGTTGCCACCCATAGTTTGCCTTCTGCTTGTCAATGTACAGGAGTTATAAATCTCTTTTTGAAGGAAATGATTGTCTGCGTTTAGTAATGGCAGAAAAGGATTCCCCCCAATATTGGAATCTGCTCATTTGTCCTTGAACATCTTCTGGGCAACCTCCTGTCATGGTCATTTTGCTGAAGTCTGTCACATGGACCATTGGAGGCCACCATGATGGTTTATTCTCACACCATCGAGCATTCGTGAAAAGCTTTCTTCTCATTCCCGCCTCCAAAGTTAATTTTATCCCTGTGCCACCTTGAATCCTTTCTGGAACAAAGTCTGTAAAAGAAAGTATTGAGTGTCACGTGTCTGCCTCACAGAGTTGGGTACATTTCTGCCCATTTCCATTTCACTTCCTTTAGCTAATTGCTTGAAATGCTACTTCCTCAATTTTGGTTATTGACTTGTCCGATGTTGTTGAAATTCTGAATTAATGTTTCTACCAGACATTTTAAAATCTGCTTTTTCATTTACCTCTCTCCTCCGTCTTCTTTTTATTTTATTTTATTGATTTTTTTACAGAGATGAAGAGAGAGGGATAGAGAGTTAGAAACACCGATGAGAGAGAAACATCCATCATCCACCTCTTGCATCCCCACTACTGGGGATGTGCCTACAACCAAGGTACATGCCCTTGACTGGAATCGAGCCTGGGACCCCCCCAGTCCACAGGCCAATGCTCTATCCACTGAGCCAAAGCAGTTTCGGCTCCTCCATCTTATTATTCTGTCACTAGTCATTTCATTACTGTGCCCTTCTCCTCAATTAACCCACAGCCCATGGAAAAGATTATGGGAGAGTATTCGGGGACTAAAGATTTGGACTGTATATGTTAATAAGGCTAAGAGGATCAGAAATCAAGCTATGTCTTCATTTCCACTGTGTTCAGTCTGGTCAGGAACACACTGAGATGGAGGTGGCTGAGGCTTTGCCACAGGTGTATAGAATTGTCTCAAATATATAATTTAAGAGAAAGGGGACTCTGGAGATAAGATGCTGAAAGAAAAAAAAATTCAGAATAAAAAATTCATAAGGCAAAGTTCAAAAATGAGACATATATGTTTAAAGATATCCTTAGTTCTCTCTGCTAGAAGAGAAATATAAATGTTGATGAGTTTTTCAGTGACTTCTTTCACATGTATACTTATATTTATTTCATCGAGTAATTTAAAATGTAGTTGAAGTGGCTTCCAAAATTATATATATATGTTTCTATCTCAAGATACACACACACACACACACACACACACACGCACACACACACACACACACACACACACACACACATTGAACCCCTAAAATAATTATAAAATAATAAGTGTGCATGTAATTCAAAGTAGTCATGACTTTTTTTTTTCTGAAGTGTCAGAGACAGTAACTGATGGAATGAACCCTTAATCTATTTCCAATGCCATTATACTGATGGGTTGGAAATATGTAGATTTCTTGAGTCATCAACCAAAGAGACAAAAATTCAACTCTTGGTAGTAAAGAAAGTCACTTTTGAGTTGGTAGAAGAGCCATATAGAGAAATGAGAGTTTACAAACTATCATCGTGTCTGAACAAATGGGTTCTGAGATGGACTTTTGGAAGTGACCGGCAGAGAAACAGGTCAGAAGGAGAGCTCGGTGGATCAGGATGACGCTGGGTCTGGGATGCAGAATGGCACACACCTGCGCTTCAGATTTAGATGATGCTTCTGCCATCTTGTCTCAGCCAAACTGCCTCTTGGCATCGAGTCACAGACCCTGAAAGGATAGACACAGACCCTGAAAGGATAGACATTATATTTCCAAAATATTGTTGCTTATCCATGTAAAAAGGAAGGAAAAAAAGAAAAAGTGTGGAGGAAGAAATGTAAGACCTAACGCTACCTCCCACTTCCATGTTCAAGTGGTTATTTATGTGCATCCAAGCTTCAGAACCCAATCATTCAGATTTTTAAAAAATATATTTTATTGATTTTTTTACAGAGAGGAAGGGAGAGAGATAGAGAGTTAGATACATCGATGAAAGAGAATTATCTATCAGCTGCCTCTTGCACATCCCCTACTGGGGATGTGCCTGCAACCAAGGTACATGCCCTTGACCAGAATCGAACATGGGATCCTTCAGTCCGCAGGCCGATGCTCTATTCACTGAGCCAAATCGGTTTTGGCTCATTCAGATTTTTGGCTTCTGAAGTAATCTGGACAATCTCTCCATATAGATAGAATATGAAACATGTTTACAAAATTAATAATAGACTTCATTTAAGGAAAAAAGGATGAATATAGTTATGCTTTATTTAAAGTATAGTAGGAGAGAGATGCAGAAATAAATAGATTTGCATCAGAGAACGCTAAGAATATGAGATTTGGGCTGATTGAAGAGTCAAAGACTGAGTCATTGTAGGTCATGGCTGAAATAAAGTGAAGGCTCAAGCCCATTGACTGGAGAAACTGTAATAATGGTACCACGTGATTTGTTACAAGGGATGTAATATGTATGGAGGATATGTGAAATAAAATTATAAAATCGGATTAAAATGACTGAGGAAGGTCATGAGGTCACAGAGCTCAGGTGACGTAGGCATCCCTACAGAAGGGTCCTGGGGTGAACAGAATCCCACATAGAACTGCGTTTTGGAAATTGATTAAAATATGTTGAATAGTTTTAAATAAATACAGCATCAGGAGTATAAATTCTCTGCTCATCTCCATTGTTATACTGTCACACTTGTTTCCATATTATTAGGAAATTTACTATAGCAAAGACAGTTTTGACAACTATTACTAGAAATACTGATAAATCAGTGAATTAAAATCCTGGAAAAATATCTACCTGTGATTTTTCTTTCAAACACTAAGATTGGTCAGGCATTTTAATATATTCTTATTAAGTTAGTTATATCCTAACTTTCAAAGTGAACACAAATCTTTTACTGAAATTTTTCCAATGTCTGGGAGTAAATTTAATTTTTACTGTTAATGTAATCATCTGGTAGTCATTTTTCAGGTAGTTATAACATTATTTTAGACTGGCAACTCATAAAAATTTAAGCTTATTATAAAAAGAATATTGAGATATTATTCCATCCAGGTCATGGTCTTTGAATAAGACTATCTATAATTATTATAACGTATAATTTCAATATAAAAACAAGCTAAAATGTTGCTAAAACTAACATTAATAGTAGAGAAAATAAACAGAAACTCAAAGGCAAGTAATTAAAAGAAAACACACCAAACACCTGTTTTCTTTTTTCTTTTTTTTTTTTTTGGAAAGAAGAGTGAAATAGACAAAGCTGTTATATTCTTAAAAAAACAGAGAGAGGTAAATCAAAAGGAAAAAGCAACAGGACTGAGAAATAAGACATACCCATCAGTCCAGAAGAGCTTACCATTATTATAAGAAGGCACTGCTTGCCAGTCTATGGGAACAGGTGTGGAGCTGCTAAGGAAATGAATGGGCTCATCATAAAAGATCTGTACTGACAAGAAGGAATATAAAACTTTGAGGCCATGAAGGATGGAAGTGAACAAATCTTTGTAAAAGACATGGGATCTAGGTGGTGTTCTCACCGTGTTCTGTCTATACCCTTAATAATAGAATGCATCGCTTGGAGTTCAAAGACCACCCAGTCATAGATGCACCAACCAGGCATTTTGGTGCTGGACTTCATGGCTCATCTGCCACTGAGTACTGGACACCGCATCACACTGCAGATGGGGCTAGATAAGACAACCGAGATGATAGCACAGGTCATTGGTGGCGGTGACACAGTTCATTGCCAGGCTGTGGGCACTCATGACAACACACTGAGGAGAAATAAGCCTTGTGGACTCAGCCTCTTTCATTAAATAATAGTCATCTAATGAACCCTGTTTTCACCCACACCCTGCACTTTCATTGTCCTTCAACAGCACCCTTCCAGCTAATGGTCACCTGGGTCTTGCTTTGACCAACAGAGTGGTCTGGTAATTTGTTTTACTGGAGGGAAAATTCATCTTCATTATAATTTAGTTTACTAAAAAAAAACAACAAAAAAAAACAAGTCAGGTAGCTCCCTGAGGTTGAATCTTTCATGCAGAGAGCTGCAAGTACACAAATGGAAGGCCCTGAGGTGTCAGTGAGCTTGGTGGTTTCCATGGGGATCAAGGTGATGGAAGCAAATGACACTGCTGAGGAGGATGTGACATCTGAGATGGGAAAGGGAGACAGGCAGACTCAGGTGTGCCATGTGACACAGGGAAGGGACCTTAAATTTAAGTCCTTGGAGGGTTTTGAGCAAAGGAATGGCAAAGTGTGACTTAGATTAATTACTAAAGTGAAAAAAGCAAGTGAGAAAGCTAAGTGCAAAATGGGTTACTCTTTCTATGCGAAACTATACAAGAAAATAAATGGAATCCCTCCAGATGTTTATGTTTATACTAGAGGCCCCTTGCAGGAAGATTCCTGCAATAGGGCTTCCTGCTGCCGTCTCTGCTGCCCCACTGGCTTCTCTCTCTTCTCCCCACCCCGCCTGCTTCCCTGCCTTCTCTGCCACTTCTCTTGTTTCTCTGCAGCTTCTCTCCCTTCTGCAGTGCTTGGCTTCTTTCTACACTGTCTTCAGACTTAGCTCTGGCCCGGATTTGCAAATTAACCGTCGTATTGGTTGGGTTAATTTGCATGCTCTCCCTGATTGGCTGATGGGCATGGCTTGTGGGTGTAGCAAAGGTATGGTCAATTTGCATGTTTCTCTTTTATTAGAGAGGATGAGCAGAGAAGAGTATGGAGATATCTGTACCAAGCCGCCAATATTAGTGCCAACTGGTGTATGGGGTTGGGAAGTTGTGAAGAAAACCTTCATTTATAATTTACATAGTGTAGTTGGTTATAGTGAGATTCCATTATTTTTGTAATTTTTTTAAAGTATATTTTATTGATTTTTTTACAGAAAGGAAGGGAGAGAGATAGAGAACTAGAAACGTCGATGAGAGAGAAACATCAACCAGTTGCCTCTTGCACACCCCTTACCGGGGATGTGCCCGCAACCAATGTACATGCCCTTGACTGGAATCAAACCTGGGACCTTTCCGTTCTCAGATCGACACTCTACCACTGAGCCAAACTGGTTTTGGCTATTTTTGTAATTTTTACATCATCAGAAAAGGATGGGTATCAAGAATGTTTAACTATGAGCAGTCATAATTACAATTGAACAAAGAATATAGGAAAGCACAGAATATTAAAATAGATAATTAATTTGGAATCTTGCCTGTAATTTGTAAGAATAACATAGTAAAATAACTTCAACATCTGAAAGATGAACAGATTTGTATTTAAAGTATTCATATAATGCTAATTATAGTGTACCACCCTTTAGAAAATAAATGCTTAATCTCCCCAAATCAACTTAAATCATGTGTAGAAATCCAAGCTTCCAATTAGTTTAAAAGTCTTGAGTGTCTGAGATCACTGATACAACACCAACATTTTGTGCTCTGTGACTTGGCACTTGCGCATAATATTCTTTGTTCTGACATCCTTAAATGAGAATGGTATTCGTCTGTCTCCTGGGATTGATCTCAGGATTGATTAGATAATGTTTACAAAATGTTTTGAAGATTAAAAGTGCTAAGTATTATGCTTATTGCTTCACTACTGACTCATCTGTGCTCCTGAAGTACTTAATCCATTACTTGGCTGGCAATCAGCATTTTGAATCATCAAGCCCCTGAAATAGCACACTGAGCCTAAAATAGTTTCCTTTGAAATTATCTCACTCAATAACAAGTCCTTTTACTATATGCCACCCAATCTAATACCATCTCCCCAGAATATCATTCAATCAGATCTCAAGTAGCTCACATAATTTCTCCAGTGATTAATTCATTTTACCTAATAAACATGGCTTTCATATAATGCCCACGGAAGCAGAAGCAGATCATTGTAAAGGATTTGCAAGAAAAGCTGTGAATCTTAAAGCTATCATTTAGCCGAAACCGGTTTGGCTCAGTGGATAGAGCATTGGCCTGATGATTGAAAAGTCCAGGGATTGATTCTGATCAACGGCATGAACCTTGGTTGCTGGCCCATCCCCAGTAGGGGGTGTGCAAGAGGCAGCTGATTGATGACTCCCATCTATGTTTCTGATTCTCTGTCCCTCTCTCTTCCTCTGTAAAAAATCAATAAAATATATATATATTTTTTAAAAGAAATAAAAAAATTGCATGGTTGCACTGGGTTTTCTTCTTAAAAAAATAAAATTTAAAAAGGCTATCATTTAGCCCTGTCTGGTGTGGCTCAGTTGGTTGAGCATCATTCTGTAAACCAAAGGGTCACCAGTTCAATTACTAGTCAGGGCACATGCCTAGATTTGTACCTTGGGGACAGTAGGCTATCCTATAGAACCTAGGTGTGTAGTAGGCCATATTATCCAGGCTTATGGAAGTCTGACTGCCATAGTATGCTCTCTGATGTTCATACAAAGACAAAAATAACCCAGTCATGTGTTTCTCAGAACATAACCCCATTATTAAGCAACACCTGGCTGCAATTCTTTCTCTTCTCTTGTAGTGCCTAGCTCTAAGGCCTATTATTTACAAACACGGCATCTCTTAATAGAATCTAGGTCTGCCTGGGCATATAAAGTAGGATGCAGGAATTCACATCTATTTTTTATGTTAATTGAAAGTTTTATGGATATTGATTGTTAAAGTTTTATAATGGAAAACAAGAGCGACTGGCATATAAATTAGAAACTATTTGGGTACCACCCATTACTTTACGTGTAGATGCACGCTGCAATGGTGTGCAAATGCAATAGGACATGTAATTTAAGGGTTTGTTGAATAGGCTTTTATAGATTTTAATAAGCTCTAAGGTTTACTTATTTTTATTTAAATGAGGTTACAGCCTTAGAACACATTGGGGAGAGTGTATTGGGGAAGTGTGTTTTCAAGGCCATGTTAGGCTGTAAAAATCTACTGAGGATTCACATAGAATATGCTTAGCATAAAGTCAGGGTCTGGAAAACATCAACATTTAAGAGAAAAGATCAGTAGAAAAATTAACAGTAAAAAAGAAGGATAATTAAAAGCCACTGAAGTGATGTAAAGTTAGGGACCACAAAGAGGCAAGAAAGGAAAGCAATTTGCAGAAGTGGGTAGTGGTTAACTGTGTCCAATCATGCAGAAAAGGCAGTCACATGGTCTATCAGCAGATTTTAAACAAAACATAATTGGTGACTTGGCAGCCTGCATTCCATTTTGAAGCAAAGAAGGAAGGTGACTATAGTCATAGGAACAGAAGGGGGAAAAAACGAAGTTGACTAAAAAACAAATTGTAAGTGAGGAACTGGAGACAGTAAGTATAGACCACTGTTAAAGAGTATGCCCAGTCTGGCTCAGGTGTGGGTCAGGGGTTGAGCACTGACCCATGACCCAAGAGGTCACCTTTTGATTCCAGGTTGGGGCATATGATCTGGTTGCAGGCTTGATCTGTATTAAGGGGCATACAGGAGGCAGGTGATCAATGATACTCTCTCATTATTGATGCTTCTTTCTCTCTCTTGCTCTCTGAAATAAATTTTAAAAAAATATTTTGAAAAAAATAAAAATATATCCATGACCAGAAGTGAGTTGGGACAGATGTCATGATGGTCACCTCCGTTTGTCAACACAACTTGGCCAAGGGCTGCCCAGATAGCCTGGTAAACATCACTCTGGGTATGTGAGCGTGACCCCGGAAGGAATTTGCAATGGAATTAGTGGACTGAGTGAAGCAGATGGCCCTCCCCAATGGGAGTTGGCATCCTCCAATCCACCGAAGTCCTGAATAGAACAGAAGTGAGGGGGAGGCTGACTTCTCTCTACCTGACGATACGAACTGGAAAATCGACCTCCTGCCACGAGCACTCCTGGCCTCAGGCCTTCAGACTCTGCCTGAGACCCACACCATCTGGCATTCCTGGTCTCTGGCTTGCAGATGGCAGACATGGACCTTCTCAGTCTCCAGCACTGCTGGAGCCAATACCTTAAATCAGATATACCTAGGGTGGCCCCCCAAAATACATATACATTTTTTGATAGCTCAATAGATGTTTCTTTGTTTTCAGATTTAATCCTTTGTTTTCAGATTTAATCCATTGGGATTAATAATTATTCAAAGTGTGTATACATTATTTTGGGACACCCTTTATAAGTAAGTCATCCTATCTAATAAAGACGGAATATGCAAATTGACCTTAACTCTGCAACAAAGATGGAAGTGCCCACAGCCAATAAGGAGGGAATATGCAAATTGGCACAACAAAGTGAAAGGTGGAAGGTGGTTCCAGGCAAGAACAAAGATGGAAAAGCAGTTATGGCCAGAGCAAAGATAATGCTGGCAGCCAGAGGAAGGAAAGCCTATTCTTGCACAAATCTTTGTGTATTGGGTCTCTAATATATAATATATATATATATATATATATATATATATATATATATATATATGTATATATATATATATATTCACAGTTGCATTGTAACATTCTTTCCAGGTAACAAGGAACTACTGCAAGCATCATAGCCTGAATGTCTTTTTCCATATGAACATCTGTAAACCTGTTTTTGCCCACCCCTGGGTTTGAAGGAGCAAGGGTACCACCTAGAATAGTGCAGTGAAAACAGAAAAATGTCAAAGGAGCTGATGAAGATGAGGACATCTAAGATGCTGTTAATTACACATCAAGAGAAATCAGTAATGCGTGTCTTCTGTATCCCCCTGTTACCAATGTGTCTGTTATTGCCACCAGCCCCTAGATGCTTAGTGTGAATTCAGCAGGGCTGAAAGTCCAAGGTGGAAATATTACTGAGCAGAAATGGAGTTATAGTCTGACTGAGAAATAACCAAAAAACAAACACAGCTTAGCTAACAATGATGTAGTTTTTGTGACATTGTGCCTCGGACAGAAGGAAGTGTATGAAGTCCTAAAGTGAATGCAATGATGGAAAACATAAAGGTACATATTTTAAGGTTCTGCACTTCTAATGGCAAAACCTTTATTCCACAAACATTCTGGCAGGAAGGAAACATTCAGAAAACTGTGAAGGAATTTGGGGGGAAAGTCCATTAGAACAAGAGGTGGCCAAGCAGCCCATTTCAGGATTTGAAAGAAAGAAAAGTGCCCTGCAGTTTCAAACTTGGACACAGGCACCATCTCAATCCATCCCCCGGTTGGATTTATCTCTGGCCACAGATGACTCTGGAAACAGAAAGAATCAGACTCCATAGTCCCCCAACAGAGAACAAAGGTGGGGTGCAGCAACCGGAAAGCAGCACAGCATGCAGACATCCAAACTGGGGCAGCAGCCCGCGTGTCATATGGATGAGGCTCTTTGTAAGAATGGAAAGTTAGCCCAAACCAGTGTCGCTCAGTGGATAGAGCGTCAGCCTGCGGACTGAAAGGTACCAGGTTCGATTCCGGTCAAGGGCATGTACCTTGGTTGTGGGCACATCCCCAGAAGGAGGTGTGCAAGAGGCAGCTGATCAATGATTCTC